>BLSH010194623.1:111106-146143 GCA_018402905.1 Glandirana rugosa
AAAAAAAACTTACGCCAGTCTAAAAAAGCTTAAACCAACTTAAAAAGCTTAAGTCTAAACTTTGATTTCTTTGTTTAAGACTTTTACTTACTTTGTTTACATTGTCTAAATTGATTTGATTAAATAAATGGGTGAAGTCGGGGTTTTCCTAAATGGGGGAAGGACTGGTCTCGTGAAAAACGTTATACCGTGACGCAACGAAATTGACTGTTAACGCGTCAACACGCTGGAACATGGGTTCGTTTTAAATAAAGGAAAAAAAGGGTGTTTATCTCGAAAGAAAACCACCATAAACTAGTGGAGGCGCCAAAAATAAAAAACACGATATTTGTTTTTTTCTCGCTTTTATAAAGTTCTTAAACAAAAAAATGAAAAACGATATTATTTATAGGGGGTTTTTTTATTTTTTTTTGTTTACACAAGGAGACAAATCCGGTTATACATAGAAAGATGTATAAAAACCATTTTTTTTGGGCGTTATTCGCACATAACAAATCTGTTACATTTGTTTCATTCATTTTCAGAATTTGTTTCTTTAGTTTCAAATCTGAATTCGAAAAATTCAACCAAATTCGAAAAAATCTGACCGCATTCAAAAAAAATGATTGAATCGGTATTCGGATCGAAAACGCATTTGTATTAAAAAATTTTTCCATTTAAATTGGACCTTCAGCCATTTTTTCAACTTTCCATCTATTAAATCTTCTGCCTTTGTTTTAACTTTGGATAGTAAAACATTTTTTTTTTCTGCGAGTAAATACCTTATAAAGCCCTAGTTTCTTGTTTGGTAAAATGCCTCGGCGTTTGACACCATGCACAGCTCTCTCTCTCTCACTCTTGTGAGAGTTTGCCAGGAAGGGAGGGGGGATGAGTCATAAGAGGGCCAATGAGAGCTGCAGGGCTGCAGAGCTGGAGGTGTGCCTCTGTGTGTCTGTTTAAATCCAGGAAGTGAACTGGCAGCAGCTTCAGCTGCCCATAGTTAAAATGGCTGCAGCCAGATTTAGTGGAGGGAGATTTCTGCAGCATATTTGGCAAGTACAGAATCACAGTGTGTATAAAATAATATGCAAAGTGGTTGGGGGGAAGCTTCAGAATGGCAAAGATATTTTTATTACAAATTATGTGAGCAGACTGCAGTTCCTCTTTAAATGCAGCTGTTGCATTAATGTACTGATACTAACTGTCTGACAATTCAAAATTAGAACAAAATAGAATAAAATCGAAAAACACATATGATAATCTTCCGCAATTCAAATTTTGAATAGAATGAATTAGAATTTGAATAGAAAAGATTAGCATAGAATAGAAAATAATAGAAGAGAATAGAATACAAAATAACAGAATGGAATAGAACATCAATAGAATATAATAAAATAAAATAGAAGGAATATTATGGTTATATTCTTTCTATTTTATTCTATATTAATAGTTTTTTGAATTCTTTTCTATTCTATTCTCTTTTTTTTCTATTCTATTTTTTTTTCTATTATTTTCTATTGTAATCTTTTCTATTTAAATTCATTCTATTCAAAGTTTGAATTTCTGAAGATGGTTATATTCTTTATATTTTATTCTAGTCTATTGTTTTTCTACTGTATTATATTATTTTCTATTATTTTGGTTTCCATTGTTTTGAATTCTATTTTAATCTATTATATTCAAATTCAAATTTATTCTATTTGAATTTAGGAAGACATTCATATTCTATTTTATTTTATTCTATTCTATTAAATTCAGTTTTATTTTTTACTATTCTTTCATTTTTATTCTATTGCTTTATTATTTTATATTCTATTTTATTGCATTCTTTTTTAGAAAATCGATCTCTAATATTTTCTAATTTGATATTGATTCAAATTTGTTTTCAAATTTGATTTAAATTTGATTTAGAATTCGAATTTGAATCAAATTTCGCCCCAATTTCGGTTCATTATTTTGGATTCGTTTAAATTCGTTACTATTTTAATTTGGTAATTTTGATACATCCAGATTTCTGAATAAAGAAAAATTTGTCTGAATTTCCGCAGATGTTTATTATTTATGTACCATGTATGCAGACATCTAGGGATGGTTTGGAGCCACCAAAGCTTGTTTACTTCTGCATTTAGTACATCCTTCTGTTTTTTTCCCCTCCTGCTCAGTGCTAGTTCATACAGTCAGGTCCATAAATATTGGGACATCGACACAATTCTAATGTTTTTGGCTCTATACACCACCACAATGGATTTGAAATGAAAGAAACAAGATGTGCTTTAACTGAAGACTTTCAGCTTTAATTTGAGGGTATTTACATCCAAATCAGGTGAACGGTGTAGGAATTACAACAGTTTGTATATGTGCCTCCCACTTTTTAAGGGACCAAAATTAATGGGACAATTGGCTGCTCAGCTGTTCCATGGCCAGGTGTGTGTTATTCCCTCATTATCCCATTTACAAGGAGCAGATAAAAGGTCCAGAGTTCATTTCAAGTGTGCTATTTGCATTTGGAATCTGTTGCTGTTTACTGTTGCAGTAAAATCAGTCTTTATATACAGTAAAGCATGCTTGTTATACTCACTGTGGAAACTCACTGGTTAATCCTGCGCATTGTGTAAAAAGGCTGTTCCTCCCCTTGGTCCACTGTCCCCAATCCATCTCTCTCATCTAAAACAGAGCCTTGGAGTCACTCTGCACATGTGCAGTTTGGTGTGTATTGCTAGAAAGTTGTTTTTTTTCTTTGGAAAGTGCATGTGGTCGCCACAAGGCCAATCAGCACTGTCCAGACAGAGGGCCAGGGGTCTTAAAGCCTCATAGGACAGTCAGAGGAGAATAAAAACTCCTCCTACAAGCTTTAACCAGACGCTGATAGAAGTCATAAGACTGCTATATACTGCTAAAAAGAACAGGTATTTAGTAGTTTATATTTACTAAAATAATTGCATTCCCATGTTCTGTGTACTGTGGGAGATCATATAAAGTGAATGCAGGGTCCTGGGTTTAGTAGCACTTTAGGCTTTAACAATAAAACCTGGAAGTTGATATGTTGCTATGTACAAGTGCACCAGATCCTATGTGCTTCAGTTATAGTAAATCTTCCCAGTGGCGGCTGTCGAAGTTTTAGGATGGGGGGCACCAGACCCCGCCCTTACTTTTTGCCCCCTACCACTTCTCATATGCCCCACCCCTTATAGAATCCACCCACTCCATCCCCTGTATTCCACTTGCTTCCACCCATAGTGTCAGGAGTATACAGCTCAGCATCACAGGACATAGTATACAGCCCCAGCATCACAGGGCAGAGTATACAGCTTAGCCTCACAGATCAGGGTATATAGCCCAGCCTCACAGATCAGGGTATATAGCTCAGCCTCATATATCAGGGTATATAGCTCAGCCTCACAGATCAGAGTATATAGCTCAGCATTACAGAACAGGATATATAGATCAGGGTATACAGCTCAGCATTACAGATCAGGGTATACAGCTCAGACTCACAGATCAAGGTATATAGATCAGGGTATACAGCTCAGCATTACAGATCAGGGTATACAGCTCAGCCTCACAGATCAGGGTATATAGCTCAGCCTCACAGATCAGGGTATACAGCTCAGCATTACAGATCAGGGTATACAGCTCAGCATTACAGTTTAGGGTATATAGCTCAGCATTACAGACCAGGGTATACAGCTCAGCATTACAGATCAGGGTATATAGCTCAGCATTACAGATCAGGGTATATAGCTCAGCCTCACAGATCAGGGTATACAGCTCAGCATTACAGATCAGGGTATATAGCTCAGCCTCACAGATCAGGGTATACAGCTCAGCATTACAGATCAGGGTATACAGCTCAGCATTACAGATCAGGGTATATAGCTCAGCATTACAGACCAGGGTATACAGCTCAGCATTACAGATCAGGGTATATAGCTCAGCATTACAGATCAGGGTATATAGCTCAGCCTCACAGATCAGGGTATACAGCTCAGCATTACAGATCCGGGTATATAGCTCAGCCTCACAGATCAGGGTATATAGCTCAGCCTCACAGATCAGGGTATATAGCTCAGCCTCACAGATCAGGGTATATAGCACAGCCTCACAGATCAGGGTATACAGCTCAGAATTAAAGATCAGGGTATACAGCTCAGCATTGCAGATCAGGGTATATAGCTCAGCATTAGAGATCAGGGTATATAGCTCAACCTCATATATCAGGGTATACAGCTCAGCATTACAAATCCGGGTATATAGCTCAGCCTCACAGATCAGGGTATATCGCTCAACCTCACAGATCAGGGTATACAGCTCAGCCTCACAGATCAGGGTATATAGCTCAGCCTCACAGATCAGGGTAAATACTGTAGCTCAGCCTCACAGATCAGGGTATGCAGCTCAGCATTACAGATCAGGGTATATAGCTCAGCCTCACAGATCTTGGAATACAGGTATACATCATCTGTCCTGTATACAGCTAGCTATATACACCCACCTTCCTTCCTGTATATAGAGACCTTCCTCCATCATCACTGGCTGCAGATATACATCATCAGACCTGCATACAGCTATATATACAGTAACAGGACAGATGATGTATATCTGCAGTCAGTGATGATGGAGAAAGGTCTCTATATGTAGGAAGGAAGAAGGTGGGTTCATATAGCTGTATACACTACACAGGACAGATGTAATCACAGTTTGTGTATAACTGTGTAGTAGTGTATACAGCTATATGCTTTCTAAAAACTAACTGTAAGATTTGACATGCCTTTTGTTTAAAAGTGATCTTTAGAGCACTCCAAAACTCTTGCTCTTGCACTCTTGCATGGAACAATTTTGACACGTTATACAGATTATAGCAATAGTAATTCTTAATTTAACCACTTCCGGACCGCTTTCCTCATATTTACTGTGGCAAGGCGACCCGGATGCACGAAATGATGTACCTATACTTCGCTTCCTGCAGTAGCCTCTGGGGGCGTGCGCATGCCGATGGGACAGCAGGTAGGCCAATCAGGAGCACCAGCGGGCGTGTTGCCTGTCAGCTGCCCACAATCATTTCCCAGAGAGGCAGAATGGCGATCTGCCTATGTAGACAAGACAGATTGCCGTTTGGACTGGGGCAAACAGAGATCTTGTGTTCCTGCTAAGCAGGAACACGGATCTCTTTGTTCTCCCAATCAGCGCAATCCCCATCCAGTTAGTAAACACCCCCTAGGTAAACACTTAACCCTTTGAGCGCCCATGATGTGAACCCCTTCCCTGCCAGTGTTATTAGTACAGCAATGGTGAATATTTTTAGCCCTGATCACTATATTAGTGTCGCTGGTCCCCAAAAAAGTGTCAAAAGTGTCAATTAGGTGTCCGATTTGTCCGCCGCAATGTCACAGTCCCACTAAAAAGTCACTAATTGCTGACATAAAAAATATCCTATAGTTTGTAGACGCTATAACTTTTGCGCAAACCAATCAATATACACTCATTGGTATTTTTTTTTTACCAAAAATATGTGGCAGAATATATATTGGCCTAAATCAGGGGTCTCCAAACTTTCTAAACAAAGGGCCAGTTTACTATCATCTAGACTTTGCAGTGGCCTGACTGTGGCTATTGGGAGTAGAAATTATCCTGGTGTCAGTGGGATTAAACAATGCATCTTTGGTATTAGGGGGAGGAATAGTGCCCCCATCATTGGTATCAGTGGGAGGAATATTGCCCCATCATTGGTGTCAGTGAGAGGAATAGTGCCCCATTGTTGGTGTGTAAGTGGGAGGAATAGTGCCCCATCATTGGTGTAAGTGGGAGGAATAGTGCCCCATCATTGGTGTCAGGGGGAGGAATAGTGTCCCATCATTGGTGTAAGTGTGAGGAATAGTGCCCCATCATTGGTGTCAGTGGGAGGAATAGTGCCTCATCATTGGTGTCAGTTGGAGGAATAGTGTCCCATCATTGGTGTCAGTGGGAGAAATAGTGCCACATCATTGGTGTTAGTGGGAGGAATAGTGCCCCATTGTTGGTGTCAGTGAGAGAATTAGTGCTTCATTGTTGGTGTCAGTGGGAGGAATAATACCCCATTGTTGGTGTCAGTGAGAGAATTAACGCTCCATTGTTGGTGTCAGTGGGAATAAAAGTGCCCCATTATTAGTGTCAGTTTGATGAATAGTGCCCCATTGTTAGCATAAATGGGATAAATAGTGCCCCATTGTTGATGTCAGTCGAAGGAATAGTGTCTTGTATCAATAGAAGGAAAAGTGCCCCAAGCTCCGGATAAAGGCAAGCAAGGGCCGCAGCTGGCCCCTGGACCGCAGTTTGGAGACCCCTGGCCTAAATTGATGAAGATTTTTTTCAATATTATTTTGGGGAATGTTTTATAGCAAAAAGTAAAAAATATTGTTTTTTCCCCCCAAAATTGTCGCTCTTTTTTTGTTTCTAGGGCAAAAAATCAAAACCGCAGAGGTGATGAAATACCACCAAAAGAAAGCTCTATTTGTGGGGAAAAAAATGACATCAATTTTGGATAAAGCGTTGCACAACCGCACAATTGTCAGTTAAAATAACGTAATGCCGTATTGCAAAAAATAGCCTGGTCCTGAAGGGGGTAATACCTTTCGGGGCTGAAACGGTTAACTGTGCAAAGCTTTTCAGCAAAAAAGTGTGAACAAGACCTAAAAGTTCTCCTTCTTATACTATTTGCATTTAAATAAATATTTTTCAAAAACAAACAAATAAAAAAATATATACCTTTGGGTGTCGGTAAAAAAAAAAAAGCACACATTATACATTTACTTTCGATGTTTGCACAAACAAGCTTGGGTATTGCCACATTGTAAATCAAGGTCTCGGGTAAATGGTTACAGTAAAGAGGTTTCAAAGAACAATGCAGATCTAATATGAAGAGTCATGGTATTTAGCAACCTTCCCGAACTAATGGCATTCTGCATCTGACGTCTTTGTATTTATGTGTTTATTTAGGGTCACTGGCAATGAAAAGAACTGAAGCCTACCTGTAATTCTAAAGCAAACAGGCGTGAAGTGATGGAATCTTAACATTTCCTCCCCTATTTCTTGATGTCATAAAATATTTACTGCTAAAATGTAGGTGGAAGCTGAGCTACACTGAAGTAATCCCATGTAACCTTATCAGGCTGATATTGTTGAGATAGCAACTTCCAAATTGTCTGCAGCATCCTCATTGTTACCTCAATGTCAGGGAGATCAGAAAGTGAAATGACATGAAAACAAAAGAAAAAATCCCTAAAACAAACTAGAAGTAGAGAATCTCTCCTGAATAGTGATGGGCCAAACCTTTGTTTTGTCAAGGGGTTTGGCAGATCTTGTTCAAGATTTGGCGAACCTTAACTTAGAGGTGAATTCTATTGCATAAGTCAGCCTTTTTGAACCAGGGTGCCCAGGCACCCTGGGGTGCCTTGAGGTTTCTTCAGAGGTGCTTTGGCAAAATGCCTAAAAATTGCCCCAAAATTGAATGCAAGCTGGTGGGTGGATGAAACTGCTGCCTTTTAGTTACACAAAGCCACGGGTTTTCAGTGTACATCATTACAACCTTCTAACTGCCAACCTCCTAACCACCGATGACATCATCAGTTGAGAAGGAGGATGTCAGTTGCCTGCATATCATCCTTGTTTGATCCTCCCATGCCTCTTTCCATCAGCTTTGGGGTCTCATTAGCTAAGTGATGGAGAAGAGAAACATTGGAATACTAGTCAGTATCAGTTTGCAAAAGTGTATTTGCTTTGGAAGAATAAATCACCATTAACGTTGGGTGTCCTACATATATTGATGTTGCAGCATTACGTAAAACTATCAGAATTTTTTTTACATTTTGGAATGGGGTGCCTTAAGACTGTCCGTAATTTTGGAGGGTGCCTCGAGATTGTCCGTAATTTTAAAGGGAGTAGACGAGGGGTTTGGAACTTTAAATGAGGTACCTCCTACATAGAGGCTTGGTACCTCCATCCCTATTCATAGTAGAGAAAAATAGGGTTGGGACTTTGAATGAGATGCATAGCTTACAGTGGGTATATCACTGATGAATACAGATGGTAATGAAATACTAATGTACATGAAAAGGATGCTAGCACGGTCAAGTAAGAAAACAGGTATTGTAGAGAGCTAGTTTAATGGGAAAGCTCATCAAACGTAGTAATTATTACATAGTTTCAATCTCAGTCCAAATGCAGTGATGTGCATGAAATACGACAGAATGATAACATGAAACTATGAAAGGATAGCCGGCACTCCAAATAATATGCAGTGGATATAATTATGCATCAAAATACAAAGCTGACGCGTTTCAGGCAGCACCGCCTTGGTCACAGCTTGAAGCAATAGTGAAAACATTAAAATATATATATAGATGGGAAAAGTTGGACAAAATTGAAAAACCCCACCCCTATCGTACACCTGTGGCCAGTAATCATTGATTAATGAGTTCATTAACTGGTTTAAGACATGGGGGTCAAAGAGGTGTATGACAAAAGGTTGGGCAGCCAAATTTACATATATATACACACAAAGGTATAAAAACAACAGCATCTTATTCACCAAAACATAATGAGATAAAGCTGTGACCAAGGCGGTGCTCCGACGAAACGCACCAGCTTTGTATTTTGATGCACAAATAAATCCACTGCATATTATTTGGAGTGCCGGCTATCCTTTCATAGTTTCATGGTAATGTTAGAGGACATCTTAGCCTGAGCGCCCATGGACTGATTCCTGGAATCATCTTTTTCCACTCTGAGCTTTCTCCTCATTTAGAAGCACTGCACACCTGTTTCTGTTTTACAGAATGATAACATGCTAAACATACATGCGTCAATGAACAATATTTGCATATCAAATGAAAAAACATACAATAAAGTATAGAAATGCATAATGATGTGGTGAAATTGCATCAATGAGCTTGACGCGTTTCGTCGATAGAACTCCGCTTCCTCAAGAGCATGTGTCTCTATGGAAAATAATAATAAAAAACAATACAATCTAAAATAGAGCAACTGCCAGCATAGAGTAAAAAAAAGGAAAACCACCATATAAGTGGGATGTCCTATCCACATATAACTACAGTAGGTACATCAATCAACATGTGGTACTGTCAGATGGAGGCAGCATGGGAATGCCTACATCGGGGTATTGCTTAAGATAAGATAAGATAAGATAAACCTTTATTCGTCCCACAGTGGGGAAATTTCTTTGTTACAGCAGCATGAAAAAATAAAAAATAAATGCAAACATATAAAAGAATAGACAATAAACATACTATAGTATACAAGTATATACACAACACAATGTATAAATACAAATGTTAGATTAACCCCAACCATGTCACACAGGTCTGCCAACATCCCAATTTAGTAGAGACACAAGGTACTCCCCCAGTACAGATAGCGGGACTTTAAAGGCAGTACATCCAACAATGTATGTAAAATTTACACAATTTATTACAAAATTACAAAAGTTTCAAACATCAAGTGGATCACATACATGTATTAAAAAAATATATTGGCATAGACTTATACAGTCCGGAATGCATACATGAAAGCTGTAATTCATGTAGAGATGTATCATCTTCATGGGCATGGGCCCAACATGTTTCGGGATAGGATACCCTTCTTCAGGGGCCACATATCATACCCATCATACAAACTCTGAAAAACATATTATTACAGACTGGTATTTCATATAACAGGATCAGGATAAAGGGACAAGTCATGGGGAACCACTCACCACATGCCAAAGAGTAGGAATCATGCCACATTAATCAGAACCACCGCTGGAATAGGAGAGAATAGAGAAAGATATTCTCTGGTGAACCGAGGACGACCAGGACACAAGGACCCTCCCAAGCACCACACGGAGAACAATCTGATGGACCACAAGGACCCCCCACAACACCGGCGGGAGCCGGAAAGGTAGGAGGGACCCCTCCAATGGAAGGCGCTACAGGATCTAGGAAGGGGAGAAAAAGGTAAAAGGCCCTTGATGAGACAAAACATAAGGCGACTCGTGAATTTCAATGAAATAAAAATGGGGGGAAGGGGAGAGGAAGAGGGGATGCCCCACCGCACCCGACCCGGGTGCAAAGAGGAACCCCCCAAAACAGACTCCGCCATTATATTATATATTGGGGCATGCACAGCACTTGTGCCTCACCATGGACCCCCAGTGGACATGAGGACATAAATTCCTCTAAAGAATAGTATTATATATCTGTATAGTCCCCCAAACTGTCAGAGAATAGTTAATCAATTCCATAGGGGGTGACCGAAGTGGGGTTGAAACCATGCCCATTGGAGTCGCTTGGAATGCTATCTAAATAGATAACCAAAGGTTTTACCATAAACAGATGCGCAATGGCCTGTCCTGATGTCACGAGGGGACGGCAGCTGCCACGTTTGCCATCGTCCCCCCGTATATATAGGGCAAAAGGGGGCCAAACCTTGATCACATGGCGCTCAAGCGCCTAGCGATGACGCGATGGCGCCGGCGCCCTCGTGGCGGCGTCAGGCCGCAGCGCCATCACGTCCACGCGTGATTGGGCGCCAGGTTGTCAAAAAGGAAAACAAGCAACGGACATCTCCTCGTTGCTAGGAGACAGGCCGCTACAACAGTAAACAAAAACAAAAACCACACATCAAGGAGCAAAAGAGGAAAACGAAAAGGAAAGTAACAAGAAACAAAAAACAAGACATTGCCCAACCTGATAGGGAGCGCCACTAACCATCAAGGGGCCCCAGAACGGGTCCCCCGGGGCCCCTCTGCATGGCGCCGCCCCGGAAAATCCGGGGGCATCATGCAGAAGAGCCCCGGCGGCGCTGACAGGGGGACCTGGATCTAAGTCCCGTCACCCTGATAAAACCCAGCCCCCAGCCCGTTTGGGGGCATGGGGGGCCTGGGTGCGCCGGGCGGCACATCAGAGTCCCCGATCCCACCCGGTCGGGGTGGACCGGGAGGGCGGGTGGTTTTTACCCCCGTGGTCTGATCGCCATGTGCACCAGGGAAGAAAAGGAAGAAAAAAAAGGGGGAAAAAAAAGGGGTTTAGGCGGTGGCGCCGGAAATGGGGCAAGTCCCACAACTCCATGCATAGCAGCCCTAGCATGTAGGGAGAAATAAACATAGGCATCAGATCATATTACACAGTACATCAATATCACATTGTACATTATCTGCACATTACAACAATCACAGATTATACATTGTCTTTATCCCAACCACCTGAGGCAAAACCCTCTAAAAAGGGTCTAAAGCTAAGGTGTTCATTAATACCTGGGGGGAGTGTAGCCTGAAGGGCTGCTATCCATCGTGATTTCCGCTGTAACAGCACCTTATCCCAATCACCCCCTCTGGCATTTGGGTGCACCGGATCAAGAATAAGAAAGGAAAATTTTGGGCAGCGGCCCTGATGGTGTCGGCATACATGACGGCCCAAAGGGGCCTCAGGATTGGCTGTTCTTAAATTGGCAATATGCCTCAGGGCTCGTTTGAAAAAGGGTTGTATTGTTTTGCCAACATAGAATCCCCCACATTGGCACATCAAAAGGTATACCACATATGGGGTCATACAGTTGGCAAAATGTAATGGTTTGTATTGGGTGCCATTGGGTAAAGTGACTGGACTGGAGATGTTCATGTATCTACAGATGGAGCAGCCTCCACATGTGTATGTGCCTTTCCCTTTACACGGGTCATCACAGAAGGCGCCCTTGAATTCGCTACTGACCAGCTGGTCTTGTAAAACCGTGCTCGTCTGTACGTGATTGCTGGAGTGGGTGGTATGTGGGATTTAAGTAAGGGGTCTGACGTTAGAAGATGCCAGTGCTTCTGTATAATTGATCTAATAAGCCCATGCTGTCTACTACATCTAGTGCTAATTCTTGTAGTGTGTTTGTTTTCTCTCTTTTGATGATGAGAAGAGAAAAGTAGCTCATGTCGTGTGCGGTTGTTGGCCCTATTGAAAGCCTTTCTGAGGCAAGTTTTGGAATAGCCCCGAAGTAAAAGTCTCTCTTTAAGTTTGTTCGCCTCTTGGATAAAGTCCAAGGGGTCAGAGCAATTGCGTTTAAGGCGTAAGTATTGTGAGAAAGGAATAGATCTAACCAATGGAATGGGGTGAAAACTATCAGCATGGAGTATCGTATTACCTGCTGTTGGTTTTCTGAACAGACTACTGGAAAACCTGCCATCATCCTCCTTGAAGATGGTGGCATTAAGAAAGGTGAGTTTCCTGACATTATGAACCATGGTAAATTGAAGATTGAGATCATTCCTGTTGAGTTGCTGGAGGAAGGTCTCAAGCAGACTAGGGGGTCCCTCCCAAATAAGAAAAACATCGTCTATATATGGAACCAAGCTTGTATATGGTTCGTTAAGTGAGAAGGAGATCCATCTGACAACAATCGACGTTCCTATTCCCCCAGGTACAGATTGGCGTACGATGGGGCACAACATGTCCCCATCGCAACGCCCTGTACCTGGAGGAAATGGGAACCATCAAAAGTGAATACATTGTGTGTGAGGATGTGGTGCAGAGCCTCACATAAAAAGGAATTAATTTTGCCAATATCATCCCTATGGGACTGGGATAAGGTGCGTTGTATAACCTCCAGACCCCGGGTGTGGGGAATGGAGCTATACAGTGCCTCCACATCAATGCTGACCATAACAGCTTCTGGTGAGACCTGAATGTCCTCAAGTTGTTGTAAGAGATGTATGGTATCTTTGACGTAGGAGGGTAAACTCACTACAAAGGGTCTTAGATGTGCATCAACAAATCTGCTAAGATTTTCAGTAATGCTCCCATTTCCAGAGATAATGGGTCTCCCAGGGGGAGTAACCAAATTTTTATGAACCTTGGGAAGGCTGTAAAAAGTTGGTATTTTTGGGTGTTTGGTTCTAATGAGATCCCAGGCATCTTTGTCAATGATGTCGTTGGCATATGCCTCGTCCACCATGACATAGAACTTGGCGTTAAATTTCTCAACCTTAGATTTGGAGATCGGCATATACCACTCTCTTTTGTAGAGAATGTCCAAACACATTTTTCTATATTGTGCATTGTCCATTATCACAATATTGCCCCCTTTGTCGGAAGGCTTTATTGTGAGATCATGGCACTTTTTTAGATTTTCCAAGGCTTTTTGTTCACCCACCGAAAGGTTACCCTGATGTTTGTGTGGTTGTATTTTCTTGATATCTGATGTGGTTATGGAAATGAATGCAGAAAGATTGGGATTTAAACTTAAATTGGGAAACTTGTCAGATTTCCTTTTGGGTATCTGAACATTGGGGTGCACCTTCCCCGGGGGGAGGATAATATGGTCCTGTAGGGCCTCTTCTAAATGAGTAGAACTAATGAGGTCCATATTTTCTTGTTCCTCAAGAAGGGAAAGCAGGTCGTCCAGTGCCTGCTCAGAGCGTTTGTCAAGAGTGCAAGAGGTTGATTGTACACTGGGTTTAGAGTACATGCTTTTGAATAATAGTTTTCAGTCAAAGAGATTTAAATCCTTGATTATTTCAAAGGGGTCAGCCTCTGCTTGGGGGCAGAAGCTGAGACCCTTTGACAATAATTTCTCCTCCTCCTTGGACAACCTATGTGAGGATAAATTGCAAATATTGAATTGTGAAAGGTGATTTACATCTGAGTAGTTGGACTCACATCTGGAGGTGTGTGAGTCTCCTGTACTAAAAAAGTGGTATCAGTGGGTTTGTGAGAAAACTGAGAAGAAGTGGAAGTGGTAGTGGAAGTCAGTGTGGTTTGGGCGCTCATGGTGCGTGGCACCTGGGTAGAAGGTGTAGGGGAAAAGGAGGCTGAACTTGCCTGGGAGGAGGATGTGCATAGTGTAAATAGTGTTTTTTTTTTTTTTCCCCTTTTTTTCTTCCTTTTCTTCCCTGGTGCACATGGCGATCGGACCACGGGGATTTTCCGGGGCGGCGCCGTGCAGAGGGGCCCCGGAGGACCCGTTCTGGGGCCCCTTGATGGTTAGTGGTGCTCCCTATCAGGTTGGGGTATGTCTTGGGCATTTGCCCGGGGTTTTTTTGTTTCTTGTTACTTTCCTTTTCGTTTTCCTCCTTTGCTCCTTGATGTGTGGTTTTTGTTTTTGTTTACTGTTGTAGCGGCCTGTCTCCTAGCAACGAGGAGACATCCGTTGCTTGTTTTCCTTTTTGATAACCTGGCGCCCAATCACACAAGGACGTGATGGCGCTGCGGCCTGACGCTGCCGCGAGGGCGCCGGTGCCATCGCGTCATCGCTAGGCGCTTGAGTGCCATGTGATCACGGTTTGGCGCCCTTTTGCCCTATATATACGGAGGGACGATGGCAAACGTAGCAGCCGCCGTCCCCTCGTGACATCAGGACATGCCATTGCGCATCTGTTTATGGTAAAACCTTTGGTTATCTATTTAGATAGCATTCCAAGTGACACCAATGGGCATGGTTTCAACCCCACTTCGGTCACCCCCTATGGAATTGATTAACTATTCTCTGACAGTTTGGGGGACTATACAGATATATAATACTATTCTTTAGAGGACTTTATGTCCTCATGTCCACTGGGGGGTCCATGGTGAGGCACAAGTGCTGTGCATGCCCCAATATATAATATAATGGCGGAGTCTGTTTTGGGGGGTTACTCTTTGCACCCGGGTCGGGTGCGGTGGGGCATCCCCTCTTCCTCTCCCCTCCCCTTCCCTCCATTTTTATTTAATTGAAATTCACGAGTCGCCTTGTGTTTTGTCTCATCAAGGGCCTTTTACCTTTTTCTCCCCTTCCTAGATCCTGTAGTGCCTTCCATTGGAGGGGTCCCTCCTACCTTTCCGGCTCCCGCCGGTGTTGTGGGGGGTCCTTGTGGTCCATCAGATTGTTCTCCGTGTGGTGCTTGGGAGGGTCCTTGTGTCCTGGTCGTCCTCGGTTCACCAGAGAATATCTTTCTCTATTCTCTCCTATTCCAGCGGTGGTTCTGATTAATGTGGCATGACTCCTACTCTTTGGCATGTGGTGAGTGGTTCCCTATGACTTGTCCCTTTATCCTGATCCTGTTATATGAAATACCAGTCTGTAATAATATGATGTTTTTCAGAGTTTGTATGATGGGTATGATATGTGGCCCCTGAAGAAGGTTATCCTATCCCGAAACATGTTGGGCCCATGCCCATGAAGATGATACATCTCTACATGAATTACACCTTTCATGTATGCATTCTTGACTGTATAAGTCTATGCCAATATGTTTTTTTAATACATGTATGTGATCCACTTGATGTTTGAAACTTTTGTAATTTTGTAATAAATTGTGTAAATTTTACATACATTGTTGGATGTACTGCCTTTAAAGTCCCGCTATCTGTACTGGGGGAGTACCTTGTGTCTATAAATACAAATGAGGCTTGTGGATACAGAGCATAACACACAAGGACTTAAAAGTGTTTGTAAATCTCCATTGTTTGCTGTGTGTCTAGCAATCCAAGCTGGAATCTGTGAAAGGTATATAATAGTACTATAGTTAACCTAGTATTGAATGGAGTTGTAAGGTGATATAGGATGCAACAAAAATAAATATAAAGGAGGGGAAAAAATCCTGTGAAGATGACAGAGATCATGGTGCCAGAAGTACAATTAGGCAACAATAAAATATTCTGTTGCATAGTGAAATAAGTGAGCCCTGCAAGAGCTAGAAAAAGAAATTGAAAGGAAAAGTAGGAATAGAGAAAAAAGAGGGCCATGGTCACACAAATATATAGAAATAAGTAACAGTCACTCCACAGTTGGGCAACAGGATGAAGGGCAATCACAGCAGTAATAAAATCTAATACCTTGTATAGGGTGATGTAGCTATAGTCCAAGTGCAAGGTAGCCCAACATGTGGAAGAGAAGAGAAAAACCCAATAGAGAGTGTGTCGTCCTAGAGTAAGTGGTATAAATACCAGCAATATAGCCATAGGTGATAGGCAATTTTAAAGGGTGCCTTGACTGAAAAAAGGTTGAGGAACACGGGTACAGTATCTCACAAAAGTGAGTACACCATTGCATTTTTGTAAATATTTTATTATATCTTTTCATGTGACAACACTGAAGAAATTACACTTTGCTACAATGTAAAGTAGTGACTGTACAGCTTGTATAACGGTGTAAATTTGTTGTACCCTCAAAATTTCTCAACATGCAGGCATTAATGTCTAAAGCGCTGGCAACAAAAGTGAGTACACCCCTAAGTGAAAATGTCCAAATTGAGCCCAATTAACCATTTTGCCTCCCCAGTGTCATGTGACTCATTAGTGTTACAAGGTGTGAATGGGGAGCAGGCGTGTTAAATTTGGCGTTATCACTCTCACTCTCTCATGCTGGTCACTGGAAGTTCAATATGGCACCTCGTGGCAAAGAACTCTCAGAGGATCTGAAAGAAAGAATTGTTGCTTTACATAAAGATGGCCTAGGCTATAAGAAGATTGCCAAGACCCTGAAACTGAGCTGCAGCATGGTGGCCAAGACCATACATGGGTTTAACAGGACAGGTTCCACTCAGAACAGGCCTCGCCATGGTCAACCAAACAAGTTGAGTGCACATGCTCAGCGTCATAGTGCTGCCAGTATTGCTGCAGAGGTTGAAGGGGTAGGGGCCAGCCTATCAGTGCTCAGACCATACACCGCACACTGCATCAAATTGGTCTGCATGGCTGTCGCCCCAGAAGGAAGCCTCTTCCTCTTGATGGACAAGAAACCCCGAAAACAGTTTGCAGAAGACAAGCAGACTAAGGACATGGATTACTGGAACCATGTCCTGTGGTCTGATGAGACCAAGATAAACTTATTTGGCTCAGTAGTGTCAAGCGTTTGTGGTGGCAACCACGTGAGAAGTACAATGACAAGTGTGTCTTGCCTACAGTCAAGCATGGTGGGGGGAGTGTCATGGTCTGGGGCTGCATGAGAGCTGCTGGCACTGGGGAGCTACAGTTCATTGAAGGAACTATGAATGCCAACATGTACTGTGACATACTGAAACAGAGCATGATACCCTCCCTTCGGAGACTGGGCCGCAGGGCAGTATTCCAACCTGATAACCCCAAACACACGTCCAAGACGACCACTGCCTTGCTAATGAAGCTGAGGGTAAAGATGATGGACTGGCCAAGCATGTCTCCAGACCTAATCCCTATTGAGCACCTATGGGGCATCCTCAAACGGAAGGTGGAGAAGCGCATGGTCTCTAACATCCACCAGCTCTGTGATGTCGTCATGGAGGAGTGGAAGAGGACTCCAGTGTCAACCTCATGGTTCCCTCAATGAACTGTATCTCCCCAGTGCCGGCAGCACTCATGCAGCCCCAGACCATGACACTCCCACCACCATGCTTGACTGTAGGCAAGACACACTTGTCTTTGTACTCCTCACCTGGTTGCCACCAAACACGCTTGATACCATCTGAACCAAATAAGTTTATCTTGATCTCATCAGACCACAGGACATGGTTCCAGTAATCCATGTCCTTAGTCTGCTTCTCTTCAGCAAACTGTTTTCTTGTACATCATCTTTAGAAGAAGCTTCCTTCTAGAACGACAGCCATGCAGACCAATTTGATGCAGTGTGTGGCTTATGGTCTGAGCACTGACAGGCTGACCCCCCACCCCTTCAACCTCAGCAGCAATGCTGGCAGCACTCATACGTCTATTTCCCAAAGATAACCTCTGGATATGACGCTGAGCATGTGCACTCAACTTCTTTGGTTGACCATGGCGAGGTCTGTTCTGAGTGGAACCTGTCCTGTTAAACCCCTGTATGGTCTTGGCCACCATGCTGCAGCTCAGTTTCAGGGTTTTGGCAATCTTCTTATAGCCTAGACCATCTTTATGTAGAGCAACAATTCTTTTTTTCAGATCCTCAGAGAGTTCTTTGCCATGAGGTGCCATGTTGAACTTCCAGTCACCAGTATGAGAGATTGAGAGTGATAACACTAAATTTAACACACCTGCTCTCCATTCACATCTGAGACCTTGTAACACTAATGAGTCACATGACACCAGAGAGGAAAAATGGCTAATTGGGCCTAATTTGGACATTTTCACTTAGAGGTTTACTCACTTTTGTTGCCAGTGGTTTAGTCATTAATGGCTGTGTGTTGAGTTATTTTGAAGGGACAGCAAATTTACACTGTTATACAAGCTGTACACTCACTACTTTACATTGTAGCAAAGTGTCATTTCTTCAGTGTTGTCACATGAAAAGATATAATAAAATATTTACAAAAATGTGAAGACTGTACTCACTTTTGTGAGATACTGTATATTTAAAGTCCCATTTAGTTTGGTTGGTTGTATCTACATATCAGGAGGATACCCTGGTAAACCATATTCAGAAAAATGTACTACACCCCACCCCTAAGTTTTTGATTGTTGAAATTTCTTCCAGTTCTAACCCTACATACTTGTGTTTGAATCTTTTTATTCAGTTTTCAGTTTAATTACAGTTTAACACAAGAAAAAGTGCAATATGGTTCAGGCATCAGAACCCGTATACAAAGAGTTATCAATGATAGCATATTTGAAGGGTAGAAAGTAAAGGCAGGAATCCATGAGAGCTCATTAAAGAATGTCAGGGACTGCACCGAAGTGGTTCACTATGTGAGACATGTGTTGCGAGACCTGTTTTTTTTAAATCAAAAATCAGTTTTATTCAAAAGAAGGACACTTACAACACATATACTGTACATCATAGTCATAGTGTACATCAGGGGTGTTGCTAGGTGGGAAAAAGACTAAGCGCTGAAGCCCGAAGAAAGCGCGCCACGGTGAGAAACGGGCATGGTCAAAACTAAAGAGTGGGCATAGCTTAAAGGGGGCCTGGCTCCCATCTGAAATGAACGAGGGATGGAGGAAGAAAGAAAGAAAGAGATAGGGAGGGAAGAGAGAAGAGAAGGAAGGTAAGAAAGAAAGAGAGGTGGAGGGACAGCAGACCCAGATCCTACACCACAATAGCAATATGTGTATTCCAGAAAGTTTAACAATCAGCAGATAAAGATACTCCAAACACCTGGGGTTTGGCGCTTCAATCATCCCGGCACCATGGTTGGTATGGTGTCAGGATGATTGAAGCGCATTAATTCAATTATTACATTGTAATATAGAATGAAATAGTTCAACTCACCATAATGCAGAATCAGTGGGAGCCCTGAGCGTGTCACTTGCCACTGTCGCCTGCTACCAGATGCCATCAGGTGTCCCCAGCAGAGTCCCAACTTCAATCAGGTGTCCCCAGCGGAGCCCCTCCTTCCATCAAGAGCCCCCAGCGGAGTGCCTCCTTACATCAGGTGCCACCAGCGGAGTACCTACTTACATCACAGGTGCCCACAGCGGAGTCCCTCCTTACATCATAGGTGCCCCCAGCGGAGTCTCCCTCCTTACATCATAGGTGCCCCCAGCGGAGTGTCCCTCCTTACATCACAGGAGAAAGGTGACGTGGGGGGCAGTGAGAGATGATGTCACACCAGACCTTGCAGAGGCCAGGCTGTGAGGGCAGAAAAGCAGTGATGTGGGGCGGGCAGAGAGAGATGATGCAATCTCTTCTCGCTCGTGGCTCCCTTATGCAGGCCGCCCGGGGTCCTGTCAAGCTGCCGGCTCACGGCTCTGTCAAGCCGCCTGCTTTCGGCTCTCATGCAGCTATTAGGGACCCCAGTGCACACTCGGGGCTATGGACAGGACATCCGGGGCTGCAGCCTGGATAGCCACACCCTGGCGACGTCCCTGGTGTACTCAGGTACAACAGATATAGAGTAATATGAAGCATCTACAGTCAAACAGAAGGGAGTAGAGAACTAGCAATGTACTGATTGGATCGGTTATAATAAGCATATTACTATCAAAAATGTGTGTATATCTCTAATGAGGGAGAACATGCATGCTTTGAATTCCCGCATATCCCTATACCAGAAAAAGAATTTAACCGGTATACGTCAAAACATTGTTATCCGTGCCCCAAGCTGGGACATGTGTCGGAGTGGGATAGCCATCTATCCCAAATTTTAGAATATTTAAGAGGGCATCCTCTGTGCTCATAGATCAGCTTCTTGTATGGTAATACCGCATTGACCTCTCGCATCCATTCTTGAAGACTAGGGGGTGTCACCTGCATCCATACCCTCGCAATCGTTTTCCTGGCTAAGTAGAGTGTTTCCCTTACAAAAGTCGCTGAATATTTGTCAACATGCATATAATAGGCCCAGGAGGCATAGCTTAGGGTCAAGGGTAACCAGGGAACCCATATCATCATGGAGAAATTGTACCTTTTGGAACTAGAAGGTTTGTATCACTGGGCAGGCCCAACTTAGGTGGTAAAATGCACCGGGGTTAGAGTCAGTAATCAGTTTAGAGGGTTCTTCCCCTTATATAATAGGTATTATAGGTGGGTGGCTAATAGGAGATATCCAGTGGAAAATTGTGTGGAAAGTGCATGCCTAAGTTGAAGATAACTAAAGAGTAGATAATTTGGAAGTGAGAACTCCTCTTTCAGCGTTTGGAATGTTTTAGGCACACTAGGGGTCAGAACCTGGTACAAATATATTATTCCCTGATCCACCCAAATCTTAGGATCAGGGATAGTTAGCAGCTCTGGGAGATCGTTGTTGAACCATAGGGGTGTGTGGGAGTGATAGGGTACCACATTCAGTTTCTTTAAAATAGTTCCCCAAATGTATTGATGGTGAGAGGCCATGTCTTTCTTTGACCTGGAGTAAGTGGGGCGTAGCGTGTTTCGCAAAATGACCTGAAGGGATGTATAAGCTGGGTGATTAGGTTTTTCACTGACTAGTGATTGATAACGGTAAAGGTATGATTTCAGAAAGTGATAGAAATGTGACACTTGGGAGGAAAGGTAGTAGTCTTGAAAGTCAGGCAGGGCAATACCCCCCTAGGTTTGCAGGGTTCTTTAGTGTCTGCCAGGACAGCTTATGTCTACTAGATCCCCATACAAAAGAGTTGAGTATAGAGTCTATGGTTTTAAAAACATGTTTTGGTATAGGGAATGGTGCATGCCATATCATGTATATTACTTTGGGTAACAATATCATTTTGATGATTTTCGCACATCCTGTCACCCTCAGCAAGAGCCTCGCCCAGGTCTGAGTCTTGGCTTTTGTAAAAGTATATAGGGGTTCTATATTATGGGCCATATAATTGGACAAAGCTCTAGTGACTGTAACTCCCAGGTATTTGATATAGGAAACTCTAGTTAGTGGCAGAGGGGGTTTAATTAATGGGGGAGGGAAATGATCAATAGGCAAAACCTGCGACTTATGTTGCAAGATCTGTTTAGTTGTTTTCCAAAGAGAGGCCAAGCGCCCAACAGGCCTTGCAGCCATCAAACATTATATGTTCGGTGGGGGTGGGGGGAAGGCCAGGCACCCAGCACATTCTACATACTTCTAGTTTCATTCTGACTATTAATCACATTGTCACCTTTACTGCTACTACTGCCAGTAATGTACAAGCTATTTCTTTATTCAAATGACTTTGTTGACACAGTAATTCAGTACACAATGTTTAACCGATTGATTCTTTGATGTATTGTGACACAAGAATGATGCATTTCACAAGTGGCGACTGTGGAAGTGAGTCACTTTATCTATATACTCTTCCTGTTCCTTGAGGGCCACTGTCCAATTCAACAACAATTTCGTTCAATGCTCTAACTCAGAAACCACATACCACCAAGCACCAAGTCCATAGAAGCCAATTCAGTGGTAGAGTCACACTTGCCCGTACTAAACAGCATATGGACGTAATTTCTGCTGTCAACAAAAGTATCCTGACAGTCGGACCACCTACGGTTCAAATTTTGGCTAATTCACTGAAATTCAAGCCGTGTATGGCCAGCGTAAGTTAAAGGGGAGTACAAAACATGTGAAAGAAGCCTATTTTAATAAGACTTTATTCAAGGAAAGTTGGGAAGGATAACTCAATCCATTTGTTTGATTTTATCACATCACCTGCACTGTTCTCGGAATGCTACCGTGACAAGTACCCAAGAAATCACTCTTGCACCAATGTTGGTAACATTGCTGACACCTGTCCTGCAGCAAATTCAGAGAGTACTTAGTAACACCACTTTAAGGATCTCTTTTTTATATATATTCCATCTTTATTGTTATCCCCCCCTCCCTCCACCACTCTTTCCTTATTCCTATCTCTCTCTCTTCCTCCCAGCTCTCGCTTCCTAGCCCTATCTCGCCTGCTTATCTGCCTATTTCCCACTACCAAGCCCCATCATTGACATATACTCTGCCGACTTTTTAAATTTAATCGATCTCCCCCAAATCGTATGGTACAGTTCTAAGGAATCTTCTGCTGTATGAATTGTTTCCTCTATTGTTCTTACTCATCTATCTTTACTACCCAATCTCTAATTGATGGGGCATCTAGGGCTTTCGGTATCAAACTTTTAGCTGCATTTAGGAGGAATGGGACTAGTGTGTTTTTATATTGTTTTACTGATTTCTCTGCGCAATGAAACAAACATTCCTACGGACCCAGCTTAATCTGTTCTCCTGTGATTATATAGATCCCTCCTATAATCTCCTCCCAATAGCGACTTGTTTTAGGGCAATCCCACCACAGGTGCGCAAAGGTTCCTGGTGCTTCGCACCCCCTCCAACAATTATGGGGGTCCTCTGCTCCAATCCTCTGCGCCCTCTGTAGCGTTATTTACCATCTCGCCATTAGTTTGTAACACATCTCCATTGTCCCCAAATCTCTTGCTGGCGAGCTAATTCGTCTTAGGATCTTCTTTCTATATTCTCCTTCTTGAATATTCCCCAGCTCTCCCTCCCATTTCTTCAGATATGGTAGATTCCTGAGTTCCGCTTCTTTTACCAAGATTTTATATATTTTAGATATATTTTGTCTAAAGCATTGTGGAGAGATGAATAATTTCTCTATTAACCTCATACAGGCAGTCCCCGGGTTACAAACAAGATAGGGTCTGTAGGTTTGTTCTTAAGTTGAATTTGCTAGTAAGTCGGAACAGGTACATTTTCTAAGTGTATCTTCAGCCAAAACAATCATTTTTAAGTTTTTTGGATAACATGGGGAAGGGGTAACAGCCCTGTAAGGTTTGTTTTGCTGTCTGTGCTTCTATTTAGAAGATTTTACCTCACTTTCTGTCCCTATGAAAATGTAATTTTGAAAATTTTGGGTTGTTATGGAAACAGGATTGGTGATGAAGCTTCAGTGGAGACACCTTTTTCCCATGATAAATCTTACATAAGTGAATTTCCCTTCCTAGGGGTAGATTTCCTCTCACTTCCTGTTGTCTCCCTCCGTTTGTAAGTAGGAGTCATTTGTAAGCATGATGTTTGTAACTAGGGGACCGCCTGTATTCCCTTTTCCCCTAAGTGGTTGGGGAAGTGTCTGTGTAAAGTGTTGGAGTTGTGTGTATCTCCATTTATCTAGTGGCCTCTCACCCCATTTTTGTGTAATCTCACTAAACGTGTAAATCCTATTACCTATCATGACGTCCTGTAAAAGTATTTCATTTTTTTTTGGCCATCTACTAAAATATATATAATCTTCCTTCCCTTGCTTAAAGTAATTTGTGTGCTTAAAGAAATTAAAGGTGAATTGTGTTCCCATTTATTCTTTTTGCTTAGAGCGTCCCATATTTTAAATGTGTTTCTTGTTAATGGCCTCGTGCTAATCTCTAATTCTCAGGATTTTTGTGGTATCCAAACCATTTTCCCCAAATCCACCTTACTTTGTGTCCTCTCAATATCTACCCACCCCTTCCCTCCCTTATTATGTATCCACTCCGCTATTCGTGACATTACAGTTGACTGATAATACTTCTTAACATTCGGGGCAGCCAAGCCCCCTGACCCATTTTCCTTCGGCATCAATGCATAAGATATCCTCGGGTGTTTATGTGCCCATACATATTTTAAGGTTATTGATCTTAATTTCCGGAAAAATTCTTGTGGAACTGCTACTGGGATCATCTGAAATAGATATATTAATTTTGGCAATATACTCATTTTTAAAACGTTTACTCTCCCTAGCCAGGAGAGGGTTTTTGTCTCAACTGCTTCAACTGTTCCTTGATATTATTTAACATTGGTATATAATAAGTTATATACAAAGCTTCTACCGATTTAGTCAGCTTAATCCCCAAATACCCCATTTCCTCTCTGCATCACTTGAAGGGGAGTTTTGATTGTATAGCTTGCTGTTCCTTCTGAGACATTGATATATTCAATATCTCAGTTTTAGATGCATTCATCTTACAATTTGATACCCTACCATATTGGTTTAGTTCCTCTACTATATTGGATATTGCTATCCTGGGGTTGGTAATGTAGAGCAAGACGTTATCTGCGTATGCCACTATCTTATGCTCTCTCTCGCCGATTCTCACCCCCCCCGGATGTCCACATTCTTGCGGACCGCCACCAATAAGGGTTCAAGTGCTAACAGAAACAGAATCGGCGAGAGAGGGCATCCCTGCCTAGTTCCATTGAATAACTCCAAAGAAAATGAGAAGGTTCCATTCATCCTAATTTTAGCCATGGGATGGTGATAGAGTAACGAGATCCATCTCATCATTCTATCCCAGATTCCCAGGCGTTTCAATGTTTCTAGCATGAAGCTCCAGTCGACCCTGTCGAAGGCCTTCTTGGCATCTATTGACATAAGGACGACCAGGGTTCTCTTCTTTTCTACTTCATGCGTCACCAACAGCAATCTAAGACAATTATGCTTCCCCTCTCTTTCTGTTTCAAACCCAGTCTGGTCTTCCTGTACCCATCTTGGTAGGAGTGGTTTTAATCTCTCAGCTTTTATTTTAGAGTAGATCTTCATGTCTATATTCGCTAATGATATTGGCTGATAGCTTTCCAGGGAGTCTGGGTCTTTACCTTCCTTCCGTATTAGGGTTATATAGGCCATTAATGTTTCTTCCCTTGGTTTCTCTCCCTCTGCCAACTTATTAAGATACTCACATAGTTTAGGGGCCAGTATTTTTTTTTTTAATTCTTTATAGTATAATAATGAGTACCCCTCCGGGCCCAGACTCTTCCCTGGGGCCATACGTTTAATTGCACTAATTACTTCTTCCTGTGATATTGGATCATCCAACTCCTCTTTAGGCACCCTTGGAAGATCTAGCCCCTTGAAGTACTCTTGAGTTTCCTGGTATGGTACTCATCTCTTTTCCCCCCCTCTACCTTTTTTATTTCTAACAGTATAAAGTTTACTATAATACTGGTGAAAAACTTTAGCTATTTCGGGAGATGGATAGACTATCTCATTCCTTTTGTTTTTAATCCTGGGGATAAACGTTGCATTCTTTTTATCCTTTACTGCCCTAGCCAGCCATTTCCCTGGTTTATTTCCCCATTGATACTTCTCTTTCATCACTAAATGGAAAGGCCGTTTTTTTTTTTTTTTTTGTTTTTTTGTTTTTCAGAGGAAAGGCCGTTTTCTATCTGCTTCCATCAGACCTGCCAATTCCTCTGTTTTTACTAGTAAATCCTGTTTTTCTGGGGTACCTTTAGGTCTGGTCTGTAATTCTAACTCCTGAATTTCTCAAAAAACTTCTCCGTTCTTTCCTTTTTCTTTTTTTGCACCTATCCCAATAAAAATACTCCTCATGTAAACTTTCCCATAGGAGGGTACGTGGGGTCTCCATTGTATCATTGATAAAAAAAAAAAAAGCTTTCCAGCTCCTGTTCTATTTTCTTTATTATTTTGGGGTCTTGGATAAGGGACTCATTTAATTTCCATGTTGATCCACTCCATTCTCTTGTCCCCACTTCCAATTGGACCCATATTGGAGCATGGTCAGAGATAGTAATAACTTTAATCATTACATTTCAAGTTTAGGTAGCATCTGGTGTTCAATTAGTACATAGTCTATCCTTGAATAAGACTTATGAACAGTGGAGTAGAACGTATAATCTTGAATTTTCAGGTCTTTTATGCTCCACATATCAACCAGAGACTGATACGAACGGGGAACAGCTGCACATGTGCGGGCCCGGCTCATACGTCCAAAAGAGAACGGGATTGCGTCATCAGCTGGGGTGTGTCAACAGGCGTGCAACTCCCACACATCCAAGACCGCGATGCCACATCTCGCCTACCCGAAATCCGGAGAACGCAAAGGGGGTTGACATAGGGATACTGATATCATTGGGTCAAAACAAACAAGAGGGACACCCACGAAAGGAGGAAGGGGAGGGAACCCTTGCTGGAAAAGGCAAGGCCCAGAACGGGTCCCCAGGGATCCCCTGCACGGCACCCAATGGGGACACATGTGCGGGTGTCGCGCAGGGGGACCCTACCGGTGCCACATAGGTCCAGAGCATCTGGGTGGGGGGGAAGAGCGTCGGGGGGGAGATGTATATTGCTAAGCTGTGACAGCTTCCTTTCTGATATTCAGTACATTACACCTTCACTTTTGGGTCATCCGAGCTGGGATCCCTATTTAACTAATTAATCACTCTTTGATACCTACTTATATGATTTTTTATCCATTACTGCCTTTTCATGCTTTTAATTTTGGCCTACATATATATTTTTTTTCTTATAACTCTGACTGGATCCCTTTTGTGGTGTAGCAGGCCCTCCCTATTTTTGGCTTCGGCCTTTTTTGGGGGGTCGTTGCAGCGGATCTTCTCTTTTGCCCCTGACTGGGGATCCACTTCTTACTCTCCCGTAACAACTTTGGGACAGCGTTGCACAGCTGGCTGCCTCCTGAGGTGCCAACCTCACAAGCTTTGCACCAGATTCTCCATCCCGCCCCCTTTCCCCCTTCCCCTCCTCGTTTTTCCCCCACTCCCCCTTCCTTCCCAAACCACATATGCCAAATGCCATATAATATAAGCTTTAACTTCCTTTAACCATTAGCAGCGTTTCAAATACATAATTAAATAGTCCCAAACAAAGGTGATTATAATACTCCCAATGAATCCTAAATTGTTCACTTCAGTTTGAGGGGGATATGGTGTTACAGGTATACTTCATAGGTCCCTTCACCACACCTCGTGGAATGCCACTCCCTGTGGATAGTGAACTCACCAGATCTCAAAATCAAATACGCCTTAAACTTTGTGCAAATTGCTTATAGGAATCCTCCTCTCATCGGCAGATCATAGGATGGACTTCACCTTTAACCACAGACCCGTTCTTGCAACAGAGATCGCTTGTATATGAGGATCCTTCCCTCATTAGCAATGGCTCCCATGTAAAAAGAATGGTCTCCCTGGCCTTGTGACACGCATGCCCTTGCAACCCACGTTCTCATTGCCATTAGACTTTCCATAGCTAGGAGATGGAAATCTATTGATCCTCCTACCATGATGGAATTACACTCTTCTTTGAACAATCAATGCCTTATGGAATGCATGTACGCTAAGGCGCACCTGCAAGTCCCACTCTTCCGAAAAAGATGGACCCTCTGGTTACAGCATCCTAAGTGTAACCTGCAACACTAAGCAGAGACATTCCAAGAGCGATTTTACACAGCTGTACTGACTTTGACTATCTGCACCGACATCTATCTTTAGATTATACCTGCCTAGTATTCTTCTTGCTACATTGTGCGAGCGGAAGGCGCTGGCCCATCTATGGGGCAGCGCGCTCTGCTCTCTCAGCAACTGCCATATGACAGCTATTTCTAGATGACCCGAGTTCCTACTGCTCGATTTGTAGATAAGCAGGGCTCTCTATAGGAACATATTGTATGAAAATACCTGCTACCTTCCCTTTCTTGATTTGCATATTGGCAACTGTGAAGTATACTCCTGTATGTGTTATTTCTTTCTGACAATAAAACATAAGTTAAAAAAAAAAAAAAAAAATGGTCTCATAGCGTGATAGTGTTTGGCAGCTATCAGCGATGAGCCGGCGATCTTTTCGCTGCTGTCCAGCATGTCGATGCCCTCTTCCAGCTCGCTGTGTCTCATTAACACCAAGTTACAAACATTGGCACTGGCTACAGCCGGGAAGGGCACAAAGCACTGGATGAAGATCCTGGTAGCCGGGGTAAATTTGTTTGCTTTCTGGACCAGAGCGTTAAGGCCAACCTTACAGGCTTCACACTGAGTGTCTTCCCCTCAGTGTATGCTGCAGTGGAGGCCCGGAGAAGATCATAGAGGAGGTGGGTGGACCATAGAGAGCACTTGGCACAGAGGAGGAGGATGTAAAATCCAGAAGTATGCTAAATGGATCCAAATTTTTGTTTTTCACACATGATGAGTTGAAGATACCTGTGAAGGAAGGTGAATAAAGGAGAAGACATAAAATTGTTGTTTGGAAACTTTATTGAAAACTTCATTGGACCCATTTGGCATATGTGGCTTGTGTAATCTGGTAAGCTGTGTTAAGCATGAGTACGAGCCGAATATTGGCTGTTCGCCCCGTTTGTAGAACACCCAAATTTGCAGGACATTCGGTGGGTGTTCTGCACAGTAAAAGCTGGTTGTTAAGGAGTGGGGCCAGGAAGCCAGTCACGGCGTCCTTAACATCAACTGTCAATGGGCTTCCCCGTTGACAGCTGTATAAAAAAAAAAAACACTTTTTATTTTTAATAAAGGAATTGCCAAAAACCTGTCTACTGTTTTTATTTATTTTGACACTTTTTTGGTGAATGGGTAGGCGTACTATGTACCGCATACTCATCCACATAGCTGGGGGGATCTGGGTGCCCCCTTGTTAAAGGGTTCTTCCAGATTCCGATAAGCCCCCTGCCCGGTCCCCCACAACCACCGTCCAGGGTTGTGGGGAACAGACCCTTGTCCCCATCAACATGGGGACAAGGTGCTTTGGGGTGGGGGGACAGAGCCCTCGCTCCCCCCTCCTTTTCTGACCCGCCATGCTGCATTTTTTTACATTTTGGTGTGAGGTTCCCCTTAAAATGGACTGGGGGGGGGGGGGGTGGGGGGGTGGTAACCACACTCCGTTTCTTTCTTTGTTTTTTGTTTTTCTTGTTCTTGTTTTTAAAAAGCCGGTTGCCGACAATTGCAACTGCGAGTCAATTTAAATGTGATTTGACTTGTTTTTATTTCTTTAGAAACGTCATTTTTGCTGCTGCATGTTCTATACATGCTACTGATGCACCACTTTACAGGCAGACTAAGGGGATCCCCCCACAGTCACTATATTTAAGGGAATATTTCCTTTTTGTTGTTTCACTTTAAGCATCATTAAAATCACTGCTCCTGAAAAAAGATTATTTTATTTAAGAATAATGTTTTGCATTGATACATGTCCCCCAGGGCAGTACCCGGACCCCCATACTCCTTTTATGGCCAATTACTTACATATAAGCCTTCAAAATGGGCACGTTTGATTTCTCATGTTCAGCCCCATAGACTTCAATGGAGTTTGCGGTTTGAGGCAGAACTTTTCCCCTGTTCAGAAGTTCTGCATGCAAACCGAACAGAGGGGTGTTCGACCCATCTCTACTGAAAAGAGGGTCAGAAGGTAACCTACAGGATAAGACTCACCTTTTACAGTTATTATTTTCCTGAAGCCGTGGATGTTTTTTTGTTTTTTATTGAACTGCAATATGTCAGGGGGAATTGGTGACATGTTCAGCTGCTGGAAGGTGTTGTGGGAGGCACTGGTGGACTCTTTGAACACTGTGGGAGATTAGCTCGTGGATGTTATCTTTCCTGAGGAAAATAGTCAGCGTGCAGGCAACTTTCTTTCAAATCTGGCGACTTGCCAGGTTTATTTAAAGAATAGGTTTGCAGGTTAAACCAAACAAAACAGAAAATAAGTCCTGGCCAGCGCTAAGCTAAACGGCACAGTTTCCTCACTAAATGGTGTGGGGCTGGCCCCTGACACCCACAAAACATAAGTCAAAATGCAAACCTTGTCTTTTTAAAGTCCAAACAGACACAGAGCTCCCTCAAATTTCCCCTCTGAGTTCCAGGTCAGAGCTCAAGTGAGATCTCTTCCTGATTATTTAAGCCACCTGCTGGTGGACTCCAGTGGACCACAATCTCCGGACTGGAACCAGCCCTGCCACGGTGGTTGGTAAAATCCAGACCGGACTCTGTTTAATCCAGTCCAAATGAACGCATACGAGGCGACAGGTAGCGTCCGTCTACCACTTCTCCTTGCATACCGTCACAACACTTTAGTGCTGCAGTAACAGATTCTTAAAAAATTACCACCATCTGAGCTGTATACCCTGATCTGAAATGCTGAGCTATATACCCTGATCTGTAATGCTGAGCTGTATACCCTGATCTGTGAGGCTGAGCAATATACCCTGATCTGTGAGGCTGAGCTGTATACCCTGATCTGTGAGGCTGAGTTGTATACCCTGATCTGTAATGCTGAGCTATATACCCTGATCTGTAATGCTGAGCTTTATACCCTGATCTACGAGCCTGAGCTGTATACCCTGACCTGTGAGGCTGATCTGTATACCCTGATCTGTAATGCTGAGCTATATACCTGGATCTGTAATGCTGAGCTATTTACCCTGATCTGTGAGGCTGAGCTGTATACCCTAATCTGTGAGGCTGAGATGTATACCCTGATCTGTGAGGCTGATCTGTATACCCTGATCTGTGAGGCTGAGCTGTATACCCTGATCTGTAATGCTGAGCTATATACCCTGCTCTATAAGACTGAGCTGTATAACCTGATCTGTGAGGCTGAGCTGTATATCCTGATCTGTGAGGCTGAGCTGTATACCCTGATCTGTGAGGCTGAGCTGTATATCCCGCTCTGTGAGGCTGAGCTTTATACCGTGATCTGTAATGCTGAGCTATATACCGTGATCTGTGAGGTTAAACTACATACCCTGATTTGTAATGCTGAGCTGTATACCCTGATCTGTGAGGCTGAGCTATATACCCTGATCTGTGAGGCTGAGCTGTATACCGTGATCTGTGAAGTTAAACTGTATACCCTGATCTGTGAAGCTGAGCTGTATACCCGAATTTGTAATGCTGAGTTGTATACCCCGATCTGTAATGCTGAGCTATATACGCTGATCTGTGAAGCTGAGCTATATACCCTGAATTGTAATGCTAAGCTATATACACAGATTTGTGAGGCTGAGTTATATACCCTGATCTGTGAGGCTGAGCTATATACAATCATCTGTGAGGCTGAGCTATATACCCCAATCTGTGAGGCTGAGCTATATACCCCTTACATTGGTGGTCAGTGGGGAGAATGCTCCTTACGTTGGTGATCAGTGGGAAGAATGCTCCTTATGTTAGTGATCAGTGGGAAGAATGTTCCTTACATTGGTGGTTAGTTGGAAAAATGAACCTTACATTGGTGGTTAGTTGGAAGAATGCTCCTTATATTGGTGGTCAGTGGGAAGAATGCTCCTTACATTGGTCGATCAGTGGGGAGAATTCTCCTTACATTGGTGATCAGTGGGAAGAATGCTCCTTACATTGGTGGTCAGTGGGGAGAATGCTCCTTACATTGGTGATCAGTGGGAAGAATGCTCTTTACATTGGTGATCAGTGGGAAGAATGATCCTTGCATTGGTGGTCAGTGGGGAGAATGCTCCTTACATTGGTGGTCAGTGGGAAGAATGCTCTTTACATTGGTGATCAGTGGGAAGAATGCTCCTTACATTGGTGATCAGTGGGAAGAATGCCCCTTACATTGGTGATCAGTGGGAAGAATGCCCCTTACATTGGTGATCAGTGGGAAGAATGTTCCTTACATTGGTGGTTAGTTGGAAAAATGAACCTTACATTGGTGGTTAGTTGGAAGAATGCTCCTTATATTGGTGGTCAGTGGGAAGAATGCTCCTTACATTGGTGGTCAGTGGGGAGAATGCTCCTTACAGTGGTGATCAGTGGGAAGAATGCTACTTACATTGGTGGTCAGTGGGGAGAATGCTCCTTACATTGTGGATCAGTGAGAAGAATGCTCTTTACATTGGTGATCAGTGGGAAGAATGCTCCTTAAATTGGTGGTCAGTGGGGAGAATGCTGCTTACATTGGTGATCAGTGGGAAGAATGCCCCTTACATTGGTGATCAGTGGGAAGAATGCCCCTTACATTGGTGATCAGTGGGAAGAATGTTCCTTACATTGGTGGTTAGTTGGAAAAATGAACCTTACATTGGTGGTTAGTTGGAAGAATGCTCCTTATATTGGTGGTCAGTGGGAAGAATGCTCCTTACATTGGTGATCAGTGGGAAGAATGCTCCTTACATTGGTGGTCAGTGGGGAGAATGCTCCTTACATTGGTGATCAGTGGGAAGAATGCTCTTTACATTGGTGATCAGTGGGAAGAATGCTGCTTACATTGGTGATCAGTGGGGAGAATGCTCCTTACATTGGTGGTCAGTGGGGAGAATGCTCCTTACAATGGTGATCAGTGGGAAGAATGCTACTTACATTGGTGGTCAGTGGGGAGAATGCTCCTTACATTGTAGATCAGTGAGAAGAATGCTCTTTACATTTGTGATCAGTGGGAAGAATGCTCCTTACATTGGTGGTCAGTGGGGAGAATGCTCCTTACATTGGTGGTCAGTGGGAAGAATGCTCTTTACATTGGTGATCAGTGGGAAGAGTGCTCCTTAAATTGGTGGTCAGTGGGGAGAATGCTGCTTACATTGGTGATCAGTGGGAAGAATGCCCCTTAGATTGGTGATCAGTGGGAAGAATGCCCCTTACATTGGTGATCAGTGGGAAGAATGTTCCTTACATTGGTGGTTAGTTGGAAAAATGAACCTTACATTGGTGGTCAGTTGGAAGAATGCTCCTTATATTGGTGGTCAGTGGGAAGAATGCTCCTTACATTGGTGGTCAGTGGGGAGAATGCTCCTTACATTGGGGATCAGTGGGAAGAATGCTCCTTACATTGGTGGTCAGTGGGGAGAATGCTCCTTACATTTGTGGTCAGTGGGAAGAATGCTCTTTACATTGGTGGTCAGTGGGAAGAATACTCCTTACATTGGTGATCAGTGGGAAGAATGCTCCTTACGTTGGTGGTCACTGGAAAGAATGTCCCCCTTACAGTAGTGGTAAGTGGAACAAAGTATGAAGAGATATGCTATGATTTTATGTAATATAATTTACAACTGAAATACCTCTCCCTGGGAAAAATATGCATTTTTGCAATATTTGCATCTCCATTTCCTTATCAGAAGATCAATTAAAATATGAAGGGTTATGTAATTATTGTTAAAAAAATTCAGAAGAAAAAGATAACTCTAAGGGCCAGTTCACACCATAGAAACGCAGTAAGGATGCGTTCCAGGTGCTTTTCTGCATGCACGTTTTGACACGCTTTTGATGCAGTCCAGTGATTTTTCCCCCTCTTTTTTTCTAAACCTTAAGGGCCAGTTCCGGTGCGTTTTTACACTTTCCAGTGTGTTTTTGGTACGTTTGGTGCATTTTTGGTATGTTCCTAATGCGTGATTATAAATCCTAAGCTGCCTTCTTGACACTCTAGGGTGGCCTTTTTTAACCTTTTTTTTCCTAGAGGAACCCCTAAAATAATTTTTAAGTCTCAAGGAATCTCTGCTTGAACCAAATTATTGAAGGTCAGAGGGAAGAATGCTCCGTACATTGCTGGTCAGTGGGAAGAATGCCCCTTACATTGGAGGTCAGTGGGAAGAATGTTCCTTACATTGCTGGTCAGTGGGAAGAATGCCCCTTACATTGGAGGTCAGTGGGAAGAATGCTCCTTACATTGGTGGTCAGTGGGGAGAATGCTCCTTACATTGGTGGTCAGTGGGGAGAATGCTCCTTACATTGGTGGTCAGTGGGAAGAATGTTCCTTACTTTGGGGATCAGTGGGGAGAATGCTCCTTACATTGGTGATCAGTGGGAAGAATGCTTCTTACATTGGTGGTCAGTAGGAAGAATGCCCCTTACATTGGTGATCAGTGGGAAGAATGCCCCTTACATTGGTGATCAGTGGGAAGAATGTTCCTTACATTGGTGGTTAGTTGGAAAAATGAACCTTACATTGGTGGTTAGTTGGAAGAATGCTCCTTATATTGGTGGTCAGTGGGAAGAATGCTCCTTACATTGGTGGTCAGTGGGGAGAATGCTCCTTACATTGGTGATCAGTGGGAAGAATGCTACTTACATTGGTGGTCAGTGGGGAGAATGCTCCTTACACTGTGGATCAGTGAGAAGAATGCTCTTTACATTGGTGATCAGTGGGAAGAATGCTCCTTAAATTGGTGGTCAGTGGGGAGAATGCTGCTTACATTGGTGATCAGTGGGAAGAATGCCCCTTACATTGGTGATCAGTGGGAAGAATGCCCCTTACATTGGTGATCAGTGGGAAGAATGTTCCTTACATTGGTGGTTAGTTGGAAAAATGAACCTTACATTGGTGGTTAGTTGGAAGAATGCTCCTTATATTGGTGGTCAGTGGGAAGAATGCTCCTTACATTGGTGATCAGTGGGAAGAATGCTCCTTACATTGGTGGTCAGTGGGGAGAATGCTCCTTACATTGGTGATCAGTGGGAAGAATGCTCTTTACATTGGTGATCAGTGGGAAGAATGCTCCTTGCATTGGTGGTCAGTGGGGAGAATGCTCCTTACATTGGTGGTCAGTGGAAAGAATGCTCTTTACATTGGTGATCAGTGGGAAGAATGCTCCTTACATTGGTGGTCAGTGGGGAGAATGCTGCTTACATTGGTGATCAGTGGGAAGAATGCCCCTTACATTGGTGATCAATGGGAAGAATGCCCCTTACATTGGTGATCAGTGGGAAGAATGTTCCTTACATTGGTGGTTAGTTGGAAAAATGAACCTTACATTGGTGGTTAGTTGGAAGAATGCTCCTTATATTGGTGCTCAGTGGGGAGAATGCTCCTTACATTGGTGGTCAGTGGGAAGAATGCTCTTTACATTGGTGATCAGTGGGAAGAATGCTCCTTACATTGGTGATCAGTGGGAAGAATGCCCCTTACATTGGTGATCAGTGGGAAGAATGCCCCTTACATTGGTGATCAGTGGGAAGAATGTTCCTTACATTGGTGGTTAGTTGGAAAAATGAACCTTACATTGGTGGTTAGTTGGAAGAATGCTCCTTATATTGGTGGTCAGTGG
>BLSH010194623.1:151583-171136 GCA_018402905.1 Glandirana rugosa
CGCGGTTTACAGATCGGCGGAGTCCGTGTGGGCGGTTATGTAAACGTGTCACACGTCAATCGCTCTATATCGCAGGGACGGGCACGAATGACCAGGTACATAGTCACCAATACACCTGGAACGGTGTCTACCGCAACGTGTCACGTGTGAACTAGAACAGGGGCTGAACAAACACGTCCCTTCCCTACCGAGCAGACCTTTTCATCACCGCCGACCCTTGGTGTTTGACACCCTGTCGGTGGTGGTAGTCCAAAAATTTTGACAGGCACAGGTGGTCTGCCTTACTGTCGTAAAGTTTCCGGTCCTTAAACCTTTAGGACTGTAAGTCCCGGTCCCTAGCACCCACCCATCCCCCCATGAAGGAGAAAGAGAGGTCACAAACCCTCTACCTCTCGACATTCGAAGGTACCCTGACACACCTTTACGAACCCCTGCCACCGCCTGTACCACCGAAGCATTTCCACACAGTCCCATGGAAGCTTACAGCTCTCCATCTCCCAAACACTGGAGAGAAAGAGGAAGTACCCCCCTACCCACCCACGATCCCTGGCCCTGAATGTCAGGATTTCCAAATTCCTGGCCTTTGAAATGCTGTCATTCCGTCTGGTGGACACGGACAGTTTTAAAAACCTGATGGTGGTGGCTGTCCCACAGTTTGTGGTTCCCAGCCGCCACTACTTTTCCAGACGAGCCATCCCTTCCCTGCACAAACAAGTCGGGGACAAGATCAAGTGTGCACTGTGCAACGCCATCTGTGGCAAGGTCCACATAACCACTGATACATGGACCAGTAAGCACGGGCAGGGACGCTATATCTCGCTAACTGCACACTGTGCAAATGTATTGGCGGGTGTGCCTGAGGCGGCTAGACATTTGGCGCATGTCCTTACACCACCGAGGATTGCAGGGCATTTGTCTTTGCCTCCTGTTGCCTCCTCCTCCTACTGCGCTTCCTCCTCCTCTACTACCTCCTCATCCGCTCAGCGTAACACCTTCACCACCAACTTCAGCACATCCAGGGGGAAGCTGTGGACAGGCATTGAACAACAGACCGATGAGTGGTTGTTGCCACTGAGCCTCAAGTCCGGCCTGGTGGTGTGCGATAATGGGTGAAATCTCGTAGCGGCTCTGGGCCTAGCCGGTTTGACGCACATCCCTTGCCTGGCGCATGTGCTGAATTTGGTGGTACAGAAATTTCTAAAAAAACTACCCAGATATGTCAGAGCTGCTGCAGAAAGTGCGGGCCGTCTGTGCGCACTTTCGGCGTTCTCACCCTGCTGCTCGCCTGTCTGCGCTGCAGCTGAACTTCGGCCTTCCCGCTCACCGCCTCCTATGCGACGTGCCCACGCGGTGGAACTCCACCTTGCACATGCTGGAGAGACTGTGCGAGTTTCAGCTGCAGCACTCACGGGTCAGTCACTCTGTGGAACAGCAACACTTCACCACCAATGAGTGGGCCTCCATGCGAGACCTGCGTACTGTATTGCAGTGTTTCGAGTACTCCACCAACATGGCCAGTGCCGATGACGCTGTTCTCAGCGTTACTATCCCACTTCTATGTCTCCTTGAAAAAACACTTTGGGCCATGATGGAAATGGATGTGGCACAAGAGGATGAGGAGGAAGAGGAGGGGTCATTTCCACGGTTATCAGGCCAGTCATTCACAAGTGGCTTGGAGGGTGGGTTCCTGCACCAGCATAGGCCAGGTAAAAAATATTCAAGCCAGGGCACAGTTCTGGAGGATGAGGAGGACGAGGAAGATCATGAGGAGGAGGAGGAGGAACCGCAGCAGGGTGGCACCCAACGCAGCTCGTGAGCATCACTGGAGCGTGGCTGGGGGGATACGGAGGACACAGATGACACACCTCCCACAGAGGACAGCTTGTCTTTGCCTCTGGGCAGCCTGGCACACATGGCCGACTACATGCTGCAGTGCCTGTGCAACGACAGCCGAGTTGCCCACATTGTAACTTGTGCCGATTACTGGGTGGCCACCCTGCTGGATCCCCGTTACAAGGACAACGTGCCGTCCTTAATTCCCTCACTGGAGCGTGAGAGGAAGATGCGCGACTGCAAGCGCACACTGGTAGACGCGCTGCTGAGGGCATTCCCAAATGACACCGGGGGCTCAGTGGAAGCACAAGGTGAAGGCAGAGGAGGAGGAGGAAGAGGCCGCCAATGCAGCTGTGGCACCGCCAGCACCTCAGAAGGCAGGGTTAGCATGGCCGAAATGTGGTAAAGCTTCAGCAGCCCGCCACAACAAACAGCACCACCAGCTGATAGGCAAGGTCTTAGCAGGAGGCAACATTTCAGCAACATGGTGGAAGAGTATGTGTGCACACGCCTACACGTACTGACTGATGGGTCTGCCCCATTCAACTTCTGGGTCTCCAAATTGGGCACATGGCCTGAGCTTGCCCTTTATGCCTTGGAGGTGCTGGCCTGCCCTGCAGCCAGTGTAATGTCTGAACGTGTGTTTAGCACGGCAGGGGGCGTTATCACAGACAAGCGCAGCCGCCTGTCCACAGCCAACGTGGACAAGCTGACCTTTATTAAAATGAACCAGGCATGGATCCCACGAGACTTGTCTGTACCTTGTGCAGAATAGACATTTAGACCGGACTCACACAGCCATTGGTATACTTGTTTTTTTGAATATACCTCAATATTTTGGGGCTACCCCAATTAGAAAAAAAAAAACAAACAACAAAAAGTATTGGCTACCTCCTCCTCCTCCACCACTGCCACTTCCACCTACACTGCCATGGTCACGGCCTAGTCAACCTCTAGGCTCCTACTCCACATCCACCCCCCCTTCCCATTTTTATTTTTATTATTTGATTGCAAGTTATTTTCCCTATTCCCATTTTTTTGTAGGGCACTTGTCCTGCTCTTACCCCCATTTTACTTCCTTTTGCAGCCCTCTAGCCCTTTCCAGGACTTTTTTACAGCCATTTTTGTACCGAAAAGTTCGGGTCCCCATTGACTCCAATAGGGTTCAGGGTCCGGGGTCAAGTTCGGGTCAAGTTCGGTTCCGAACCCAAACCTTTTCGCAAAGTTCGGCCGGACCCGCCGAACCCGAACATCCAGGTGTTCGCTCAACTCTACTCATGTCCCCAGTAGGTGGTCTACTACAAAACATGTGGGTCCTTCACAAAGCTACTGAGACTGCATGACCTCAGTACATTGACAAAAGGATCATAAATCTTACTTTAAAGTACTACTATTAAGTGTTTTCTAAATTTGACAAAAGCCAAAAAACATGAGAACAGGATGAGTTACTGGCCCATTGTCACTAAAACAACCGTACGCTTTTCTTTTGTTCTTAACCACTTTGTGTAGATTTACTGCTGCAGAGTGGCAGCGTAATGCGAAACGCTGTCTATAAACGGCGATTCGCGCAGGCGTGGCTAGGGAGGGGGCGCGCATGTACACCGGCACACTCTCGTGTTCGCCGCGCACTCCCTCAGTGTGTCCACGGGTCAGGCGGACTCAATGTCTGCCGGCAACTCGCGACCGCTTACTACACAGGAGGAACGGGGAACCGCCAATGTAAACACGGCGGTTCCCCATTCTGACAGGCGGCATGACAGAGATCTACTGATCCCTGTATTCGGGATCAGTTAGATCTCTCATGCCCCTGCCAGCCCAGCCCCCACACAGTTAGAACACACCTAGGGAATACAGTTAACCCCTTGATCTCCCCCTACAGGTTAACCCCTTCCCTGCCAGTGACATTTATTCAGTAATCAGTAGCTATTTTTAGCTCTGATCGCTGTATTAATGTCATTGGTGGCAAAAAAGTGTAAAACATGTCCGACATGTCCACCGCAATGTTGCAGTTCCGATAAAAATCACATATCGCCGCCATTACTAGTAAAAAAAAATTGTAAAAAGTAAAAACGCCATAAAGAAATTCTCATCGTAGCAACTTTTGCGCACACCAAACACACTGAGTGCAATTTTTTTTACCACAAATATAAATATATATATATATATATATATATTGGCCAACACTGATGAATAAATTCATTTTTTTATATATTTTTTATTTGGATATGTATTATAACAAAAAGTAAAAAATATTTTTTTTTTCAAAATTGTTGCTCTTTTTTTGTTTATAGCGTTGATCAGAAGTGATGCAGAGGTGATCAAATACCACCAAAAGAAAGCTCTATTTATGGGAAAAAAGGACGTCAATTTTGTTTGGGTACAACGTTGCACGATTGCATAATTGTCAGTTAAAGCGATGCAGTGCCGAATCGCAAAAAGTGATCTGGTCAGGGACGTTGCTAGGTGGGAAAAATACCAGGGGCTCTAGCCCGAAGAAATGCAAAGCACGCCGCAGTGGAAAATGGGTGTGGTCTAAACCAAACAGTGGGTGTGGCTTATGGGCGTGGCTTTGGGGTGTTGCTCACATCTGAGATGAACGAAGGATGGAGGAAGGAAGAAAGAAAGAGATAGGGAGGGAAGGAAAGAGAAGAGAAGGAAAGAAAGAAAAAGGGATGGAGGGACAGCAGGTCCAGATTCTATTCCAATCACCTGGTGTTAGCGCTTCAATCATCCCGGCACCTTGGTTGGTATGGTGTCAGGATGATTGAAGCTTTCTATTATTACATTGTAATATAGAATTAAATAGTTCAACTCACCATAATGCAGAATCAGAGGGAGCCCCAAGTGTGTCACTTGCCACGTCGCCTGCCACCAGGTGTCCCCCCAGCGGAGTCCCTCCTTCCATCACAGGTGTCCCCAGTGGAGTCCCTCCTTCCATCACAGGTGTCCCCAGCGGAGTCCCTCCTTCCATCACAGGTGTCCCCAGCGGAGTCCCTCCTTCCATCACAGGTGTCCCCAGCGGAGTCCCTCCTTCCATCACAGGTGTCCCCAGTGGAGTGCCTCCTTTCATCACAGATGTCCCCAGCGGAGTGCCTCCTTCCATCACAGGTGCCCCCAGCGGAGTCCCTCCTTCCATCACAGGTGCCCCCAGTGGAGTGCCTCCTTTCATCACAGATGTCGCCCAGCGGAGTGCCTCCTTCCATCACAGGTGTCCCCAGCGGAGTCCCTCCTTCCATCACAGGTGCCCCCAGCGGAGTCCTTCCTTCCATCACAGGTGCCCCCAGTGGAGTGTTCCTCCTAGTACAGAGCAAGTGTCACAGTATGCAGCCAGTACCGAGCACATCCCCCCCCTGCCATAGGAGGTACGGCTCTGACAGTCCCCCTCTCAGATCCAGCACTCATAGGGCTGTGGAGAGAGAGAATCCTCCACTCACCTCCACAGTACGGGCCGCGGCAGAAGATCAGTGATGCGGGGCGGGCAGAGAGAGATGATGTCATCTCTGTAAAGCGAAACACAATCAGCGCAATTCTAAACACATTCATATAAACAAGAACAGCTGGCTGAACATCAAGGACATCACAAATCCAGATAGAAACTTAAATAATAAAACGATGCAGCGCTAAAAAGTTCATAAAGTCTCATAAAACGACACTTCCAGAAACTTCATCCAAGAAATCCACCACTGGTGCAGGCAGCAAAATAATTTCAGTGCAGTATTTATGATGTCATCTCTGCCCGCCCGCCCCGCTCTCTCTCGGCTCCCTTCTGCAATCTGCAGGCCGCTCACTTCTCTGTAGAGTAAGGTGACCAGATTTTTAAAATGAAATCCGGGGACAATTTTTTTTTTAATAAAATAAAGCTCTGTATGCGGATGAGGTCCTAGGGCTCATTTGTGTGGGTGCTGTGGCCTGTAGCGTATGAATCAGCAGTTTGTTTATTGGATTTGAGCTGTGTGCAGTCAGCCTAATGCCCGTATGCTATAAAGATGCAGTTGACTGTATGAACACATGCCATAGATCCTAATTTGACAGGCATCTGGGTGCAGGTGTATGGCACCGAATACAGGCAGTGTGTATTCATGCCCATTCACCCACATATACAGTTCAAGCTTCACATAGATATTGTATACACATAGTCATTACTATCATTGTAGTAACAATATGTAAATTGACAACAGGGATAAACAATTTGGTGAAAGTACGATTGTCCGCATTAAGTGAGAAAATTACCGTTGCTAAAACACTGACAGGGTAACTCAATTTGAATAGTTATATTTCTTTAGGAATAGTCTATTCTAAAAGGGAAAGAAAAATAGGGTGGGATCAGGCATTGAGAAGTAATAGTAGTACTGAAAATAGAGGAGAGAAGGAGGAGAGAGTGAGAATAAAGGGGGGGTTTTGGAAATAAGGTAGGAGAGCGGAATTTGGTTAGAGGTATTGGTGCAGCCAAAGTTGCATTTCATGAGATAAAGAAAAAGGTTAACATTTATGTTCCTTTATGTGCATTAATATTGGGCAAAGGATTCAGTAAATGTATTTGAATTAATGAACAGGTACCAGTTTCTCCATTGTTTGTGGAATTTAAATGCATTTTATTTCTTCGTGGCTAGAAGTTCTTCCATTTTGTAGGTCATGTTCACTTTTTCAATCCATGCACCAGCTGTTGGTATTTTGTTAGTTTTCCAATTAAGGGGGATAAGACTTTTTGCAGCATTTAAAAGGTGTCTAGTTAGTGAATTTTTGTATTTATTGATAGAAAAATGATTTATATGGAGTAGGCAAGCTTTTGCTTCCAAAGTAATTGATGTGTCTGTAATATGTTTTATCCAGTAGATGATTTGTTGCCAGAACTTTTGAATCTGTGACCATGACCACCAGATATGCACGAAGGTTCCTATTTCAGGACCGCATCTCCAACAGAATTAGCAGAGGACCACCTCCTGGCTTTCTGTGGCATAATGTCACATTCGCTTACTGACTTCTGCATCCTTCCCAGATTGTCTCTCACCGCAATCCGTTCCGGCATGCCAGCTCCCCAGGGTGTGTGCCACTCACCGACCACCCGGTGGACTCCTGACTCAGCCTCTCCAGTAGCGCTCTCTGTTGCTCTCCTGCTCCCTTGTGCTGCTCCAGGATCTTCCTCCTCTCTTCCTGGCTGCACCCTAGCCCAGGCCTCAAGGTCACCCCCCCCAGACTGGGGGCTCCCTCCCGGGTGAGGCCTCAGCAACCTCAGCTACATCTCAGCTCCAGCTCTTCCACCCAAACTCCTTCCCCAGACTGGGCTGTCCCAGGGTATTTAAGGAGGCCTGCCCCCTGCCAATCCAGATCAGGGCTCCTTAGAACACCCAGATGGCCACAGCTCCCCTCCAGCCTCTGTCTCCAGAATATTCTAGTGCCTTCTGGAGAGAAGTAGGAGGATCTGATGACACCATCTAGGAACTACCCAGTCCTACTTGAGCCACTCTCAGCCCAGAAACCAAAACAACCAGGCCTGCTCTCAGTCAGGCCTGAGTAAATTTTACCTCAACTATCAAAAAAAACCTTACACTCCAGCTCCCACTTACCAGGGAGTGCTACACTCAATTGCAATCACGTCTACGCAGTTTTTTTGCTTGTCAGTATAAAAATGTTATTAGGTAACAAGAAAATGTTTCAAATTCCGAATTATATCACCTAGAATATTTTACACTTGCTGTAAATTAAAAGGTGCCCTGTAGTCAAAAGGAAACATGCAGACATAAATGGTTTACAAGAAATGCAGTCTGCTTACTTATTTTCAAGAACATCCCAATATTTTTTGAAAGTATACCGCTGATCTGGGAACCATTTCACTCATAAAATTATAATACCGGAGAGCTATTCCAGGACACCCCCTCACAGGCCCATTGCTGCCTAACACACACAAAGAAAGCCTTATATCACAGTACGAATTTTGTCACAACCATTAATTCGATCGGGACCCCACTTTGGAGGTGCAAATCTGCTTAGTGATCCATCAAGCATAGAAAGAGTTAAAAAGCACAGATTTGGGAAACATACGGATCCATCTCATATGTGAGGGGCACTCTGTAACCCACCTACAGTGAATTGCATGGAACTGGGGTTAAAGTGATGCTAAAGGTTGGAATTTAAAAAAACAAAAAAAAAATATGATACTTACCTACTCTGTGCAATGGTTTTGCACAGAGCAGCCCCAAATCATCTTCTTTTTGGGTCCCCTGCCAACAGTCCTGGCTTCTCCCCCCTCTCGAGTGCCCCCAATAACAAGCCTCTTGCTATGGGTGCACTCGAGCAGGCTTGCTCACGAGCCATTGTCCATTCACACACACCCTGCCCACCGCTCTCTCCTTATTGGCTCACAGGCTATGATTGAGTGTGAGCCAATGAGGAGAGAGAGACCGTTGCTCTCATGCACATCGCTGATTCGAGTTCAGGCTCAGATAAGTATGGGGGGGGGGGGAGGGGGGAAGCTGCACCCTGAAGGTTTTTTTACCTTAAAGTAGAACTATAGGCAAAACTTTTTTTTTTCATTTTGGATAAAGTAAAGGAGGGTTATAACCCCTGTCAGATTTTTTTTGCCACCTGTGTCCCATCGCAGAGATTTCCATTCACTTTCTGTCCCTTAGCCAAACAGGAGGTGACAGTAAATGCCTGCAAATTAACGGAATTCCTTGGGCACCCCCCAGGTCACCAGATCTAGTGTCCCCTTTGGAAGATTTGCCCTCTATTACTTTTCTGAGGACAACTCAAATTTTGGGGTTTTCTATTACTTTTGCTTTCAATGATAATGATAAACAGGACAAATAGAGTGGGTGAATCTCCTAAACAGGGGGCAGAGACACAATAAAAACTGACAGGGGTTCTTATCCATCTCCACTCTATCCTAAACTATTTAGTTATACTTTAATGCATAGAAATCTTCTGCCTTTAGAACCACTTTAAAATAAATAGGCAAATTAAGATTAGATGTATACCAATCACAAAATCTCTTAGACCAGCCGTTCTCAACCAGAGTTGCATGCAACCCTTGGGTTCCTCTTGAATTTTAGGGCTTCTTTGAGAAATTAGCAACTCTTAACCCCGTTAATTTCCTACTTTAATTCAAATAATCCCTAGCGATCCTGTCATGAAGGTCCTTGTTCAGCCACTTCCTATTATAAGGTGACAACTCTCTGCCCCGGGCCCCCAACTGCGTTCTTAAAGTGTTACTAAACCCAGGACACTGCAGTCACTATATCTGCTCTCACACAGTACACAGATCATGGAAATGCAATTATTTTAGTAAATATAAACTGCTAAATACCTTTTCTCATCAGCAGTATATAGCAATCTTGTGACTTCTATCAGCGCCTGGCTAAAATTTAGGCAGGCCTAGCTGGTGGCTAGGCCTGTTTGTTTTGGTTCTGGGCAGGGAGTGCCTCAGGGTAGGGCTGGGTGACTCACAGGTGGTGTCATCAGGACCTCCCACTTCTTTCCAGAAGCTTCTGGAGTTCTCTGGAAACAGAGGCGGAGAGGGGAGGTGTAGCCACCTGCGGTAATTTAGGGAACATTAACCAAACCCCAACCTGGATTGGCAGGGGGCAGGCCTCCTTAAATACTCAGGGTCAACCCAGCTGGGGAGGAGTAGTCAGGTGGAAGAGCTGGAGTGTGGAGGCTGTAGGGGGCTATGGGGAGATGGGGGGGGGGGGACCCTGGGCTGGGGCTTGCGTATAATCGTTAGGAGTGAGGGATCCTGGAAGGAGAGGCACATGAGAGAGCAGATGAGAGGACAGCGGGAGAGAACACTCTAAGAGTCTCCAGGGAGGACTACTGGTCACAGCCAGAAGGTCTGGTGAGTGAGCACAGTCAGGAGGGCTGGGGAGGCACGCCTGAGAGAAGTGGGAGCTTGCAGTTTGAGAGATGGGTGCAGAACCAGAGGAGAGGACTGTGGAAAGGGCAGTGGAGAGAGGTTATTGCAGCCAGGCTGGCTGGCAGAGCCTGAAGAGAGCTATCTGGACTGTTCTATGTCTCTGAGTGTTTGAGAGAAGTATGCTGGGCTGGACAGGGGTTACTTTCAGCAACCCCTGTGGGGGCATGACTACAGAGGACTTTTTATTCTTCCCCAATAGTTGTATGAAACTGCAGGACCCCTAACTTGCTGTCTGGATAGTGCAGATTGGCCCTGGGCTGATCACATGCACTTTCCCAAGAAAAAAACAACTCTCTATCAATACACACCAAACTGAGCATGTGCAGCTTGTCCCCTAGCATCTGTTCTATAAGGAGACAGGTTGGGGACAGTGGAAGAAGTGGAGGAACAGAGACGGCAGGATCAAACAGCCTTTTTACACAATGCAGAGGATTAACCCCTTAGGTTCCATAGTGAGTATAACAAGCATGCTCTACTGCACATATAGCAAACACAAGGCCTGTGGGCCGAATGCAGCCTTCTAGGCCTTGTCATGTGGCCCTCACATACAGTTTTGTAGCTGGAACATGACAGAACTCCATTCCCCCCACCTCCGGCTCTCTCGCTCCGCGCCCGTTGTCACTTGTAAACACAGAATCCTTCTGTGTTTATAAGGGTCAGCTTTGCCCTCAGCAGCTCCCAGATCTAACAGATTCCTGCTCGTACTCACATTGGGGCACAGCAGGGATAAATCTCCAAAATCTGATAGAGAGAATGATCATCCTAAATGTAGCCATGTGCTCCCTTGGGAGTGGCTGGTAGTTGTGTTTCTCCTTATAGCTGCCCTCAATCCTACCATATCTCACATATCCAAAGTCACTGAACAGGCCGGCTCTTGTTTTTGTTTGTTTTATTTAGGGGATTAACTTGGATGGGGAACAGGGGTGACTGTGGGATGCCCAAAGAATTGGTTACAAGACCATCTATATACACGACCGTATATACACTTCACTTCTCTGCAGTACCTCTCTTGCAGACTATTGCTCCTTCACTTCTCTCCAGCACTTTTCTTGCAGACTATTGCACCTTCACTTCTCTCCAGCACTTCACTTAGTTTCCTGACCTGAAGGGAAATTTATCAGGCTCACTCCATTCCTTTCTCCGCAGCTAGCACATGGTGGTGTCTGCACTCTGTCAGCAGGACCTCCGGACCACACGTTACAGTCCAGGGTCAAAGACCCCTCAAAGTGTACCTTAGTACGTTGGTGCTAGCTGGGCCTTTGATGGATGACAACTTCCAGCCCATCCCTCTTCCAGGTCACACCGACCTGCTTTCCTCCCAGTGACACTCCTTACCCTGACTGGCTCCTGAGACCTCCACAGACTGTCCACTATTCCTCTCCCAGCCTGCTCCAGCCTTTCCTCCATCTCCAAGGGTCTTGCACTCACCGACTTCAGTGGATACTTAGAAGTGTTCTCAGTAGCACCTCTGCTGTTCTCCTACTCCCTTGTGCTGCTCCAGGAATCAACTCCACTCCTGGCTGCACCCGAGTCTCCAGGCCTCAAGGTCACCCCCCCCCCCCAGACTGGACTCCTTGTCATACATTAGGAAGTGACATCTCCTCATCCATCCCCCTTTCCAGAGCTTTCTCTGCTAAAAAAGGGGAGGTAACGCCAAGGGTTGTTCCTTCCTTTTATCTCCAGCCACTCCCTGAGCCACTCCCCAGCTCAGATCAAAACATTGAGGCCTGCACCTACAGTCGGGCCTGACTAAATGTTGCCTCTCCTAGCAAAAAGACCTCACCAAAAAGCGCCTATACTTTGGGTGCACTACATAAATATTGGGCGTGGCTTAAAGGGGGTGTGGTTAGAGTCTGAGATGAAAGTGGGACTGAGGGAGAAGGAAGAGAGGGATGGAGGGAGAAAGAAAGAGATAGGGAGGGAAGGAGAGAGAAAGGGAGAGAGAAAAAGAGAAATGGAGAAAAAGAGAGAAGGAAGGAGGGAGAGAAGGAAACAGAGAAAGAAAGAAAGAAAGAAAAAGAAAAGGAGGGAGGCCAAATAGTGACAGTTGGCAACTATGCAGTGTACAGAGGTCAGCAGGTTGTAGGGCAGTGTACAGAGGCCAGCAGGTTGTAGGGCAGTGTAAAGAGGTCAGCAGGTTGTAGGGCAGTGTACAAAGGCCAGCAGGTTTTAGGGCAGTGTACAAAGGCCTGCAGGTTGCAGGGCAGTTTACAGAGGTCAGCAAGTTATAGGGCAGTGTACAAAGACCAGCAGGTTTTAGGGCAGTGTACAAAGGCCTGCAGGTTGCACGGCAGTGTACAGAGGTCAGCAGGTTGCAGGACAGTGTACAGAGGTCAGCAGGTTGCAGGGCAGTGTAAGGAGGTCAGCAAATTGAAGGGCAGTGTACAGAGGCCAGCAGGCTGCAGGGCAGTGTATGGAGACCAGCAGGTTGTAGGGCAGTGTACGGAGGCCCATGCATCTAAAATCAGAACACATTTTGCGGATACTGCAGGGAAATCACATGGTGCAAAAGCACCATGCGATTTCAAGGACACTGCATTTTTAATATGCTGCATGTAATTTTTTTCTGCGGGAAACGCAGGCATGGCAGCCCATTCAAATGAATGGGTTGCTGTGCCCACACAAACCCTCATAGATGTAGTGAACCAGGACTAAAAGCATCAGCAATGTGGACATGTGTGCCACTGTGGCCCTTGCTCTCTATTTATAGAGCAACACCACTGCCGGCTCTGAGTACAGCCTTCCCGCGGTATCCCCGATATACAGGCAGCATGGCATAGGGCAGGATCAGAGCAGCAGTGAAGCTCACAGCCCCACTCCTTCCTCGCCGGAGAATGCCTGTACCGCTGAGTCCTGTCCCATGGCAGCGGCAGCTTGTTATGTGTGTGTCATTTTGCGGTGCTAAATGCTCAGCTGGCCATGCCCCCTCTCACCACTGACCAATCCACAGTACTTCCTGAAGGAGGTGGGGGGGGGGGGTGACAGAGCAGCCCGGGACAAAAGCCAATTTTCGGGATTCTTGCCGGGGCAATAAGAAAACGGGACATGGGTCGGATTATCGGGACTGTTCTGACAAATTTGGGATTGTTGGCAAGTATGTGAACCCTGCACCCTGCCAATAGCTCACCCCAGATACAACCGGCCTTTTGAGGGCAAACATACTGCCGATGTGGCTCCCGATGAAATTGAGTTTGACACCCCTGCTCTACTGCATATACAGACTGATTTTACTGTTGTGGGTTTAGAAACACTTTAAGTTGTCATCCAATCATGTAAGCTTACAATAGAGACTTCAAGTGACTGTTTCAATACACAGTTATGTTCCACTGTGGTCACCAAGAGAAAACCCACCCTGTGAAATGCCATGCAACCATCGCTGAAGTTCATGTTTACTGGTAGTGGATGCAAAGAAGCTGCAGCAGATCAGCAGCATTGAAATGCAACAAAGGTGAAATAAAATGGCAATTGCTTATGATACGCAGGACCTTGGTAATCTAAATGTCATTAAGTTAGGGTTGATATTTTCTTTAGGTGGCGTCATCTTTTCATGTTGGCCAGAACTATGCTGAACTGGGTGGGTAGATGAATCCCTAAAAAAACAGTCCACTCTCCTCAATTCTGTTACAAGGGATCAGAGACACCTTTGAGGGGTTGATCAGTGATGAGTTTTTGAAGAACATAAATCTTGTCCGGGCATGAAAATGCCCCTTGTTGTTACAGTAAATATTCACGTTAACATCTTCTTACCCGAAATGACGTAGATCTCTAAAAATGCAAAAGCTATAATACAATAAACAATAGTCACATATACTTTGAAGAAAACTATTGGTACACACTCCAGTCTCCAGAGAGAATGTGAGTTTTACTACCTGGACAGCCCTTGCCCCAGGCACAGATAATGCTGGTTGGGTAAGTGGAGTGAAGGAGGAAGAGGTATGCTATGTTTTAATGCAATATAATTTACAATTGAAATGCCTCTCCCAGGGACAAATATACATATCTGAAATATTTGTATCTCCACTTCCTTATCAGAAAATCAATTTAAATAATAAAGGGTTATGTTATTATTGTTAAACATTTTCAGAAGAAAAGATAACTCTAAAAACAGCATATAACTAGAGTTGATCGAACCTCTGGAAGTTCGGGTTCTGCAGGTTCGGCCGAACTTCGGGAAAAAGTCCGGGTTCGGGACCGGACTTGACCCGAACTTTGTCCCAGACCCCGAACCCCATTGAAATCAATGGGGACCCGAACTTTTAGGCACAAAAATGGCTGTAACAAAGTCCTGGCAAGTCCTAGAGGTCTGCAAAAGGAAGGAAAATGGGGGTAAGAGTCAGACAAGTGCCCTACAAAGACATGGGGATAGGGAAATAACTTAAAATAATTTTGTAAGCTAAAATCACATAAAAAAATCAAAAATGGAGGTGGATGTGGAGCTGGAGGTTGAGGAGGCGGTGAAAGTGGCGGTGGAGGAGGAGGAGGTAGCCAACACTGTTTTTTTTATTTTTGTGCAAGAAATGCACTGCTGGCTGCAAATGTCATTTTTGGAATTTTTTTTTTTTTTAAACCAGCAATGTAGACATTTTTTTTATTTTTGTGCAAGAAATGCACCGCTGACCGCAAATGTAGTTTTTAGAATTTTTATTTTTTTTAAAACCAGCAATGTAGATGCACTTTTTAATTTTGTGCAAGAAACAATAATCTGTCCCTTTAAGAAACAGCAGGAACCTCTCCCTATAGAGCTAGGAGATGATTTTAGAACAATAATCTGTCCCTCTAAGCAACAGCTGGAAGAAACTTTCCCTATAGAACTTGGAGATGATTTTAGAACAATAATATGGCTCTCTATGCGGCTGGAAGAAACTTTCCCTATAGAACTTGGAAATGATTTTAGAACAATAATATGGCTTTCTATGCGGCTGGAAGAAACTTTCCCTATAGAACTTGGAGATGATTTTAGAACAATAATATGGCTCTCTATGCGGCTGGAAGAAACTTTCCCTATAGAACTTGGATATGATTTTAGAACAATAATCTGTCCCTCTAAGCAACAGCTGGAACCTTTCCCTATAGAACTTGGAGATGATTTTAGAACAATAATCTTTCCCTTAAAGCAGTAGACTCTACCTAGTCCAGTCAGATCGTTCTGTGCAGCAGGATGAGGTCTGCAATCTGTCCCTCAAAGCAGCAGTTCTAGTATCTCTACCTAGTCCACAATCAGATCGTACAGTAATGCAGGATGAGATGTTCTATAATATCTGCAATCTGTCCCTCACAGAGCCAGCAGCATCCTCTCCCTAAACTATCCTGAGAGCATATGACATGCAGCACGGTGACTCTAGCCCCATATAGAGGCTGTGTCACACGATGCACTGACCAATCACAGCCATGCCATTAGTAGGGCAAACCAGTGAAACACTTGTTGATTGGCTGCCCTTGGCAGCTATTCAACACGTGGAATCAAATACCAGAACCCCAAACTCGAACCCAAACTTTTTTGAAAAGTCCAGGTTCGGGTCCGGGTCCCGGACACCCCAAAGTTTGGTATGGACCCGAACTTTACAGTTCGGGTTCGCTCAACTCTACATATAACGTTTAGGGGTTGATACTGTATAATGCATAAGGATATACTGTATGTATCATCATTGGCCCTTAAAAGGTTAGTCCAGGGCTCTTACTTTGTGTGATGGTGCTCCATAGAAAAGCTATTACAGGGCCCTTCTGCATCTCTTATCTTCATCTCATGGACAATTCCTCCAGGGATTTAAAAAAATCTAATTTTTTTAGTATAACGTTTTCTTTAACCTCTTTTTGCCTACGTAACACTTATATGCTGTGGAAAAGAAGGTGGCCTTTAATGCCTGAACATTGCACATATTGGTTTTATCTCTAGTAATGATAGGGAGGTAGGGGTACCATCTCCCGACACAGTGGTCTCTTGATCAGGCAATCCTGAAAGGGACACCAGGGTCAGGTTGAATGAGGATAAAAACAGAATGTGGGTTCTAAGCAGAGAAATTTGGCTTTTCCATTTTCCCTGGGATTGGTAATTCCTGGAATGGGTTCTAGAGTCTGGAGTCTTCAAAGAGTTTTGGGAGGGACAAAGCCCTTAACCCTACGCACGTCTTACAGGAGACCTGCAGCCAGTGTGTGCAGATGTGCACAACCATTATAATCAAGTGGCTGTTGGTAGTTTGGAGCTCTATCTGGGAGACTGGAGGTTCCCTGCCCAAAAGCCAGGGTGTGGGCCAATGCAGCAGGGAGGTGTGAGAGAGCCAAGACAGCCAAGAGAGCTGTAACAGCTGAGAGAAAAGTGTAGAGTTTGCATGTGAGCACAGTGGTGCTCTGAGGTGGTCTGAAGGGACATAAAAGGACCTAAGTCTGAGGCCAGAGCAGTGGCACTGCGAGAGTGATTCACGAGGCTGCAGGAAGCACCAGTGTGATTGATGTGTAGTAATGATAGGGAGCCAGCGGGACCATCTCCTGACAAAGTGGTCTCTTGACTGGATAGGCCTTCCTGCTCCCAGTTAAAGGAACACCGAGGCCAGGTGGGAAATGGTTATAAACAGAATGTTAGTACTGAGCAGAGAAAATTGGCTTTTCAGTTTTTAGTGGGACTGGTAATTCCTGGAATGGGTTCTAGAGTCTAAAGGCTTCAAAGAGTCTTGGGAGGGATAAAGCCTTTACCGCATGTCCATGTCTTACCGAAGACCAGCAGGCTATGTATGCAGGTATGCACAGCCATTATAATAAAGGGGCTGTTGATGGTTGGGGGTTCCATCCAGGAAACATGAGGGAGGTGGGTGAGAGCTGAGACACCCAAGACAGCTGAGAGAGCTTAAAAGCTGAGAGAAAGGTGCAGAGGTTGCACATGAACACAGTGGTGCTGTGAGATGGTCTGATGGGAGATAAAAGGACCTAAGCCTGAGCCCAGAGCAGTGGCACTGCTAGAGTAAGCCAGGAAGGTGCAGGAAGCACTGGTGTTATTGTATAGCATGTGAGGGCTGGAACAAAGTCATCCAGTGGCCAGGGAGCAGATGGTAAATTAATCCCCCCTTCCCCTGATATAGATACCCCTGATTGTCTTCTGCAGCTGGAATCTACAGTGCTGCTTCTACCTATCTGATGGGCAGGTGGCTGGCCAGTGCTCCCAGTGTGTTGGTACCTGGTGCAAACCATACCCAACTATGCTACTGGTTCAGTGGACCTCACCAAAGAAAAAAATAATTGCTGCTCTGTTTGGGCTCCTCCTGGCAGGCTGTAGGGCAGCAGGGTGGGTTAGCAAAGGGTGAAAGGGGTGAGGGTGGGCTTTCAGCATGGTTGAATATACTCTAAGGGCTGCTAGCTTGTGGCAGCCCCCAACACATAAAAACACTGCACACAGGCAGCTGCTCCTCCTAATATCCCTCTTTCCCCAGTCCAGGCACTGATTGCTATGCAGTTGCCTGGAAGTGCTGCCATTATTTAGCTGAATTGTCTAAGGGGCTGCCAAAAAAAGACAGCACAAAACCTTCCCACGTTTGGCATCGGCAGAACACCTGCTTGGAGGGGCTATATGTTGGGAGTAGGGTGAAACATAGCATGGCCAGATAAACCATCCATTGGGAATAGAGGAAGTGGCAGTGCTATGCCTCTGCTGAGGCAGGTAACACTGGCAGTGTCTTTGGGGACAATAATGAAGACTCTATAATCAATGGGGATACCACGCTAATGCTTCAAATAAGAAAAAAACAGCAACCCCAAACCCACAATAAGGTATAAATCCAAATATAATAGAAATGGGGCTGTGTTAATGGCGAGAGTACCGTATACAGATTGAGTGTATATATAATCAAACATATAACTGATAAACCATAGGTAAGTCCATCAATAAGTAAAGTCCATATATAGCAATATACAATTAGATAAATAGATGACACCAAGTGCTCCTAATAGCAAATGAGTGTAGGGCATGTGTCACGTACCTGGTGGTGGAGTCTGACTTATGCAGGGGTAACCTCCCTTGCGACCCTGATTCGTGAACCCCTGATAGAGTAAACAGCAGGTCCAGGAGTGAGGATGGCACAAGGGTTGAGTTGGTCACAGGTGACGGTTGGAGAAGCTCCTCCGGTCTCGTGCGGGTTTGGAAGGTCGGTGGTACAGGCAGGGTCGGCAACTGGTTGACGGTGCGGTACAAGGGAGCAGGCAGAAGAGTTGTCGGGTACAGGCAGGGTTTTTTAACAGTCTAGCAGCAGAAGTACAAAAGGAGCAGGCAATCGGGTGGTCGTAGGCAAGCCGGGGGTCGGTGCAGGCAGAGTTCATACAAGGTTGGGGTAAGCCGGGTCACAGGGTGCACACTGTTCAAATAGAGCTGTCTGGCACTGCCCCCTCTGGGAGCGTGAGGAAAGCACAACCAACTGCAAAAAAGTCCACAGCCCAGTCTCCTTCTAACAGCATGCTGACATCACTGCTACTAAATCTACATCTGTTAACGCTGAGCTGGCCGTCTATTGTAATATGCGAAATTCATCTGAACGCCTGTAAGTGCAATACCTTTTATGTAATATACGCCTTTATATAGTATCACACTATTGTGAGCTTGTTTTCCATATGGTTGGTGATCGACCTTGGGACTGAGCTGGTGCGAGCGGTCCGCTGTCTGGGTGCTATCTATGGAGAGGAGTCCATCATATCCCCAAGTGGGACCCTGGCTAGGTGAGAAGCCAAAAGCGCCTCTAGCGCTTACATCCAGTAAGTGACTCACTTGCTTGGTGGTGGATTGCCCTACACTCATTTGCTATTAGGAGCACTTGGTGTCATCTATTCATCTAATTGTATATATGGACTTTACTTATTGATGGACTTACCTATGGTTTATCAGTTATATGTTTGATTATATACAGTGCCTTGCGAAAGTATTCGGCCCACTTTGAACTTTGCGACCTTTTGCCACATTTCAGGCTTCAAATATAAAGATATGAAACTGTAATTTTTTTGTGAAGAATCAACAACAAGTGGGACACAATCATGAAGTGGAACGAAATTTATTGGATATTTCAAACTTTTTTAACAAATAAAAAACTGAAAAATTGGCGTGCAAAATTATTCAGCCCCTTTAATTTCAGTGCAGCAAACTCTCTCCAGAAGTTCAGTGAGGATCTCTGAATGATCCAATGTTGACCTCAATGACTAATGATGATAAATAGAATCCACCTGTGTGTAATCAAGTCTCCATATAAATGCACCTGCACTGTGATAGTCTCAGAGGTCCGTTTAGAGCGCAGAGAGCATCATGAAGAACAAGGAACACACCAGGCAGGTCCGAGATACTATTGTGGAGAAGTTTAAAGCCGGATTTGGATACAAAAAGATTTTGCCAAGCTTTAAACATCCCAAGGAGCACTGTGCAAGCGATAATATTGAAATGGAAGGAGTATCAGACCACTGCAAATCTACCAAGACCTGGCCGTCCCTCTAAACTTTCAGCTCATACAAGGAGAAGACTGATCAGAGATGCAGCCAAGAGGCCCATGATCACTCTGGATGAACTGCAGTGATCTACAGCTGAGGTGGGAGACTCTGTCCATAGGACAACAATCAGTCGTATACTGCACAAATCTGCCCTTTATGGAAGAGTGGCAAGAAGAAATCCATTTCTTAAAGATATCCATAAAAAGTGTAGTTTAAAGTTTGCCACAAGCCACCTGGGAGACACCAAACATGTGGAAGAAGGTGCTCTGGTCAGATGAAACCAAAATTGAACTTTTTGGCAACAATGCAAAACGTTATGTTTGGCGTAAAAGCAACACAGCTCATCACCCTGAACACACCA
>BLSH010194623.1:171146-187108 GCA_018402905.1 Glandirana rugosa
AAAGTCCGAAGTTTGTATTTCTATATTTTGACATTAAAAAACACTTCTTAGTTGTTGTTCACTCTGTGTTAGTACTTCACCTTACTTTAAATAACCTATAAAGTTTGAAAAAATTGTTTATTTTTTGACTTTTTAACCCGCACGTTTTAATAAGTCGGGGGAATTCAATTATGAAACATCGCGGTGGAAAACGACGCTAATTCGACATTCAGCGAACCCCTTCAGAGATAGTCAAAACGTGTAGCTCTCTGACTTTAAAAACGGGTAAGGAGGAACGTTTTGTCGAACTCGAGTCCTCTCCATCCAACCTCACTGAGCTCAAGCTGTTTTGCAAGGAGGAATGGGCAAAAATTTCAGTCTCTCGATGTGCAAAACTGATAGAGACTTCCCCAAGCGACTTACAGCTTAATCGCAGCAAAAGGTGGCGCTACAAAGTATTAACTTAAGGGGGCTGAATAATTTTGCACGCCCAATTTTTCAGTTTTTTATTTGTTAAAAAAGTTTGAAATATCCAATAAATTTCATTCCACTTCATGATTGTGTCTCACTTGTTGTTGATTCTTCACAAAAAATTACAGTTTTATATCTTTATGTTTGAAGCCTGAAATGTGGCAAAAGGTCGCAAAGTTCATAGGGGGCGAATACTTTCGCAAGGCACTGTATACACTAGGGTGACCAGACATCCCCGGTTTCAGGGGGCAGTCCCGGATTGAGGACACTGTCCCCGGACCAAATCTGTCCCAGATTTTGTCCCCTGATTGGATTTGAACAGGGGCCCAAGCCATTTCAAAGACAGTCAGTGCAGAATTAAAAGAAAAATTCTGAATTACACACCCCCACTCTGCTGCTTCTACTAGCTGGGGAGGGGGGGTGTAATTCCTGCTTGCATGTTCTTCTGCCTTGGCTCAAGTCCCGACCAGCCGCCTGCCTAACTCCTTGCCTTCCCCAGCGGAGTAATCTTCCTCTGCTCAGTTCTGCCCCCCACCCAGTAGTAGCCGGGGCCCGAAGAGAGGCTGTGAGGCGGGCAGTGGTGGTGCCAGGCAGAGAAAGGTAGCTGAGCTCAGCTGACAGTGTCCAGCAGCAGGCACAGAGGGGAAGCGGATCCGATCGTGGGGGCTGCCAGTGCCTTCAAGGCTTCAACACCGGTGTGCTTTGGAGGTGTCTGTGAATAGACTACATTGCACTGTCTCTGTCTCTCTGGCATAATGGATGGGATCATAACTCACAGGCAGCAGGCATTCTATCATGGCTCTGGCTGGCATTGCACTGCCACAGTGTGTCACATAACATGGCTGCTGGGACAGGGAGCTGTGCCTTCCCTTAGTAAAAGCAACCTCCCCCACAGTGAGAAAACACTTGTTAGGCACACATTTAACCCTTTGATCGCCCTAGATGTTAACTCCTTGCCATCCATTGTCATTAGTACAGTGACAGTGCATATTTTTTAGCACTGATCACTTTATTAGTGTCACTGGTTCCCACAAAGTGTCACTTAGTGTCCAATTTGTCCGCCGCAATATCGCAGTCCCACTATAAGTCGCTGATTGCTGCCATTACTAGTAAAAATAAAATATGTCCCCGGATTTCATTTTAAAAATCTGGTCACCTTAATATACACTCAATCTGTATAAGGTACTCTTGCCATTAGCGCAACCCCCTTTCTATTCTATCAGTAATGAAGACTACGTTGATGTTGGAGACAAGTCAAAGTTTCCAGGGGTCACATGACCTAACATGGCTGCATAAGTTCACATGACCCCAAATAAAAACACTGCTGGACCTGTTGAATAGACCTAATGGGTGCTTTTCACACTCAGTGAATTCCAGCCCACCATCTATAATTAGAAAAGGCCTGCATGTCGCCAAAGTTGTGTAATTGGAGAAGGCACGTGAAAGCAGAGACCCTGGGGAATTCCATGACGTACATGCAATCACCCCAAACAATGTGAGTCAGAGAACAACACTACACAGTTTACACTCCATGAGATCCATGGTGATGTCACACATACAATGACTTGTCCAGCCCACAACATTCCTTCTGGAAGGTACTCGTTATTCTGGCTGTCTGTACTCTTGTCAAATATTCTGAATAGCCTACTAAAGCTGGCCCTGCACCAGTAGAGTTTTGCTGGAACAGTTGCACGAAAATTCTGAAAAGTACACTATATTATCAAAAGTATTGGGACACCTACCTTTACACGCACATGAACTTTAATGGCATCCCAGTCTCAGTCCGTAGGGTTCAATATTGAGTTGGCCCACTCTTTGCAGCTATAACAGCTCCAGCTCTTCTGGGAAGGCTGTCCACAAGGTTTAGGAGTGTCTATAGGAATGTTTGACCATTCTTCCAGAAGCGCATTTGTGAGGTCAACATTCCCATAGACACTCCTAAACCTTGTGGACAGCCTTCCCAGAAGAGTTGAAGCTGTTATAGCTGCAAAGGGTGGGCCAACTCAATATTGAAACCTACGGACTAAGACTGGGATTTCATTAAAGTGCATGTGCGTGTAAAGACAGGTGTCCCAATACTTTTGACAATATAGTGTATTTCAGTAGAGTGTTTAATTGTGGACTCAACACATTTCATATGAACACCTTGAAAAATGTCATTTGATTGCCATGCCAATGTTTTGAATTCTATGTTCAATCCACATTACCGGTAGTATGATTTGTCCCATATGAAAATGACATTCACAGTTAGAATTTTGCTTGTTTGAGAAACAATTCCCATCCTTCTCCTTTGATTTTCTTTGTCACTATAGTCAAAAATGATCATCGATTTGACCAAATTAACTTTTTTTTTTTAAACAGAAATCTACCAGTATATGGGCAATTTAAGGCTTAAAGTGGAATTCCAGTGTTACCCTAACTTCTCTTAAAACTGTCCTCTCCTACCTCCTAACACTTATGCTTACTATCCTATGTAAGGAAGATGAACAGTATATACATACCTATTTTTCCTGGACCTCCTCATGTCAGCCTACTATGGGTCAGCTCCGCCCCCTCTGACCCCTTCAGGACAACCTCTTTCCAAGCCTATAAGAGGCGGCTGTCTGCCCATATGCAGTGTTCTTTTTTCGTCCTCGCTCCGGACGCCTCTTAAGACAAATATATATTCATACACACGCAAGAAGAAGCAAGCTAGGAGATTTACTGCGAAACCTTCTAATGTTCATGTGATCCTGCTCAGGTTCATGCACTCTCCTGAGTTCAGAAGATCCCTTGTCTGGGCTGTAAATCTTCCCTTGTGGGGTACCCTTGGTGCTGGGTCTCAGTGAAGCAGTATAAAGTACTGCGTGTGTACACCGGCCTTTAGAGAGTAGTTAAACACTGCTGGGTGGGCTGTGCGGCGACAGGCGAGTCTCACTTCAGCAGTTTAAAGAACTGCATGTGTACACCAGCCTCTAGGAAGCGGTTAAATACTGCTAGTGGGGCTGTGTGGTGAAGTGGTGAAGACAGCAAGGACAGAGTCTCACTTCAGCAGTATAGAGGTGTACACCGGCCTCTAGGAAGCGATTATACTTTGCTGGATTGGGCTGTGGGACAAATGGATGAACAGCAGGCAGGCTGAGGCTTGTAGTCCCACAGGAACTCTCAGGAGGTTGCTGAGAGTGGCCCCTTCCTGGTATGATAGGAACGCCCTCTCCCGTGCTCTGGTTCCTGCTTCTCTGAGGTCATTACAACACCTGTAGCCCAGCTTGTCTCATAATCACTGCCTCTATGCTGAATGATGTGGGATCTCAACAGGGCTGCGGCCTTGAGTTGCTGGATAGATCTCTGGCTGTCTATGTGTGTCCAGGTGTCCTGCGTGCTCCTGCCTGCCTCTATAGCACTGAAGAACGCATGAAAAAGTTATTTTTTTCTTTTTTTAAAGAGTGCATTCTTCTCTTCACACAGAGATGACCCGGATGTGGGATAAATGCCCTTAGGGAAGTTCCAAGGAGCCGCATCACCCGCAAAGAATGAATCGCTCAGTGTGTGATAAGTCGGCGGCGGGATAAAATCCAAGTGGAACGCCACTCCAGGTCACCCTCTCGGGTGCCTCATTGCATTGCCGCGAGCCCAGGCCAATGGCTGTTGCAACACCAGGAAGCAATCGCTAAGCGCTAGCGCGTGCATAAGCAGACGCAGATCCTCTTTATCTTCTGAAAGGGCCTCGGCCCGGGAGGAGAAGGCCTGCTGGGCGCGCGGGCAAACTCCCTGCCAGGGAGGCGTGTATACTTCTCTTGTTTAAAGGAGGCAGCATGTGCTAATGCAGCAGATGCACGCCAGGTGAAGCACTATATTAAGGTGGCAGTCAAGGGCGGCTGGAAGGTCGAGGTGGTACTCTTCCGCTTCAGCTTCAGAATCAGAGCCAGAGGCAACATATCGCTACAGTTCAGAAGAACATCCTTCTTTTGGCCTGATTCGCACCCGTGCATTTTGGGGCGTTTTTGCAGATCGGCACTACAGTCTATTTGGCATTGTTTCCTATGGGACATGTCTGTGGTGTGGGTCTGCGTGATGCGAGGGATGCTGGAGATGCATGGGTGTGAGTCGAGCCTAGGACCCCTTTCTCGCTGAGGCGCTTTTCATGCGTTTTTCAGGCGCCTGGAGAGCTCACGAAATCCTATTTCTTTTAAATACAATGAATGCTCTCACTCTGGAGCAGTGCACTGGCTGGATGGTGAAAATTTCCCCTCTCCATTGAAAGCAATGGAAGGCTCTTCAAAAGCGCCTGAGAAGCTCTTCAAAAGCACTTAGTATTTTGTGCAGCAAGAGTATTATCCAGACTTGAAAAGGTCACTTCTGTCCTTCGCATTATTTTGGTTTTTAATACAGGAAATAATGGAAGATGAATGGGCAAGGCCCGATAAAAGATTGAACGTCCAACAGGGTCTCAAACTTGTACCCTTTTTGCTCTAGGGATGCTAAGCTTTGGGAGACCGTGCCTAAGGCGGATGCCTCACTTCAGAGACAAGCTGGGCACATTACCTTGCCTCTAGATGACTCTGTATCCTTCAAGATCTGATGGATCGTAGGATAGATACAGATCTCTAAAGAATGTACACCTTAGCCAGCTAGAGCACTGTCCTAGTGGCAGCAGCCTTAAGGTGTGCATTACGGAGTTGGAGCCCGGTTCTTTGGGTTAAGTGATAGGGGAAGAAAGTTCCCCCCTTTACAGTCCATTAGGGTCAGGTTGTATTTTCTAGCAAGTGCCCGTGGACCAGGTCAGGATAATACTGAAATTTATGGCTCAGTCTATGACGACACACAGAGCCCTATGGCTGAAGCATTGGTCAGCGGATAGTGCTTCCAAGCACAGCCTTTGCTCAGTTCCTTTTTGATGGAAAATTTTTGGGTAAGACCCTGGAGTCAGAGGTGCAACAAGTGTCTGGAGGGAACGCAGGGCTTATTCCGCAGGGAAGGAAAAGATTTCCCTCAGCCGTTCAATCCCTTCGGAGAGTTCTAAAAAAAGTTTCGGGGAGGCTTCCGCGTACCAACCGGGGCGACCGTTCTTTAGACAAGTGGAAGGAGCAGGGTCCAGCCTTTTCCAAGGCAACCAAAGCCAAGGCGAACCAGCCAGCAAAAGCTTCAGACAAGCTTTTCTGAAGGTTTCCCTGTCCAGACTTCCCAAGTGGGAGCAGACTGTCTTACTTTGGAGAGGTCTAGGCGGAAGAAGTTTAAGATACCTGGGTCTTGGACTTCATTCAAGGAAGACCTCCCTAGTCTCATTGTGTGGAGACCCGAATTTCTGCTTGTCCAGTGGAAAGGGCGTTGTTTATTAATGTATGTAAAGAATTTGTTGCCATCTAGCAATTCTGCCAGTTCTGAAACACGAGAAGGGAGAAGGATTCCATTCTCTTCTGTTCTTGGTAACAAGATCCTCAGAAGGATTCAGGCCGGTCCTGGACTTAAGAGCCCGCATACCTTCATGAAAGTCCCTCCATCCAGAATGGAGTCCTTGCAAACCATCATTGTTCACTGTGAAGAAGGGAGATTTGCTAGCGTCAATAGGCCTAGCGGATGCTTACCTACATGTGCCCATAAGTGCATCACACCATCGCTTCCATGGCCAGTTTCGTTGTCTGCCTTTTGGGCTGGGCATGGTTCCAAGAACATTTTCAGAAGTTTTGGCTGTAATCATCGCTATCTTAAGGATCAGAGGCATTAAAATTTTTCATTATCTGGATGACATTCTTCCTCGGGCCGCATCAAAGTCCCTCCTTCAACAGCACGGGCTGATAACCTGCAGCACTATCAGACGGTTTGGTTGGTTGATCAACCATCGCAAGAGTCTGTTGCAACCGACTCAAGTCCTAGAGTATCTAGGAATGCAATTTGACACTACCCAAGTTCATGTATTCTGCCTCTTAGGAAGTTGGTGGAAGTTCAGACCAAGTCGGGAATGGGCATGACCAGGCAATTTCTGATGGCCAAGAAGTGTATGCACTACCTGGGCCTGTTGTCATCCCCAATCCAGGTAGTACCTTGAGCCAAATTTCGGAAGGAGAGTTTTCAATACAATTTTCTTCATCAGTGGGATCGCCACTCATTAGCTCAGAAGATCTGCCATTCAGTACCAATAAAACGTCCTCTGATATGGTGGAAGATATCTCAGAATCTATACCGCAGGGTGCCTCTCGAACCTCCAGTTTCAGTAGTGCTGACTACAGATGCCAGCATAGTAGACCGGGGAGCTCATTCCTTATGCAACAAGTACAGGGCAAATGAGAAGCATCTCTATCTCAGCATTCAAACCTGTTAGAATTAGGGGCCGTTCAGCACACTCTAGTAGCCTTCCAATCGATGTTGCAAAGCCTACGTGGCCCGGCAAGGGGGCACCAGGAGCCTCCCACTACTCAGAGTGGCATGCCAGATTGTTCCCTAGGCAGCAGCATACCTTCTGGGTCCACAAAACAAGCTGGTGGATCAACTGAGTCGGAGGTCCGTGGATTTGAAAGAACAGAGCTTGGATCCCAGATACCTGTTCAAAATCTTCAAGGTCTCGGGGACCTCAATCATAGATTGGGTGACATTGGAGGAGAACTCTCAGATTACAAGTTACTTCTCCCAAAGGTGGCACTCGCAGGCTTTAGGCTAGGATGCTCTATCCATTCCATGGGACTTTCCCTTAGTCTGTGGTTCCTCCGCTCTCGCTAATCCTCAGAGTTTTAATGAAGAACAGGAGAAGATAACAGCAATAGCGGCATGGCCCTTCTGGCCCAGAAGACCATGATGTTCACTAGCATAGAAAAGGGCTATGTGTCAGCCAATTCTCCTGCCTCCTCACAAACATTTTCTGCTGCAGGACAAGCAGTGTAACCTGAAGCCGGGAAAACTGAGGTTCATGGTGTGGAGCTTTTAGTCAAAAGAAAACTACCGATAATACTTTATTATAGGATATATATATATATTTTTGTCGCTTCTCAGCAGGAAAGAGCTGGGTTCTGAGGGCACCCGTAGTCTCTAGCATATTGAAATTTCTCCAGGAAAGTCGGGGCAAGGGTTTTGTCGTTAAGCTCCTCAAAGATTTGAGTCTGCCCTGTCAGCTACGGGGGAACAAAGATGGGCCTTGGATCCTCTAGGGACGCGTTCCTGAAAGGCAGCAATAAAGATCAGGCCTTCAATAAAGCCCTTTCCGAAGTGGTACCTGCCTTTAATTCTGAAAGCCTTATTAGCACCTCCATTTGGTCCAGTGCCATCATGCTCTTTGTCTCAGTGCAATTTTTTGATGGCAATTACATTGGCCAGATGGGTGTCTGAACTGTGTGCTTTTTCAACCAGGGAGCCATATTGCCGAATTCTCCAAGAGGAAATAATACTCAGAACAGTCCCAAACTTTCTTCTAAAAGGTGGCATCAGCCTTGCAGTTGAATTGGGAAGCAGTCGTATCGGCTTTTCTGGGTAGTAACTCGAAAGACGAATGGACTAGGCTGGATCTAGTGCGGGCCTTATCAATATACCTAGAGTGGACTAGATGTCTGGAAACATGATCAGCTCTTCATCTTTCCCGGGCCCTCCAGGAAAGGCATGGCTAGGCCTCCTAGAATAGGGTCTTCACAGATCGTTAAACCTATCCAGGTGGCATATAGAGAGGCGGGATATCCTCCGCCACTAGAGGTCAAAGCACATTTATGAGAAGCATGGCAGATTCCTGTGCGTCATCGGAAGCTTTTGGGTCTACTGTTTTGTCGGCGGCTGTCGGCCATTAAATTATTGATATCGGTTTATGATTCTGGTGTTTGATGTCTTCCCTCCCCTTATGTGGTTGATTGCTTGGTACATCTCATAGTAGGCTGACATGAGGAGGTCCAGGAATGAGGAAAATTGTTTTCATACTTACCGTAATTTTCCTTTCCTAGATCCTCCTCATGTCAGCCAAGGATTTCCCACCCAAAGTCCGTCGCGAGGTGGGTAAACTGAACACTGCATATGGGCAGACAGCCGCCTCTTATAGGCTTGGAAAGAGGTTGTCCTGAAGGGGTCAGAGGGGGCGGAGCTGACCCATAGTAGGCTGACATGAGGAGGTTCCAGGAAAGGAAAATTACGGTAAGTATGAAAACAATTTTCCTCATTAGGGTACTCCAGTGTGATTATGTGATCCCACTCCTCTGTGTCAGCCAGTGTGGCTGCAGGGGAGAGGAGGGAGTGCTGACAATGGATCGGCCATTGAAGCCTATGGGTGATGTCACGGATCCAAGTTTTACTAGCCATCGTCAAACCACTCTCTCCTCTCCCACGTAGCTGCCCCTGGCTGACCAGACTGGAGCAGACTAAAAATAGGTAAGTATGTACATCTTTCTTACCAAGGTGGGTCAGCATAAGTGTTATGAAGGGGCAGGGGACAGTTTTAGGAGTAGTTAGGGTTAGGCTGGAATTCCACTTTAACTACAGGGGTTTCAGAGGGTGCCACCTATTCTTTCCTCCCCCTAAATGGTCCAGGCATCTAGTACTTGAAATGCATTAAAAAAAAAGCAAAGGTTCCCATTTAATGATATTTTGGTACAGTGTGGTCACCCTTTTAATGCAAACCACTGAAATAACCAAATTAAAGTAAATATAAACTCTAACTTAAAGTTTACTAAAACATTGCATATTAAACAATTGCTATTTTGTTTTAAAAAAATAAAACAAAAGTGTAGAGCATAAATAATAAAAAAAAAGTATCCCCCCCGTACTGGAAAATATATGTATATAACATCAATGCAATACCTATGCTACAAAACTATCTACCCTGCTGGAAAACATGTGTATAACATCAATACAATGCAAATGCTAAAAAACTATTCACTGTGTTGGCAAATATCTGTGTACAACTTGAAGCAAAGTTCCTATCATTTTTTAGTTTATTAAAAGTCAGCAGCTACAAAAAGTGTAGCTGCTGACTTTTAATAAACAGAAACGTACCTGTCTCGCAGTCCAGCGATGGCTGCACCCGAAGCCTTGCACGTCTCCCCCTCCTCCCGGCGGCGCCATCATTGCAAGTGTGGGCACCGGCTGTGATAGCTGCGGCTTCGCGGCCGAGTAGGCACTGCGCATGCGTGAGTCACGTTGCACGTTCCTAGTGGCCAGGCAATCTTCTGGGACCTGTGATGTGTCCCAGAAAAATGCCAGGAGGGAGGGCCCGCCTAAGGGGAGAGGGGGAGTCGCTTGTCGGCCAGGCAACAGAAGAAGGATTGGGGAAAATTGGGTACACACTCCCCCTCAAAAAAAATGACATGCCAAATGTGGCATGTAGGGGGACGAGGAGTGCTTAAAGTTGAAGTTCCACTTTTGGGTGGAACTCCGCTTTAAATCACTCTCTTATATGTCTAATTTTGTATTATTCCAGTCCATAAATACTTCTTCTGTGCTCTTCTATCACCACCTCAATACGTGTCTCTAAATTGTCAAGTGGATTCACACTACATGTATTTCACGCACCACCAGCACTTCAATGCTCTCACCTTGTTATTAGACCTTCTAAGTAATAGGTCATTTGCACCTGTCCCCTTAATAGATTTATATCCATGACTTGAACTTCTTTCCACCAAGATATAAACATCCGCCTCCATCCACTGTCTTTCCACAGTTAAGTACTGTTAAGGATCTCACATGACTCCACAAAAACTCAAAAGAACAAAAAACTAATAGTGTTCTCTGCTAAAATGTATGTGTTTATTAATAAATCTATTAAAATTGCACTCACAAGCTCTGTGCACAATAGCTGGTGCACTGCAGGTTAAAAGCCTACATTGCCCCTTTAAATTTTGAGCATTCAGTGGCACCCATGTACTACAACCACCTACTTCCCGCTTGGCGATGTGACATCACTGGCTCCTCCTCCCTATGCAGTGCGTCACCACATCACGTGACTTCTTAGTGCTTTTATTCTTCATCATCCACCTATGCTTCTTTTAGCCACTTCCTTTCTACATGAACTCGCTATAGTTTTGGCTGCACATCATTGCTCTGGATTTGGTTTCTTTTTTATCCAATATGTTTTTATTGAATTCTCAAGAAAAAACAGTACACCAAACAGTGGTTACAAAGACTATTTTACAGATACAATATATCTTCAATAATTCGGGCGAGTGTCAGTTTTTGTGTCAATCAAATAACTATTGGTTTCGAAACCTGTTATCGAACATACCATTTGAGTACTAAATATTGTTTTCAAGGTGTATTGCCGTATCACCAGGTGTCCCCCCTCCCGGACGCCCCATCTGGGGTCAATCTGCGACCAAGGAGTCAGGAACATCGGCTTGCGGTCACCCAAACCTCTTCAGTTATGTTCTACATAAGCTACTCTCAATATTGTAAATGGTTTCTTTTCTCTGGATTTGGTTTCTGATAGAGGCAAGCTGTCTATGGGTTCAACCTGGACTAATATGACAGTTGAGTGACAATGCAGGAGCTCAGCTGAGAGACAGATGTCACCACATAACAGAAAGTGTCTGAACAAGGACCTTCATTGAAGGGTCGCCTGTTATTATTTCAGTGAAACTCAATTTAAATGAAAGCAGATTCAAATAGAATAGAAATAGAAATAGAAATATCACCATTGTTTGGTTTATTAAGTTACTTGCATTTTCTCAATGTCAAAGCAGCTGTGCGTAAGGTCATCCATTTCTCCTGCCTAAGCTTAGGGCTGATGGCTTTTTTCTATACCAGACCTTCCCCTTAATGCTACCCATGTGTTCTCTGAGATTATCTAGTAATACATTACATTTATGCACCACCAAAAGAACCCCCTTCAAACTTGTCTGGTCCATGGGTAAAGGGGCCACAACTGTATGAGCTGTGAGTTGCTCTGGAATATTATCTTGGGGTCAGGTTTCCATACTGGCACTTACTACGTCCAGGATCGCCATGATGGATTCCGCACCATTCACTTCCAGGAAGTTGTCTTTGGATTGTACAGGTGTTGGAGTTCTAGAATTGACACTTACATGACCTTATACCAAGCCAGTGCCAAATTTCATCAGTAGAACTAAAAGATTAATTAGTAATTTTCGCCTACTTCAACAATCAATTCGCAGTGGGGTCAATTTGCTATTCATTTGAGACACCTATTTCTGCCAAAAAGGGAATAAGAGATTTTCTCTTACACTGGTGTAAAAGGAAATAAAGAGAAATCTCCTCAATGGGACAGAGACAGCAAATTAAAAAAAAAAAAGAAGCCTCAAGGAAGTTTCAGTTATGCCCTAATCTATACAAAACCAATAAAGGAGTTTTGGCTTTAGCTATACTTTATAGTGGATGTAAACCCACCACTCACCCAGTATTAACTAATGGCGCAGTATTAATGTATATATACATGCAAGACTTCTGCATCTATCCCTATCTTGCAAATGCCCTTCATTTAAGCACTAGCAGCTCTGTAAAACTCTGAAATCAGTGGGTTTCTCTCTTTGCTGGAGCTTGGTGGGTGGATTTGTGATGTCACAAGACTCCCCACCCACCTCTATACTGTGAGATTGAGGTGGGAGAGAGAGGGGAGTGTAAAACTTTCTCTGCTCCGTGAAGGAGATAAGCAAATTGCTTGTCACTCACAGAGCAGGGTAATCTGTGTGTCTTCCTGTTAGTCTGACTTTCTCTTCCTGAAAAAAGATAAGGTTATTACTCACAGTTGGATTAACTCTTTATGGCAAGACTGGGCACAGAGGGCATAACATGCTATACTCTACCAGGCAGAATTATTCATTCATTTTTTTTTCGGGTTTACATCCACTTTAAGTAAAGAGTGCCAGGGGCTACAAAGAGACTACTTCATTGAGCCCAGCAGCAAATGTTGAAGGAGAGAGGCAACGAAGGAAAACTTGTAACCAACATGATAGAATCAGAAACACTTTTGTTGTCTGCTAACTACTACAAAGGGCAGGACAGTGTAAGTTATCTTTCTTAAACTGACAGGTCACTTGGTCAGTGTTGTTACATTCCAATGGCAGGATGACGTGAGAACTCACTGTAGGTGGTCAGGTGACACATATCAGGCATTGATTCTTGCTATGACGTCTTCAGTGGTTCCTTACTATCAGGAAGCAAACGATTGCTTTCATTTCAATAAAACCATTTGGAATTTGTATGTTTCTTATTTAAAACCAGTTATTTTAATGGAGGGATTAGGAGAAAGAGAAGGAGCAATGTCGGGCTCCTCGTGATTCCTGGCAGGTTGGGCAGCCCTGGGGCAGCAGGTTGGGTCAGCAAAAGATAGAAGGGGTGATGGTGGGCTCTCAGCTCAGTTGAATGTACTCCAAGGACAGTAATGAAGTGTCTGTTGATGTTGGTGACCACAAGCCAAAGTTGCCAGGGGTCACATGACCTAACATGGCTGCATTAGCTCACATGACACTGAATAAAAGCACTACTGGACCTATTGAATACACCTGATAGGTACTTTTCAAACTCTGTGAACCCCCAGCCCAGACAACACCCCCCCCCCCGCCCATCCCGACCCCAAGATTGCTTGGTATTTTTCCAAAGTGGACCTAAGTCTTCACGTAATAGTACATTCTGCCTATAATCAGAAAAGGCCTGCATGTCACCATAGTTGTGTAGTAGGAGAGGACAGATGAAAACAGAGACCCTGGGGAACTCCGTGACGTACATGCAATTACCCCAAACAATGTGAGTCAGAGAACAACAATACATAGTTTCCACCCAGAGATCCATGGTGATGTTACACATACATTGACTTGTCTAGTCCACAACATTCCTTCTGGAAGGTACTTCATCATTCTGACTTCTTGTACTCTTGTCAAATTTTCTAATTAGTCTACTTAAGTTGGCCATTCACCACCAGTTGAGCAGTTAGCGCTAATAATTAACATGTACATATATGCTTATAGCGAGCCAGTGCCAGAATTTCCTCAACAAAACTAAAGGATTAGTTAATAGGTAATTTTTCCCTACTTCAACCATTCACAGTGGGGATGATTTACTATTTACTTGAAATACCCTTTTCCAGACATGTGCGGTTCGCTTCCTTTCCAAATAAACATTCAGACATATTTTTCGTTATTTGGAGTTTCGGATATATCCAAATCCCCGACTTACAGTACAAACTAATTTTACTGAATTATCCGAATAATGAAACAAAATTTGTCCAAATTCAAATCAAAATTCAAATAGACTTTTACTGTACATGGAATTCCATTCAAATTCAAACTGTAAACATATTGCTGAAATAGTAGAATGTGTCTGTTATTAGTGTGCCATTTCGAAATAATGCTGTTTGTTAAGCCAAAGGTGGTTTAAAGAGTCATTGTAATCATTTGATGAAGATCTTTCTTTTGTTTGTTCACTTTGCAAGTGTAAAATTGATAAAAAGAAACCAGTAAAATATATATAAAATAGGAAATCAATCAGCGCAGACCTATACACTATAAGGCTGCATTCACACAGGGGCGAACCGACTTTGCTAGGCAACTTGCAGGTTACTTGCAGGCTACTTGCAGGCTACTTGGAGGCAACTTGCAGGCAACTTCAAGCTTGACTATGCCAGGCGACTTTGCCTGTGGCCAATCAGAGCGGGGAGGGAGGTGGTTGCCCTGGATAAATTCTTTTCTTTTAGTCGCTTCCATGTAGATGGGGGATCCGACTTGGAGGCGACTTCTATTGAATCCTATGGGCACAAGTCGGATAGAAGTCGCCTAGAAGTAGTACAGGAACCTTTTCAGAAGTCGCCTTGAAGTCGGAGCGACTTCAGTCGCGTATATTAAGACGGCTCCCATTCATTTCAATGGGATTTCAGATGTCAAGCGACTTGGGGCGACTTGAGGCAACTCAAGTCGGATCGCAAGTCGCCCCTATGTGAATGGGCACTTAAGGACTGACCACACTATATAAGTCCCAGAGAGTCCCTTAATTCATACAATAATAATCAAACTGTGCAGCGCTCCTATGTAGTAAAAAAGTCCAAAAGTTAATTCAGAAAATACTTCCTCACACATGCTGTATCAGTGGGATCTTAGAGCATGCACATTTCAGCTTCACGCGTGAAAAAGGGTGCTCAGGAGTGCTCAGGAGTCCATCACCAATTACACAGGCTGCTCACCTTTCTCTTACGATCCTTATTACAGGGATCATACAGAGCCTCTGCCTTTAATTAGAGAAAAGGTGACATCACTTCCTCCCTCCGTACACATTGCATTCCACTTAACCAGAACTTCTGCAACTAAGAGCATTGTTCAGGGATTTTATCTGGTCCTGTGGGTCCGCTAGAATCAAGCTCCAGACCCTGTCGCTCCCAAAGGTGAAGGGGGGTTTGGGGTTCCCCGACTTGCTTAATTATTACAGGGCCGCGCACCTCTCAAGGGTGGTGGACTGGCATTGTCATGCCGCTTCGAAACAATGGGTGGCTCTGGAAATTGAAGAGGCCTCCTTGCCTCTTTTACCCTCACCGTGGCTCCAGGTAAGCCCCCCGGAGGACATGAGAGAGCATCCGCTGATAGTGGCGACGCTGGAGGTTGTGAGAGCGGTCTTTCGCTCTTCGGACTTTGCCCCACTCCCATCCCCGATAACGCCGGTCATTGGTAACCCAGATTTGACCCCAGGCCTGACTAGTAGAGGGGTGTGGAGGCTAGCGCAGCATGGGAAAACTCGGCTGGTGCATGTTTGGCCACGGGGAGAGCTGTCCTCGCTGACAGACATAGCTGGGCTGCTGGACCCCCCGATTGACGACTTGAGCACTTACCAAATCAAGCACTTCTTGCGGTCTCTACAGAGAACTCGCTTTAAACCTCGCGATCTCACACCCTTCGAGTCGCTCTGCAAAGCGGGGCAACCCACTAGACATACGCTGGCTCTTCTATATAGGTTCCTGTCGGCTTCCGCTGGAGAGCCGACCCCTTCCTTTATCCGGCGGTGGGAAAGGGACCTAAACAGGCAATTCACACCTTCTCAGGTCGACAAACTACTCCTACTGGCGCACCAGTCGTCCATGGCGAGTCAGTACCAGGAGATGGGGTACAAGATCCTCACCCGTTGGTATAGGGTGCCCCGGGTTCTCCATCGGATGAACGGTGCCATCCCAGACGAGTGCTGGCGGTGTGGCGCGGAGGGGGGCTCGATCCTCCACATATTCTGGTCTTGTCCCGTCTTAAAACCATTCTGGGAAGAGGTATGCTCCCTTGGTGGGGGTGCGCGGTTGGGGGCCGCTTCTGGCGGGCCGTCGGGTTCGCCGGGGGGCGGCCTCCGGGCGCGCGCTGCCCTTCGGGTGGTTTGACGCAGATTGCAATTCTCAGATCGAACATCTTCCGGTTCGGGAACGGGAGAGTCCTCGGCCAGATATGGGTGGTATTGTTAATCGCTGTAACTCAATTGTTTTACATTTGTTTTTTATGCACTCACAGCGAAAATTCAGCTCTGTTGACGGAATTGTATGTGTCTTGACATGTGTCTTTTATGTCAATATAATATTCTGTTTTGTATCTGATGGAATCAGTTGCCTCAATAATATATATATATATAAAAAAAAAAAAAAAAAAAAAAAAACA
>BLSH010194623.1:187118-201552 GCA_018402905.1 Glandirana rugosa
ACTAAACTTAACAAAATAAAGCTTGGCCACTGATCATAGTCATCATTTTATTAAACAAGTCTCAATGAAAAGGAAATTTTTTTGACCACGTCTAACTAAACGATAACCACTCATGGTGACAGGAAGTGATGGTGTATATACACAATGTAATACCACCATTGATGACACCAATGTGTCATACCTAATCAGCCAGAATCGCTGCGTAATTTGGGGTTGATTGTACGTCTACCCGCCAACCAGCACGTTTAACCTATACTCTTTACCCATAAGCTCTTCTATTATAATATGTAAAATGGATCATTTAAATATGTAAATAAGTGAATAAAAACATCTCTATAAGCGGTAAATATATAGGAATAGCAAATCAATCTGCACCAGTTTTTTTAAAGGAAAAGTAACTCTGAACAAATTATTTTACTACTGATACTAGTCACCGGTTCGAAATAAAACAATTCAAATCAAAGTCAACATTGAGCTCCCCAGGTACTAAAACTCCCGTTTCAAATATCCATTGGGATTCTTTCTTACTCAATTGGCGTATAAAATTTCCACCTCTCCAATGCTTATTTATTTTCTCTAATCCCCAAAATTTCAAACCCTTGGGATTTTGATACCTTTTAAAATGTCTGGAGACATTATGGGTCTCTACAACATTTTTGATGTTGGTTACATGTTTGCAGAGACGCATATGTAGGGGTCTAGATGTTCTTCCCACATATTGTAATCCACACTCACATTCCAACATGTAAACAATGGCAATAGTATTGCAGGTAATTAGCTGCTGAATTTCATAGCGTTTGCCTGTCCTTGAAGCAATAAAATCATTTTGTTTTTTTATGTTGGATTTTGAATGTTTACACGCAACACACCTTCCACAGGCATAAAAAGCCTTTTAAAAATCCAAAGAGTCTATTCTCTCTATAAACTGGTGGATCCACAGCTCCTGGAGCTAATCTATCCCTCAAGGTTGGGGCTTTTTTTTTATATATAAATGATGGTCTCTCTGGTAATGTAGATCCCAATACCTTATCCATTTTTAGTATAGGCCAGTTCCTTGTTATGATTTTTTCTATTTTCTTGTAATGTATGTTGTAATCAAGGATTACTTTATATTGGTGGTTCTTATCAGAATTATCTTTTGGTTTAGGATACACTAAAGTTTCTCTTTCCATCTTTCTGACCCTTTCTCTTTCATCCGTTAGATCAGTTCTACTATATCCTTTTTGTTCAAATCTATTTCGTAATATTTTAGACTGGCTAATATAATCTTCCACTCGGGAGCAATTCCGCCTTAGTCGAATGAACTGACCTCTGGGGATGTTGCCCAACCAAGAGTGATGGTGGCAACTCCCCCATGATATATAGGAATTCCTATCTGTAGGCGTGAAGTGAGTAATTGTCTCAAATCTGCCACCTCTCATCATGATCTCCAGGTCCAAAAAAACTGCTTTGTCATTGCTAACATTCCAAATGAGAGAAATATTTTTGTTATTGCCATCAAGCTTTTTTAGGAAATTATTTAGGCTTGATCTGTCACCTTCCCAGATTAAAATAAGGTCATCTATGAACCTTTTGTAACATTTTAGCTCGGTCGGACAATCTTTCCAAACTTTTTCTTCCTCCCAGTGGGCCATAAATAAGTTGGCCACACTGGGAGCAAAACATCCCCCATAGCCACTCCCTTTATTTGAATGTAGAAATGATTTTGAAACCAAAAGTAATTCCTAGATAGACAAAAATCTAAGCACTCTATCAGAAATCTTTTATGCTTTACTGATAATTCGGTTGTTCCCATAGCCCATTCAACTGGAGAGATAGTATCCTCATGGCTAATAATGGTGTATAAGGAACTCACATCTCCAGTTACTAGCCAACATGTTGATGAGTATTCCAAATTCTCTAATATTTGAATAATGTGCCTAGTATTTTTCAGAAATGCTTCAGTTTTAATCACGTATGGCTGAAAGAAGGTGTCAATATATTGTCCCAACCTGGCAGACACTGAGTCAATGCCATTGACTTTTGGTCTGCCAGGTGGGTTCTGACTATTCCTATGTATTTTAGGTAAAATATATAGAATCTGAGTTCTGCAGAACAACGGGTCCAAATATAGTGCCTCCTTCCTATTCAAAATACCTTCCACCTGTCCTTTTCTTACAAGTCTATGTAGTTCATCTTTATAGGTCAACATGGGATCTTTGTTGAGAATCTTATGTGTTTTGATCGCTTAATTGGCGATTTATTTCAGATAGGTATGAGGATGTATTCATAATTATCAACCCTTCTCCTTTATCTGCGGGACGTATAATGATGTCCTTCTTTGTCTCCAAGGAACGAATACCCTTCCTAATATATTCCAGATAAGATACTTTTCTTAATACCAAAGATTCCAGTTCCTGACACACTTTATACATCTCTATAAGCGGTAAATATATAGGAATAGCAAATCAATCTATACCAGTTTCTTAACCGCTTGCCGACCGTCGATCGGCAATTGCCGGCGACAAGCTGGCTCTCCTGCGCAAATCGCCGTCATACGACGGCGGCCGCGGGATCGAGCCTAGTGAGCGCGCGCGCCGCCGGAGGCGCGCCCGCGCGCTCACTGTGTTCGGGGAGGGCCAGGGAGCGGGTGCGGCGGAGTCGATCCCCGCCGGCCACCCGCGATGCCCCCCCGGAGCGAAGGAACGGAGGTCCGTGTATGTAAACACGGACCTCCGTTCTGTGTGAGGGGGAAGGGCTGTTATCACAGCCTTCCTGTATACGAAGGCTGTGACCACTTCCCTTCCCCAGCTAGGGCAGTCCCCCCACAGTTAGAACACGCCCAGGGAACATAGTTAACCCTTAGAGCGCCCCCTGCAGGTTAACCCCTTCACTGCCAATGGCATTTACACAGTAATCAGTGCATTTTTATAGCACTGATCGCTGTATAAATGCCAATGGTCCCAAAAAAGTGTCAAAATGGTCCGACATGTCCGCTGAAATATCGCAGTACCGCTAAAAATCGCAGATCGCCCCCATTACTAGTAAAAAATAATAATAAAAAAACCCCAAAAATGAATTCTCATCATCCGTAAACGCGACCACTTTTGCGCAAACCAATCAATAAACGCCGATTGCGATTTTTTTATTGCAAATATGAGGAAGAATATAAATCGGCAGAAAAATGGTGAAAAAAATGTTTTTTTATATTTTTTTTTTGGATTTGTATTCTAGCAAAAAGTAAGAAATTTGGGTTTTTTTGCAAAATTGTCGCTCTTCTTTTGTTTATAGCGGCGATCAGAAATGATGCAGAGGGGATCAAATACCACCAAAAGAAAGCTCTATTTGTGGGAAAAAAAGGACGCAAATTTCGTTTGGGTACAACGTCGCACGACCGCGCAATTTTCAGTTAAAGCGACGCATCGCCGAATCGCAAAAAGGGCTCCGGTCCTAAAGCTGGAAATCCTTCCGGGGCTGAAGTGGTTAAAGGAAAAGTAACTCTGAACTAATTTTTCTACTACTGATACTAGTCATCGGTTCGAAATAAAACAATTCAAATCAAAGTCAACATTGAGCCCCCCAGGTACTAAAACTTCAGTTTCAAATATCCATATGAGACTAAGCTTGTTTACTTGGCATTGGGTTCTTAGTGCCTTTTAATGTAAGTACATTTCCTTTTTAAACATTAAATAGTTATTATTAATATACGGAGAGCACTATTTGTCCTCTATTTGCTTTCTGGGTATCTATGCAACCGGAGAGGATCTGGGAGAAGTGATCATTGGTACCATCCAGGAAATCCTACCTGCATCACTACTAGATAGGGGTTGTTGCCTTTTCCCTAATTAAAGGCAGAGGCTCTGTATGATCCCTGTAATAAGGATCATAAGAGAAAGGTGAGCAGCCTGTGTAATTGGTGATGGACTCCTGAGCACCCTTTTTCACGTGTGAAGCTGAAATGTGCATGCTCTAAGATCCCACTGATACAGCATGTGTGAGGAAGTCTTTTCTGAATGAACTTTTGGACTTTTTTACTACATAGGAGCGCTGCACAGTTTGATTATTATTGTATGAATTAAGGGAGGTGATTGTATTTGCCCTGTGTGTTCAGCAGCTCTCTGGGACTTATAGTGTGGTCAGTCCTTTATAGTGTATAGGTCTGCGCTGATTGATTTCCTATTTTATATTCCAGCATTTAATACATTACGATCAGCATACATGGGTGTGTTTCAATATCTAGAAAAACGTACAATCAATATTGAGGATGTTTTCTCTAGGGAACATAACCCAAATTCTAATAATGATTTAACTTACACGTTCAAAAAATTTGGTTATGTATTTGAAAAGAAAATTAAGACCTGGTGGGACATCACCTCCTTTGAACATTATATAGATGCCAAAATAATTCCTAGACGTCTATGGTGGGATGTTCCCGCAAATGATGGACTTATGGATGAAGAGTCATCACTAAAATGGAAAGATTTCTTTATTAGAAAAGGGGTTGAGTTGCTTCAATTGTTACTCATTAGAAAACAAAGGAAAATTAAGTTATTAGAGGCCCAGATTTCTGAGATTCAGAAAAACATAGAGCCCCTTAAAGATACGGATGAATTCATTCAATTTTCTGTGGAATTAAAAAATAAGCTCACCAAATGGGTTTCTGAAACCCAGTTAAAGAAAAAGAAGAAATTTAATAGGGACCTAGTGGATTTTAACAATGATCGCATTTTTAAGTGGCAATCAGTAATAAGTAATACGGATTCAGCACCCGTAGCAGAGACACTGGTTGAAGAGGTAAAGGATTCCCCAGCACCCACCCCTAAACTAACTCCAAGGGACATCCCTATTTACCAGTATGACCAAGATCAGACCTAATGGAGACAGAATCAAGTTGATGTGTATACCCCAAGAAGAAATAATCAATGGATAAGGGTTAATAATACTAACCAGAGAGGGAAACCGGGAAGGGGGAGTAATACCCATCGGTACCCTATCCAACAGGGAAGACATATGTACCATAATGCTCACCAATATAGAACCCCTGAAAGGTATTACCATCAATATAATTCTGAGGATAGGGGAAGGCAATCCAATAGAGGAAGGGTGTAACCCCCAAAAGAAAGCTCAACTCCGTTAAAAAATAGATATGCACCCCTCCAGAACCAGGCTCAGCAGGAGACAAGGGATTTTCACCAAGCCCAAAGTGGTCCTGGAGGGGGGCACATGTCAACATATCTGGAGGAATGATGGAGAGACCCCCACATATGGGTACCCCCAGGGGGGAACATATAGGAAAAAGAAAGGAAGGAGAGGGGGTAAGAGGTTTAAAAAAAACAAGGCCCCATTAGGTACAGGGATTTTTAATTTAAGTGGTGTTCCATTGACAGATGACGAGCTTAGAGTACTGGATAAAGGGCTAAAATATGCCCAGTACGTAATTTGAATAAATTTCAGACTTACATAAACATACAAAAATATATATACGTACTCTCAGCATCAAGAAATACTTCCTTTCTAACACAAGCAGATTGGACTCTAGGGATTCTACTAGTCATTCGAAATTACATAACCATTCCACCTTCAATCCTGTCAATAAGGATAATAAATATATAGAGGTTTTTAAGAATAAAGTGTGTCAGGAATTGGAATCTTTGGTAGTAAGAAAAGTATCTGATCCAGAATATATTAGGAAGGGTATTCGTTCCTTGGAGACAAAGAAGGACATCATTATACGTCCCGCAGACAAAGGAGGAGGGTTGATAATTATGAATAAATCCTCATACCTATCTTAAATAAATCGCCAATTAAGCGATCAGAACACATATAAGAATCTCAACAAAGATCCCATGTTAACCTGTAAAGATGAACTACATAGACTTGTAAGAAAAGGACAGGTGGAAGGTATTTTGAATAGGAAGGAGGCAGTATATTTGGACCCTTTGTTCTGCAGAACTCTGATTCTATATATTTTACCTAAAATATATAAGGATAGTCAGAACCCACCTGGCAGACCAAAAGTCAATGGCATTGACTCAGTGTCTGCCAAGTTGGGACAATATATTGACACCTTCCTTCAGCCATGCGCGATTAAAACTGAAGCATTTCTGAAAGATACTAGGCACATTATTCAAATATTAGAGAATTTGGAATACTCATCATAATGTTGGCTAGTAACTGGAGATGTGAGTTCCTTATACACCACTATTAGCCATGAGGATGCTATCTCTGCAGTTGAATGGGCCATGGGAACAACAGAATTATTAGTAAAGCATAAAAGATTTCTGATAGAGTGCTTAGATGTTTGTCTATCTACAAATTATTTTTGGTTTCAAAATCATTTCTACCTTCAAATAAAGGGAGTGGCTATGGGGGATGTTTTGCTCCCAGTGTGGCCAACTTATTTATGGCCCACTAGGAGGAAGAAAACGTTTGGAAAGATTGTCCCACCGAGCTAAAATGTTACAAAAGGTTCATAGATGACCTTATTTTAATCTGGGAAGGTGACAGATCAAGCCTAAATAATTTCCTAAAAAAGCTTGATGGCAATAACAAAAATATTTCTCTCATTTGGAATGTTAGCAATGACAAAGCAGTTTTTTTGGACCTGGAGGTCATGATGAGAGGTGGCAGATTTGAAACAATCACTCACTTCAAGCCTAAATATAGGAATTCCTACATATCTTGGGGGAGTTGTCACCATCACTCTTGGTTGGGCAACATCCCCAGAGGTCAGTTCATCCGACTAAGGCGGAATTGCTCCCGAGTGGAAGATTATATTAGCCAGTCTAAAATATTACTAAATAGATTCGAACAAAAAGGATATAGTAGACAGAGCTAAAGTTGGCCTTGAAACAAACCAAACCTGGCAACTCCCTTGGACCAGCCGGCCTGACGGCCGGATACTATAAAACGTTTTTTGATACACTTAGTGAACATTTCTTGTTAGCCTTCAACACTCTAGGACAGGGCGCCCTACCCCCACGAGACCTCTTGACAGCACATATCTCAGTAATACCCAAACCGGGTAAGGACCCTACTAGGGTCCCCAATTACCGCCCAATTTCTCTGTTAAATGTGGATCAAAAACTGTTTTCAAAGATTCTAGCCAATCGCTTACTCCCTTTCCTCCCCCAGTTAATCTCTCTTGATCAATTAGGGTTTGTCTCTGTCAGGGAAGCTAGAGACAATACCCTGAAGGCTATCAATATACATCACTGGATCACTACCAATAAACAAAGAGGCTTCTTTTTGTCCCTAGATGCGGAGAAGGCGTTCGATAGAGTGGCCTGGGACTACATGTCGGAAGTCCTAAAAGCCGTAGGGATCGGCAACCACATGATGAACTTTGTCCTGGCACTTTATTCCAATCCGACAGCAAGAGTCCGGATCAACGGCCACCTATCGGATGCCTTCTCCATAGCTAATGGTACTAGACAGGGTTGTCCCCTTTCTCCATTAATATTTGTCTTGACCCTGGAGACCTTCCTGCGTAGCATTAACCACCTCCCATCCGCGCCATAGCCGATTGACGGCTACAGCGCGGCTCTAAAATGCCGGGAGGACGTCTATAGACGTCCTCCCATTTGGCTCGTGCCCGCGGGTCGGGCGGACCCGATGTCCCGCAATCTCCTTACAGAGAGGAGGAACGGGGAACCGCCGAAGTAAACACGGCGGTTCCACGTTCTGTGAGGGGGGGCATGCCAGATCTACTGATCCCTCTCACTGGGATCAGTTAGATCTGTCATGCCCCTGTCAACCCCGCCCCCCCACAGTTAGAACACACCCAGAGAACATTGTTAACCCCTTCACTGCCCCCTGCAGGTTAACCCCTTCACTGCCAATGACATTTATACAGTAATCAGTGGACATTTAAATTTCTGATCGCTGAATAAATGTCATTGGTCCCAAAAAAAAATGTCCGCCCCGATATTGCAGTACCGATAAAAATCGCAGATCGCCGCCATTACCAGTAAAAAAAAAAAAGAATAAAAACGCCATAAATCAATGTCCATAGTTTGTAGGCGCTATAACTTTTGCGCAACCCAATCAATAAACGCCGATTGCGATTTTTTTACCAAAAATATGTAGAAGAATATATATCGGCCAAAACTGATGAATAAATTTGTTTTTTTATTTTTGGATATTTATTATAGCGAAAAGTAAAAAATATTGGTTTTTTTTTCAAAATTATCGCTCTTTTTTTGTTTATAGCGCCGATCAGAAATGACGCAGAGGGGATCAAATATCACCAAAAGAAAGCTCTATTTGTGGGAAAAAAAGGACGCAAATTTTGTTTGGGTACAACGTCGCACGACCGCGCAATTGTCATTCAAAGAGCGACAGCGCTGAAAACTGAAAATTGGTCTGGGCAGGAGGGGGGTTTAAGTGCCCAGTAAGGAAGTGGTTAAAGATAACCTGGATATTAAGGGCATACAAGTACGGGATCAGTCACATAAACTAGCAGCATTTGCAGACGATATCTTATTGTTTCTATCAGATCCACACATTACTCTCCCTAATTTACTACAAGAATTATCCAGCTTTAAATCAATATCAAATCTGCAAATCAATTTAGTGAAATCGAGAGCCCTTAATGTCTCCCTTCCACACTCTACCCTAGAACAATGTAAACAAAACTATCCCTTCATATGGGAACCCAAAGCAATTACATATCTAGGAATCCAACTCCCGACACACCTGACTGACCTATACACTACAAACTTGACCACAACATGACCTCAAAACCTGGTCCACGGGACTGTTTTCGTGGTTCGGTAGAGCTGCAGCCGTCAAAATGTATATTCTTCCTAGGATTCTTTACCTCATGCAAGCAATACCTATCTTTCTCCCGAAAGCCTTTTTGGGTCAATGAGGAAAGCCTGCTCAGACTTTATGTAGGCGAACAAACGCCCAAGAATTAGCCTGGACAGGCTATCCCTTCCAAAATTAAAAGGAGGCATAGGGTTCCCTGACTTCTCGAAATATCACTTGGCGTGCCAGCTCACCAGAGTGGTTGATTGGAACGTTCATGCTTCCACAAAAGCATGGGTAGCAATTGAACAGGCCTTTTCCTCAAGCCCACTACATCTCTTACCATGGCTACAAAACTACCCTGTCTTGAAGGAATATACCCAACATCCACTCCTCCAGGTCACTTTGCAATCCTTTAGAAGAGGTTGCCGCCTTTACGATATATCTTCAATGCCAAGCCCCCTCACACCGATTTCACATAATCCAGATTTCCCATCCGGTTTAGAAACGCACCTACTACCTGAAATTGACCCTACGCATGCCCTACAAGCTGAATTCTTCTTCCAGAAACAGAAATTCCTGTCTTTTGAAAAACGACCTAACACCTAACAACCCCATTTGTTTTTGGACATTTAGACAACTGTCGCATTACCTAAACAACCCCAAACTACGTACGAACTTTGCTAGACCACGCACGGGTTTAGAAGAGATTTGCTCATGCACTGCCCCTCAAAGACACCTAATCTCGGACATTTACGCCCTTCTCTTCTCAAACATAAAAACCAAACATAATCTTGCTGTCAAAACATGGGAAAGAGATCTTAATATAGACCTCACCCCCAAAAATTGGGAGGACATCTTCTCCTATATCCACAAAGGATCCATTAACGTGTCAGCCCAAGAAAATGGATTTAAAATACTCTTGAGATGGTACAAAACACCCCTCTTACTCCACACAATAAAAGAATCCAGTCCCGCCACATGCTGGCGTTGCTCCAAAGAGGTGGGATCCTTCCACCACATTTGGTGGACATGCCCCAAAATAACAGCATATTGGACAGAGATACAACGCCTGATCACCCAGATTACAACGCACCAGATAGATCTTACCCCAGAACAAATGCTTCTTCACCACACTTCAATTCGATACTCGCGATACAAGCGGTCCCTCTCATTACACCTATTAAATGCTGCAAAAATGACGCTTCCTACTCACTGGAGATCCCCAGACCCACCGACCATTCAGGAGTGGTTTAGAAGAATCAATAAAATAGAAGAACTAGAAGATCTTATCCACCAAGCACACGAGACACCACATATATTTCGCAATACTTGGGCATGCTGGGATCACTTCAGAACCTCAGAGGAATATAAGCTGTTGACTAAAGCAAATTAAATAATTGTTCGGCCCCTCTTGTATTACAGAGAGGTACACATCCCGGTTTAGGATCCGCAGAACTTTCCCTTCATTTCCATATGATTAGCCCACACCAACCAGATGCCTGTGGAAATGAGCGACTCATTGACTATTCCCGAACCACAATTAGGCCTATGAAGATGAGAATTGTAATAGTAAACCACATATAAAGAGGACACACCTATATTTGGGGAGAACAAAGTTCTTCAGGACCTAAATGGTAGTGTAGAGCAGGAGTCAACTTGTGGATGTTCTAGGTACGCACTTATTTTCTTTGCACGTTGACCCCTTATATCTGGAACTAAGGTTGTACCAGGGTGACTTTTACACGTGTTATAATCCTAGGCAATGAATGTAGCGAGGATATACAAATAACTAAAAGCCTCATTGGCATTGTGGTTGGGTCGAAGGGAGGCAGAGGGAGGACTCGGAGTCATTTGGGTCGATCCTTGCCCATGCGCCCCTACCCTGTCACAACATGCGGACATCTAGGTGGTCTGGAGGCGCTGGGGTGGATCTCCAGGGGTGACGAGGAGCTCCTTCCTTTTATTTTGTTAGCCTCCCTTGCCAACCACCTATCCCTCTTTAATGAGGAACGACGCATAAGGAGTCAGGGTTAATGTTTAATAACTTTTCAAACTTCTAAGCTGAAAGTATACACGTGAAGTAATAAAGACTCTTTAGTCTTTACGTTTTCTATGTTAATACTGTGATTCTAAAAACTATGTTCATCATTGTCTTTTATTTTTATGTATCCTGTGAAATATTTCAATAAAAATATTTGGAACAAAAAAAGGATATAGTAGAACTGATCTAGAGGATGAAGGAGAAAGGGTCAGAAAGATGGAAAGAGAAACTTTAGTGTATCCTAAACCAAAAGATAATTCTGATAAGAACCACGAATATAAAGTAATCCTTGATTACAACATACATTACAAGAAAATAGAAAAAATCATAACAAGGAACTGGCCTACACTAAAAATGGATAAGGTGTTGGGATCTACGTTACCAGAGAGACCATCATTTATATATAAAAAAGCCCCAACCTTGAGAGATAGATTAGCTCCAGGAGCTGTGGATCCACCAGTTTATAGAGAGAATAGACTCTTTGGATTTTTAAAAGGCTTTTATGCCTGTGGAAGGTGTGTTGCGTGTAAACATTCAAAATCCAACATAAAAAAACTAAAGGATTTTATTGCTTCAAGGACAGGCAAACGCTATGAAACTCAGCAGCTAATTACCTGCAATACTATTGGCGTTGTTTACATGTTGGAATGTGAGTGTGGATTACAATATGTGGGAAGAACATCTAGACCCCTACATATGCGTCTCTGCGAACATGTAACCAACATCAAAAAAGGGTTAGAGACCCATAATGTCTCCAGACATTTTAAAAGGTATCATAATCAAAATCCCAAGAGTTTGAAATTTTGGGGATTAGAGAAAATAAATAAGCATTGGAGAGGTGGAAATTTTATATGCCAATTGAGTAAGAAAGAATCCCAATAGATATTTGAAACGGGAGTTTTAATACCTGGGGGGCTCAATGTTGACTTTGATTTGAATTGTTTTATTTCGAACCGGTGACTAGTATCAGTAGTAAAAAAAATTGTTCAGAGTTACTTTTCCTTTAAGCAACTGGTGTAGATTGATGTGCTATTCCTATATATTTACCGTGTATAGAGAGGTTTATTCACTTATTTACATATTTAAATGATCTATTTTACATATTATAATGTACTAAAAGAAGAGCTTATGGATAAAGAGTATAGGTTAAACGTGCTGGTTGGCGGGTAGACGTACAATTAACCCCAAATTAGGCAGCCAGCGATTCTGGCTGATTAGGTATGACACATTGGTGTCATCAATGGTGGTATTACATTGTGTATATACACCATCACTTCCTGTCACCATGAGTGGTTCCTGGGTCAAAGTGCAGGTACTGACTATTTAAAGCGGAAGTTGATGTCATTTCCACATCCACTGAAGAAGTTCTGGTTAAGTGGAACGCAACGCGTATGGAGGGAGGAAGTGACGTCACCCACACACTGATTGTGTTTGTTGCACTGATGATTGATGTCCGGATTTTATGAGACTAAGCTTGTTTACTTGACACTAGGTTCTTACTACCTTTTAATGTAAGTGCATTTCCTTTTTAAACATTAAATAGTTATTATTAATATACGGAGAGCACTATTTGTCCTCTATTTGCTTTCTGGGTATCTATGCAACTGGAGAGGATCTGGGAGAAGTGATCATTGGTACCATCCAGGACTTCCTACCTGCATCACTGCTAGATAGGGGTTGTTGCCTTTTCCCTAATTAAAGGCAGAGGCTCTGTATGATCCCTGTAATAAGGATCATAAGAGAAAGGTGAGCAGCCTGTGTAATTGGTGATGGACTCCTGAGCACCCTTTTTCACGTGTGAAGCTGAAATGTGCATGCTCTAAGATCCCACTGATACATCATGTGTGAGGAAGTCTTTTCTGAATGAACTTTTGGACTTTTTTACTACATAGGAGCGCTGCACAGTTTGATTATTATAGTAAAATATATATATATTTGAAAGCATTTGTACTTGAAATTATTTTTTTCTCAGCTGGCTTAAACTTCTGCACAGTATTGTACATAGTAAATGTTGAAAGTAAGATATTACTTTTATTAACCACTTCCTTACTGGGTACTTAAACCCCCCTCCTGCCCAGACCAATTTTCAGGTTTCAGCGCTGTCGCATTTTGAATGACAATTGCGCGGTCGTGCGACGTTGTACACAAATAAAATTGATGTCTTTTTCCACCCAAATAGAGCTTTCTTTTGGTGGTATTTGATCACCTCTGCGGTTTTTATTTTTTGCGCTATAAACAAACAAAGAGCGACGATTTTGAAAAAAGAACAATATTTTTTACTTTTTGCTCTAATAAATATCCAAAAATAAAATATAAAAAAAACAATTATTCATTGGGTTTGGCCGATTTTATATTCTTGTACATATTTTTGGTAAAATAAATCGCAGCCAGCGTTTATTGATTGGTTTGCGCAAAAGTTATCGCGTCTACAAACTATGGGAATTGATTTATAGCGTTTTTATTATTATTTTTTTTTTACTAGTAATGGCGGCGATCTGTGATTTTTATCGGGACTTTGATATTGGGGAAGACATGTCGGACATTTTTGACACTTTTTTGGGACCAATGACATTTATACAGTGATCAGAAATTTAAATGTCCACTGATTACTGTGTAAATGTCATTGGCAGTGAAGGGGTTAACCTGCAGGGGGCAGTGAAGGGGTTAACAATGTTCCCTGGGTGTGTTCTAACTGGGGGGGAGATGGGTTGGCAGGGAGATAACAGATCTAACTGATCCCAGTGACAGGGATCAGTAAATCTGGTATGTCCCCCTCTCACAGAACGGGGAACCGCCGTGTTTACATTGGCGGTTCCCCTTTCTACAGCTCTGCAGGCGATCGCTGGTCAGGAGCGGACATCAAGTCCGCCCGACCCGCGGGCATGCCCACGTAGCGTGCGGCGGCCGCACGTGCGCACCGCCGCCGCCTGTGAGTGCGTGCCGGGAGCGTGCAAAGGGGCGGACGTCCACCCGGAGATTGAGATCCGCGCTGTAGACGTCTTTCGTCTATAGCACGGATCTCAAGCGGTTAACCACTTCAGCCCCGGAAGGATTTCCCACATTAGGGCCAGAGCACTTTTTGCGATTCAGCACTGCGACGCTTTAACTGACAATTGCGCGGTCATGCGACGTTGTACCCAAATAAAATTGACGTCCCTTTTTTTCCCACAAGTAGAGCTTTCTTTTGGTGGTATTTGATCACGTCTGCGTCACTTCTGATCTCCGCTATAAACAAAAAAATAGCGACAATTTAACCACAACAGTACCTGGCACGAAAACCCCCTTCCTGTCCAGGCCATTTTTCAGCTTTCAGCGCTATCACACTTTGAATGACAATTACTCAGTCATGCAACACGGTACCCATATGAAATTTGCGTCCTTTTTTTCACACAAATAGAGCTTTCTTTTGGTGGTATTTAATCACTAGGAGGGGGTTTATTTTTTGTGCTACAAATAAAAAAAGATTGACATTTTTTGGAAAAAATGCCTTTTTCTTTGTTTCGGTCATAAAATTTTGCAAATTAGTAATTTTTCTTTGTAAATTTTGGCCAAAATTTATACTGCTACCTATCTTTGGTAAAAATAACCCAAATAAGTGTATATTATTTGGTCCTTGTGAAAGTTATAGAGTCTACAAGCTATGGTGCCAATCATTGAAAA
>BLSH010194623.1:204166-225373 GCA_018402905.1 Glandirana rugosa
ATATACAGTAACCAGGGTTTTTTCACATTTTTTACAGGTTGTACAGGCGGGGTTATATCGTCAAAGGGAGGACGTCATATGACGTCCACCCGCTGGGAGAGCAGGACCGCTCCGCCGTCATTTGACGGTGGGCGGTCCTGAGGCAGTTAAAAAAAAAAAACAATATTTTTTACTTTTTTGCTATAATACATGTCCAAAAAAAAATAAATGTATTCATCAGTTTTGGCTGATATATATACTTCTACATATTTGTGGTAAAAAAAAAATCACAATCGGCGTATATTGATTGGTTTGCGCAAAAGTTGCCTCATTTACAAACCATGAGAATTCATTTATGGGGTTTTTACTATTTTTTTTTTTAATAGTAATGTCGGCGATCTGTGATTTTTATCAGGACTGCTATATTGGGGCGGACATGTTGGACATTTTTTACACTTTTTTGGGACCAATGACATATATACAGCGATCAGAGCTAAAAAAAAAAACACTCATTACTGTATAAATGTCATTGGCAGGGAAGGGATTAACCTGCAGGGGGCGATCTAGGGGTAAACTGTGTTCCCTATGTGTGTCTACATTGGCGGTTCCCCGTTCTGGCTCTCTCATAGGCATTTGCGGGTTGCTGGCGGAGATCGAGTCCACCTGACCCGCACCCCCGCTCACAGGCATGCACTACTACTCGCGCATGCACGGATCGCCGTTTATAAACGGCGATTGGCGGTAACGTGCCACTTTGCCGCCGTATATATACTATACGCGGTCAGCAAGTGGTTAATTAGAACATTTCACATATTTTGAATAAACATATTAGCAATACAAACAAGATCACATTGATTTGTCAGTCAGTTCCGAAAGCAAAATGCATTTCTTAAATGTAAACATTTCGGCTGCCACATTCGAAACTAAAAATTCTAAAAATTTTGATTCAACCGATTCAAAATTTATTGATTTGAACGTTTTGAATAAAAAAAAAATGTTGAATACAAAGATAATTCGAAAAAATAAATACAATGAATCCTGAATATGAATTTCGAATACAAATCCCGAATAAGAGTTAAACTGAATTTAACTAAACGAAATAACTACATTAAATCTAAACGAAACAAAACATGTTTTTTCGTCACGCACATGTCTACCCATTTCTGAGGGAATATCCTTCACTTTATAGAGATTTCCTCTAATATTGTGTTGTATCTTCGAAACAGGAAATAAAGGGAAATCTCCTCAATGGGACAGAGGAAACAGAAAGCAGAAAAGGAAAGCTTGGGGAAGTTTTAATTATACCATTACCTATGCAAAACCAATAATATAGGTTTGGCTTTAGGTATACGTTAATCTAAAGAGTGCCAATGGCTACAAAGAGATTACTATATTGAGCCCAGCGGCAGATTTTGAAGGAGAGAGGCAAGGAAGGAAAACTTGTAACCAGCATGCTAGGATCAGAAACGGTGTTGTCTGCTAACTACTACAAAGGGCAGCACAGTGGAAGTTACAGTGCCTTGAAAAAGTATTCATACCCCTTGAAATTTTCCACATTTTGTCATGTTACAACCAAAATTGTAAACGACCCTAAACATACAGCCAGAGCTACAATAGAATGGTTTAGATCAAAGCATATTCATGTGTTAGAATTGCCCAGTCAAAGTCCAGACCTAAATCCAATTGAGAATCTGTGGCAAGACTTGAAAATTGCTGTTCACAGACGCTCCCCATCCAATCTGACCGCGCGTGAGATATTTTGCAGAGAAGAATGGGCAGAAATGTCCTCTCTAGATGTGCAAAGCTGGTAGAGACTTCCCCAAAAAGTCTTGCAGCTGTAATTGCAGGGAAAGGCGGTTCTACAAAGTATTGACTCAGGGGGGCGCTATACAAATGCACCCAACACTTTTCACATATTTATTTGTAAAAGATTTGGAAAACCATTTATCATTTTCCTTCCACTTCAAAATGATGTGCCACTTTGTGTTGGTTTATTGTATAAAATCCCAATAAAATTAGGTTTTTGGTTGTAACATGACAAAATGTTGAAAAATGCAAAGGGAATGAATACTTTTTCAAGGCATTGTATCTTTCTTGATCTGACAGGTCACTTGGTCAGTGTTGTTACATTCCAATAGCAGGATGATGTAAGATGTCACTGTAGGTGGTCAGGTGATAGAGATCAGGCATTGAATCTTGCTATGATGTCTTCAGTGGTTCCTTACTATTAGAAAGCAAAAAAATTGCTTTCATTTCATTAAAACCATAGGGAATTTGTGTGTTTCTTGTTTAAAACCAGTTATTTCAAAGAAGAAGAAAAAAGAAGGAGAAAGGCAGAAGAAGGAAGAAGAGGAAGAAAGAAGAAAAAGAAGGAAGAAGAAAGATGAAGAGGAAGAAGGAAGAAGAAGAAGAAGGAAGAAGAAGAAGAAGGAAGAAGAAAAGGAAAGGCGAAGAAGAAGAAGAAGAGGAAGAAGAAGAAGAAAGAAGAATAAATAAGAAGAAGAAGATAGAAGAAAAGGCAAGACGAAGAAGAAGAAAGAAGAAGAAGAAGAAGGAAGACGAAGAAGGAAGAAAGAAGAAGAAAGAAGAAGTAGGAAAAAGAAAGAAGAACAAATAAGAAGAAGAAAGACGAAGAAGGAAGAAGAAGAAGGAAGAAGAAAAGGAAAGGCGAAAAAGAAGGAGAAAAGAAGAATAAATAAGAAGAAGAAGATAGAAGAAAAGGCAAGAAGAAAGAAGAAGAAGAATAAGAAGGAAGAAAGAAGAAGTAGGAAAAAGAAAGAAGAACAAATAAGAAGAAGAAAGACGAAGAAGGAAGAAGAAGAAGGAAGACGAAGAAAGAAGAATAAGAAAAAAGAAGAAGGAAGAAGAAAGAAGAAGAAAAAGAATGAAGACGATTCGTAAAGAATTTGAGAAACGTATTCAACAACTCCTTATCAATTTTTTCCCCATGGGCATCAATTTTTTTCCCCATGGACTTGATGTATGCAGTCAGGTCCCCTGTGTGGGGATGACTTGGGAAGCCAATAGGTGATGAAAAAAAGAGGGAGAAATATTATACTGAAAACCCTGTGCTAAGCAATCTGTCACCCATATATGTCACACAGTTAGTGTCAGCACAAGCTTCATGATATGCATAAGGTAAATTCATCATGGCAAATCATGCAAAATGTTACAGCAATCAAGACCACACAGAAGTTCTTACTCTTTCAAACTCTATCCAAAACTAAAAGAAAAACAGTTTTGGTTGGAGTTGGACTTTAAAGCCAGGTTACCCCCCTCCCCCGTCCCATTTCCCCATCATTCTGTTCAGTTGGTAGTAGGGAGGAAAGGGACTTTTTGTAGTTCTGAATCTCTAGTCATAGCTTACAGGTGACTTTCTCTCCAGCTTGGCTGAGGCTGAGGACTCTCTCTTTGCCTCCATATGACAGCAATTTCCCCATAATTGCATTTGTGTGTTCTTTGTGATTATCTAGGGATACATTACGTTTCTGGACCACCAAATTGACCCCCTTTAAAGGGTTGGTCCTTAGGTAAGGGCCCATTCACACTTACCTGGAATGGTTTAGCAAGCAGGGAGCAATCCATATTGGATTGCAGAGCCCTGCGACAGGAGCAGTTGATGTGCATTTGTTTTATTGCATCACAATGCTCCTTTTTTTTGTAAGTTACAACTTTATGTGAAGTGTACAAACAGACAATTCATTCATGTCTCTGCACAGCAACGCAGTGCACTGCGCTTGCTGTGCAATAACATACAGGACCATCCAGAGCGTTGCACTATTATGCAAACGTGTTGCATACTATCGCACGGCTCTGGAACGCAGATAAACACTGTGGTCTGGTCTGAACTATTGATTTTGTGTGTTTTTACAGTTACCTGCGTTTATCCATGAAGAAAAACGCAGGTAAGTGCACATATTGTGGACGGGCCCTGAAAGGGGGCATAGCTCTACGAGCTGCTGAGTTGTTCAGAAATAAGTCTTTACAAGGAATTCTGGTTAACTTTACCGGTTTTACAGCTTAGCATTGATAATTAACATTATCTGATAACAAAGGCAGCGCTAGAATTACATCACTAGAACTAAAGGATTTGATAATTGGTAGTTTCCTACTTTAACAATCCAGACACAGTGGGGTTGATTTACTGGGAAAATAGGCTCTTCTCTTTGCAAGGAAATTTCCCCAGAGCTTAGTGATTGTGGTGAAGCTTACTGACTTCCATCATCCAACAAACAAATAAAAAAAATATAAAAATACAGTTTTTATTTTTTAATTTCCTAGCAGGTCATTGAGTATTCTTTGTAGAGGGAATTTTCACCACATTCACTAAACTGTTGGAAAATTCCCTTCAATTTAATCACGGGCTGCATCAGCAGTATGATTGCCCTCAAAGGGCTGGTTGTATCTGGGGTGCCCTACGAGTTCAGGAGTGCGTTATGTACAGAGTGAAGAGTTCAGCGGTGCTCTACATAAAGTGTGCAGAGTTCAGGGGTGCTCTACGTAGGGTGTGCAGAGTTCAGGGGTGCTCTACGTAGCATGTGCAGAGTTCAGGGGTGCTCTACGTAGCGTGTGCAGAGTTCAGGGGTGCTCTATGTAGAGGGTGCAAAGTTCAGGTTTGCTCTACAAAGAGGGTGCAGAGTTCAGGGGTGCTCCACGTAGAGGGTTCAGAGTTCAGGCGTGTTCTACGCAGAGGATGCAGAGTTCAGGGGTACTCTACTTCGTAGAGGGTGCAGAGTTCAGGGGTGCTCTACGTTCAGGGTGCGCTACATATAGAGTGCAGAGTTCAGGGGTGCATTATGTACATAGTGCACACTTATATATACCCCCACCCCAGGACATGGGCCGTCTCTCCTTGTCATGCGGCGGCTGTTGGTCCCACACTCACCTATCTCACTCCTCCTTTGGACAACACTAGGTAATGGTCCCGGGCATTTTGTTTGTATCAATTTTTTACTCACTGCACCGTTTAACCTCATGGGTAGGGTTCCCTTTCACTACTCTCCTTTCTTGATCACTCTTTTCACCCTGGCACTGACCATTCACATCCCCTAGTTGTGCTATATACGTAAATATATATATATATGCTTTGCATATATATTTTTTCCATAGATCCCACCACAGACCTTTGATACACCCTTGGATGAGACCGGTTTGGATGGGCCCCTCCCCCGCTCGCATGCCCGGTGGTGGACGCTCCTCTGCCTATCTCGCTGCCTCAGCTCCGATCAGAGGCGTTGCTGCTGGCCTGCCTTTGCCATTCACCCAACCACCCTAGAACATCAATCCAGGTATCCTGAAAGTAAGGGCGAATACTCGCTTCTGTTTTTCTCCCTAAGACTCCTATCAGTCTCTCTTTTTTTATTACTCTTTTTTGCTTTTTACCATCTAGACACTTTGACGCTAGTTGTATAGGCCACGAAACGTGTAGAGCTACACACCATCTACTATGTATTTACATATACATTTTGACTGGTGGAGTTATCAGTTTTTATAGAACTGTTATATACATAAGAAATTATATTATTTTTTATATTTATTGATCATACGGATTAACCATGTACCCGCCACACTCTGCTATGTGTACTCTGCCATATGTATATGTATATAGATTAACTGTTTGTGTTTTCAACCCTGTTATGCATCTATGATCTTCCAATGTTTCACGATTTGTGCAATCCAAATAAACATTTTTAATGCATGTATAGTGGTCTATGTTGGGAAATTCCTACTTCAATTAAAGTCCCAAACCCCCTCTTCTTTCTCCTCTGTATGGTCATAGGGATGGAGGTACCCCTGCTTTCATTGCCAGGGCCCTCATTTAAAGTCCCACCAGCCATGGGTAGGCTGTTTTCTTTCTAATCATATAGAGTGCAGGGTTCAGGGGTGCGTTATGTACATAGTGCAGAGTTAGGTGTGCGCTATGTATAGAGTGCAGAGTTCAGGGTGTGCTACATTCAGAGTGCAGAGTTCAGGGTGCACTACATACAGAGTGTAGCGTTTAGGGTGCGCTATGTACAGAGTGCAGAGTTCAGTGTGTACTACGTACAGAGTGCAGAGCTCAGGGTGTACTACGCACAGAGTGCAGTGCTCAGGGTGTACTACGTACAGAGTGCAGAGCTCAGGGTGTACTACGTACAGAGTGCATAGCTCAGGGTGTACTATGTAGAGAGTGCATAGCTCAGGGTGTACTACGTAGGGAATGCAGAGCTCAGGGTGTACTACGTACAGAGTGCAGAGTTCAGGCTGTACTATGTACAGAGTGCAGAGTTCAGGGGTGCTCTATCTACAGACTGCAGAGTTCAAGAGTGCTCTATGTACAGAGTGCAGAGTTCAGGGTGTGCTATGTACAAAGTGCAGAGTTCAGGGGTGTGCTAGGTACAGAGTGCAGCGTTCAGGGTGCGCTACCTCCAGAGTGCAGAGTTCAGGAGTGCGTTACATACAGAGTGCAGAGCTCAGGGGTGTGCTGTGTACAGAGTGCAGGGTTTAGGGTGCACTATGCACAGTGTGCAACCCCAATGGGGTTCCACCACGTTCCAGCTGCAAAACTTGGTGCAAAGGCCATATGACAAGGTCTGGAGGGCCAGATTTGGCCCACGGGCCTTGTGTTTCATATATGTAGATCAACCCTCACATCAGGTTTTACCCAGAGCTTAGGAAGAAATCAGGTCATCCTTCTTGGGGGGCCCTACACCCTGATACTAGGTTGATTCTTCATCTCAGACATGGAGAGAATACAGGTGAATAACAGCATACACAGGTATACCTGACAAATAAGACTGCACTACTATGACAACTAAGAGTAGAGATTCAGATTCCCCCAGTAGATTTGATCTTGGGGAATCCTCTTTACTAAACATCTTTATAAACTGAGTGAATGGTGAGTGTTAAAAATCGTTTCTCGGTTTTCATCGAAGAAACTCTTGCATGATCGACATCATTAGAAAATCTTTGAGGTTTATTCTTCATAACATAACATCAGACAAACTTACATAGCAACATAATATGAAGTCTATGATGAGATATGGTATGGCTTCAGATGTAAGTCAGGAGGAGGAAGAGTTCTGGCCGGTGTTCACGTCACGTCTCCGAGAACGTAGGCTTCCATATCCTCCATTATCTCTCCCTGGTTAACATCCTAAGTCACAAATTCTTATACTGTTTGTAAACCTTAGGTCAGCTCTTTTCAAAGTAACCTATACCTACTTATATGGTCTCAGTCTATAGAAAGACCACACATGACTCTTACCACGCTTCACATGAGGTTGGAAATAGAATTCCACATACAACAATTTTGCTTCTCTGTCAAAAGCACATTGAAATTACCTTTACATATAACTAACATATTACATTATATTTCATACATTTCAGAGCCCAATATTATTCAAAAATAATATTATAATTTCATAATTTCCAACAGTGAGTTTGAAAATAAGTGGCAAATAAACAGCAGAAATGCACCAGATTACTACCTTTGAGACCCCTTTCACACTGAGGCAGTTTCCAGGAGCTATAAATTGCGCCTGTAAAGAGCCCAAAAACTGCCTCCCAATCCGCCCGAGTGTGAAAACCCGATTTCACACTGGGGCAGTGCACTTGTGGGATGGGAAAAGATTTCTGCAAGCAGCTTCTTTGGGGCGGTTTGGGAGCGGTGTATACACTGCTCCTCCACCGCCCCTGCCATTAGAATGAATGGGCAGCGCTTCCGAAGCGCCTGAAAAGCGATTTGGAAGCACTGCAACATGAGCATTTTTAACACCTTTTTAACCCCTAGTAGTGGTAAAGCGCCGCTAAATTGAGCGGCGTTTTACCGCTAATGGCGGGCGCTTTCAGTGTGTAAGTAGCCTTAAAGTGGAGCTCCACCCAAAAGAGGAAGCTCCCCTTGTCTGCCTCCTCTACTCTCCGCTTCCACATTTGGCACCTTTTGGGGAGGAGCGGGTACCTGGTTTTGACGGGTACCCGCTCTGACATCCGGCTGAGTTCGCCACGGAAGTTCGATGACCCCCCCTCCTGCCCCTGCAGCTGGCTCATTTAGAAGGAGGAAAGCAGCCTCTTGAAAATGATATTCACCAAATTAGACAAAATAGATTCTTCCATAGAGGAAGTCGTACACTCCACATTATTTATGCAGTTACAATACCTTCACCAATGGGGAATATTCAACCCCAAACCCTTTCCTTTTAATGGGATGTTGTCTTACCTTACATAGACTTTCATTATGTTACATATTACACTATACCATTACACTATCTATATCTGTAGAGTGATATTCTAAAACAAAGTCTAATTATTTGTTGAATTTTATGTATCCAAATACTGATTTTTTTTTTATAGTTAAAGCAGTATTGAACCCAAAGCCAAAAATGTTATATATTGCAGCTTACCAATCATGAGACATGGAGGCTGCATTAGTTTTCCTCTGTCTTCATCTGGTAATCAGGCCAGTAACACACCTCCTGTATTAGAGCCATTGGCTCTGGCTGCTGCCAATCACAGCCAGTGAGGAGCGAGGGCCGAGCCACCCTCTGCGTCTTATAGACACACAGAGCTGGGCTCGGGAGTGAGCATGAATGAGTGCCCCCAGAATAAGAGGTTTGCTCTGGGGGCACTCAGCAGGGGGAGAAGCTAGGAGCACTGGCAGGGGACCCAAGAAAAGGAAGATTGGGGCTGCTCTGTGCAAAACCATTGCACAGAGAAGGTAAGCGCCACCCCCACAGAAGCCCCTTGGTAATCATGGGTTCTCTGTTCTGCACCTCAACCCCAAGAACAATCGCAGCCCCTCTGGCACACCTGGTTAAATAAAATCACTGCAAACACAAGTGCAAAAGACACCAGGCTGTAGCAAAGCAAATTAGTATTTTACTAAGGATTAAGTATTCTTAAGAATAAGTATTTGACTAAGGAAGTCAATAGAAAGGATAGAATAGGCCCTGGAAGAACCTACAACCCCAGGTATAAAAGGGAAGAGAAAGACCTTTCTGTGACAAGCCGCTCACGTCAAATCCTGATGCCACAAACCTAGAAAGTAAACAGCACAATTTATAAGAACACAATATACAAAGAATGCAATAAGTAAATTCTGAGTAAGGGCTCGTTTACACTTGCTTTGGCTTCAATGCACATTAAAGCCCCTAATGCTTCAACAAGCTTTTATGATGTGTTTTTGAGGCTTCGGTGGCGCTTTAATGTGGCTTCGGTGGTGCTTCAATAAGGCTTCGGTGGTGCTTCAATGGGGCTTAAGTGGTGCTTCAATGAGGCTTCAGTGGTGCTTCAATGAGGCTTTGGTGGTGCTTCAATGAGGCTTTGGTGGTGCTTCAATGGGGCTTCGGTGGTGCTTCAATGGGCTTCGGTGGTGCTTCAATGGGGCTTTGGTGGTGCTTCAATGATGCTTCAGTGGTGCTTCAATGAGGCTTCAGTGGTGCTTCAATGAGGCTTCAGTGGTGCTTCAATGAGGCTTCGGTGGTGCTTCAATGGGGCTTCAATGGTGCTCCAATGAGGCTTCAGTGGTGCTTCAATGAGGCTTTGGTGGTGCTTCAATGAGGCTTTGGTGGTGCTTCAATGGGGCTTCGGTGGTGCTTCAATGAGGCTTTGGTGGTGCTTCAATGGGGCTTCGGTGGTGCTTCAGTGATGCTATTTTGGAGCTTTGTTGAAGCTTGGCCGATGCCCTGTATGTTTGCTGATATCTCACACCTGCAATTTCTCCAAGACAAAGCGAAGCTAAAGCTGAATTAAAGCCTCTGAAAAGCCACAGGTGCTTCAAGCGAGCTTCAAACAAACTTTGTCATAGACTTCTATGGAGGCGTTGAAGAGGATTTGAAGCATGGCTAAAGCTACATGGGGTATAATTTTTGACGCAAAGCTGAAGCGAAGCAAAGCCAACGCAAGGTGTAAACAGGACTGTAAGCTAACCATGAGCTTTGACTGGCGTTAACAGAGCTTTAACAAAGCGTGTCTGACACCCTGTTTTAAAGCAAGTGTAAACGAGCCCTAAGAGTACCCTTAAATGAGCACAGATGATTTGAACTGAGTCTTCTATGTGGGGGAGAGGAAGAGAAGAGAAGTCCTTGTGGTGTAGATGTCCAGAATCTTCAGCTAGCTCAACAAGGGCCCAGAGAGGTTGCTGTGCAATGGCGACCAAAAACAGAAAATAGCAAAGGGTTTCCTGCTAGAAGCTTTTGTATGAAGAGATCGGGTAAAGGTGTCTGCATGCAGTGTCTTTGCAGGGTGTACACAGGGTGGGTTTCTGCCAGCTCACCAATCCTGATGATACCAAGGCTCAAGGGAATAGGATTTCTAAAACAAGGCTATTGAAGAATCCACAACCAGTGAAGGGTGCCTGGTCATGTACCTGATGACACAGGGATTTAATATGGCTGGGTCTGTAAAGGTGATGATGAGAGTGACCTAAGATAGCCACTCAACCAACAGGGAGCTGGCAACGGTGGATCTGCCTGCAGGTGCATGACTCACTCGCTGAAGACTTTGCACGCCATGCAGAACACGGCGCCTGCTCGCATTCAACAAAGCATCCAGGTCCCTGCTCTCAGCTGGAGCCCATGGTCCCAAGAGAGTGAGCTCCTCCCCAGACCAGGCTATTTATGTCCTCACCCAGCGTTCCTCTCTCTCTCAGCCGGCTGGAACTTGTAATCTGCAGCAGGACTGGCTCCATGGAAACACTGGCTCTCCGGACCACATGTCCCACGATCCCCTGCTTTGAGTAGGGACCTATATCTGTTGGCAGAAAATAATGCAACTGTCCCAGCACTGAGCACTAGGGGGAAAGGCTACATGCCAGAGTCATCTAAGAGTATCCCTGAGATGCAGAACGACATAGGTGGCACTTGTCTACATCAGCATGATATGTTTGTTAAAAAAAAACAGCTTTTAATATTACTTTAAATTTGGATAGAATAGGAAAGCATTAAACTCCCTTTCAGGTTTTTATTGCGGTCTCTGCACCTGCTGGGGAGATTCATTTTCTCTATTTGTTCTGATGACCATTATCTCCAGTAAGGGTCGCAACTTTTTCTTCAACCAAACCTGAACACTTTAGCGGCACAGGGCCAATGTTTTTTTTTTATTTGTAGTATACACCAGTGTTTCTCAACATTTTTTCATTTGAGGCACCCTTTAAAATTATAGACGATCTCTAAGCACCCCTTTAAAATGATGGACAGTCTTGAGGCACCCCATTTTAAAATGTAAAAAAATAGTTTAACCACTTCAGCCCCGGAAGGATTTCCCAGTTTAGGACCAGAGCACTTTTTGTGATTTGGCACTGCGTCGCTTTAACTGACAATTGCGCAGTCGTGCGACGTTGTACCCAAACAAAATTTGCGTTCTTTTTTCCCCACAAATAGAGCTTTCTTTTGGTGGTATTTGATGACCCCTGTGTCACTTTTTGCTAAAATACAAATCCAAAAAAAACATTTTTTTCATCGGTTTTGGCCGATTTATATTCTTCCTGATATTTTTTATAAAAAAAAATCGCAATCGGCATTTATTGATTGGTTTGCTCAAAAGTTGCCGCATTTACGAATTATGAGAATTAATTTCTGTTTTTTTTTTTATATTTTACTAGTAATGGCGGCGACCTGATATTTCTAGCGGTACTGCGATATTGCGGCGGACATGTTGGACCATTTTGACACTTTTTTGGGACCATTGGCATTTATACAGTGATCAGTGCTATGAAAATGCACTCATTACTGTGTAAATGCCATTGGCAGTGAAGGGGTTAACCTGGAGGGGGACGCTCTAAGGGTTAACTGTGTTCCCTCAGTGTGTTCTAACTGTATGGGGGCTGGGCTGGCAGGGGGAGGGGAGTGACAACGGCTTCCATATACAGGAAGCCTGTGATCACAGCCTTTCCCCCTCTGTCAGAACCGAGATCCGTGTTTACATGGACCTCCGTTCTCTCACTGCGGGGGAGCCATCGCGGGTAGCCAGCGGAGATCAAGTCTTCCTACCCACTCCCTGACCCCCCCGGAACACAGTGAACATGTGAGAACGCCTCCGGAGGCGCGCGCGCTCTCAAAATGCTCGTTATCTCGGCCGCCATCAGGTGACGGATTTTCACAATAACAAACCACTTTGCCGCCGTCAAGCCACGGCGGGTGGTCGGCAAGTGGTTAATAGCTTTACACTATTCAGCATCATCCATATGTAGGACACCCAACGTAAGAGGTGATTTATTCTTCCAAAGCAAATACATTTTTGCACACTGGTACTGGTAATGTTTCTCTTCTCCCTCAATTTCTCTCCATCATTCAGCTAATGCCAGTGCTGAGGGAGAGCGGCACAGGAGGGACATCAAACAAGGATGCTGTGGAGTCAACAGACATCTTCCTTATTGACTGATGATGTCATTGGTTATTAGGATGCCAGTGTCTAGAAAGATCTAATGGTGCATAATGAAAACCTGTGGCTTAGTGTAACTAAAAGGCAAGCTTGATACATTTGCTGGCTTGTATACAATTTTTGATCAATTTTTAGGCATATTGCCAAGGCACCCCTGAAGAAGCCTCAAGGCACCCCAGGGTGCCTGGACACCCTGGTTGAAAATGGCTGGTATACACTATAGAATTATAGAAGACCTGGGACACCTCTGGGTGCACCAAAGAGAGCAGTAATGCAGCGCGGTATGCGTACCACGGCAAACAGTGGGTGTGGCCAAACTGCTCTTGCTGACATCATCGTACCACCCCCCAGCGATGCCGAACCTGCCCACAAACAGTTGCCCACAGTTTCCGGAAGGCAACAGATTTGTATGTCAGTTACTTATGGAGCCACCGCGTGGTCTGAATAATGTGTCCGGGTTTCAAGCAGACTGAAACCCAGACTCATAAGTCAAAACCCGGACTGTCCGAGTGAATCCTAGACAGCTGGCAACCCTATTTCCAGTACAGTAAGTGAAGGGAAATCAAATATTTTGCAGTTGTCACCAGAACAGAACGTGAGGGGAAACCTTCCAGTAGAAACACCTGTTTCTGCCACAGAAGGAATATCCCTCGCTTTGTAGAGATTTCCTCTCACTCCATGTTGTGTCTTCAGATAGGAAATAAAAGGCAATCTCCCCAATGGGACACAGACAGCAAAAAAAAAATCTCACAGGAAATTTAGTTTTATGCCCTAATTAATGCAAAATTAATTTAAAAAATGTTTGAATTTAGTTATACTTTACATAAAGAGTGCCAGCGGCTACAGACAGATTGCTTGAATTTTGAAGGTGAGAGGAAACGAAGGAGAACTTGTAACCAGCGTGCTAGGATAAAAAAAAAAATAAAATCTCTTCTTTGCTAACTAAGGGGCAGGACAAGGGAAGTTACCTTTCTTCATCTGCGGGCTCACCTGGTCAGTGTAGCTACATTCCAATGGCAGAAGTCATTGTAGGTGGTCAGGTGACACATAACAGCCATAAATTCTTGCGATGACGTCTTCAGTGGTTCCTCACTATCAGAAAGCACAAAACTGTACCGTCATTAAAACCATGGGGGATTTTTAGTGTTTCGTGTTTAAAACCAGTTATTTCAATATTAGAAGAAAAACCAGATACTTGTTTATATACAAAGGATTGCACATTGCGCAACATCAAAATTCAATGATCAGTGGAGATGGATTAGAACCAGGGCCAGATTAACATAGGGGCTATTGGAGCTGCCCAAGAACTTCCTTCTGGCACCGCGGCGCCACCTCTGGCCACAGCTGCCCACCACTGCCCAGTGTCCACTGCTGTGAAAATTATTGGTTGCTTGGATCGCCTAGCATCTTTACAACCAATCAAGTGCAAGCACAGGCCCTGGCAAAGGAGGAGGATGTAACTTCCTCAGCACCAGGCCCACGATGCTCTTAATCCAGCCCTGATTAGAATGCTTGACAAATTGCATTGTTGTCTGGGCCCCCATTAACCACTTCCAGACCGAGCATCTTTTTGAGAGTCGGTGTGTACGAGTTAAAATCTGCGTTTTTTTGCTAGAAAATTACTTAAAACCCCCAAACATTTTATATATTTTTTCAAATACTCGAGAGAATAAAATGGCGCTCGTTGCAATACTTTTTGTCGCGCCATATTTGAACCTTTTTTTTTTTAAAAAAATTCACTTTTTTGAGTTAAAAAATAGGACAAAAGTAAAGTTATCCCAATTTTTCCATATTGTGAAAGATAATGTTACACTGAGTAAATTGATACCTAACATGTCATGCTTCAAAATTGCGTCCGCTCGTGGAATGGCGACAAACTTTGGCACTTAAATATCGCCGTCTGCGACGTTTAAAAATCCATACAGGGTACCAGTTTTGAGTTACAGAGAAGGTCTAGTACTAGAATTATTGCTCTCGCTCTAACGATTGTGGCAATACCTCACATGTGTTATTTGCAGGTGGGACTTACGTAAGCATACCGGGGTTATGGTAGTTATCTGCTACCATAGCAATGGTATTCAATGGCAAAGGACCGCCGTATAATGTAAGTGGGCGGTCCGGAAGGGGTTAAGGAGATTCAACCTCTCCATTTGTCCTGTTTACCATTTTCATTGAAGTTGAAAGTAAAAGAAAATCCCAAATTTTGAGTCGCCTGCAGAATAGTAATAGAAGAGAAATCTTCCAATGGAGACACTAGTTTTGGTGACCTTGGGTCCCCAAGGAATTCCTTTAATTTGCAGGGATTTCCAGTCACTTCCTGTTCAGCTATGGGAGAGGACTTGAAGGGAAATCTCAGCAATAGGAATGAGCCGGACACCCCCCAGTTCGATTCGCACCAGAACAGACAAAAAATTTGTGCGAACATTCAAACACAGTTAAAGTCTATTGGACTCGAACATGAAAAATCAAAAGTGCTCTTTTTAAAGGTTTATATGCAATGTTATTGCCCTAAAAAGTGTATGGGGACCCGGGTCCTGCCCTAGGGGACATGTATCAATGCAAAAAAAAGTTGCAAAAAAGGAGCAGTGATTTTAATAATGCTTAAAGTGAAACAATAAAAATGAAATATTCCTTTATATATCGTGCCTGGGGGGTCCCTTAGTCTGCCTGTAAAAGGGTGCACTTATGTGATGTTTAGGACATAACCAGAGCAAAATGACATTTCCAAAGGAAAAATTGTCATTTATTATCGCAGCTGTACTGTATTGCCGACTCCCAGCAATATACAAAAAAATCACTGAAAAAATTTGCATGAAAATGTAAAAAAAAATTGACATGGGGTCCCCCCTAAAATCCACACCAGACCCTTATCTGAGCACACAGCCCTGGCCAGCCAGGATAGGGGGGGGATGAGCGAGCGCCCCCTCCTCCTGAACCGTACCAGGCTACATGCCCTCAACATGGGGAATATGGGTGCCCTCAACATGGGGAGTGTGGGTGCGTTGGGGCAGGGGGGCTCCCAAAGCACCTTGTCCCCATGTTGATGGGGACAAGAGCCTCTTCCCCACAACCCTGGGCTGCGGTTGTGGGGGTCTGCGGGCACGGGGCTTATCGGAATCTGGTAGCCCCCTTTAATAAGGGGGCCCCCAGATCCCGACCACCCCTATGTGAAATACTACTTCGCCAAAGAAAAAAAACACAGGAGACAATTAGGGACAAGTCCTTTATTTAAAAATAAAAAAAAATATTTATATGGCGGGGCCACTTGGTGACGTATGTGCATGACCGGCCCCCTCTGAAATCACATGACGTCAGAAGGGTCACTCGTTTACGTTGTCAGATGGCCCCGCTCTGCCATATAAACAGTCACAAAAAACAGCAGGCAGGTGGCGGGAGACCTCCCATGGAGGAGGATCTGTGCGCAATGCATTATGGGGTGCTCTGCTGTGGCGAAGTCGCTGCGAACGCTCCATAATGTTCTCAATTCGACGAACGTGCGAGAGCCCAATGTTTGAGTCGAACTTACGTTCAACTCGAACCACGGGCCCATCCCTACTCAGCAATGGGACAGAGATGGCAAAAAAATCTGACAGGGGTTATAACACTCACTTGCTCTATCCAAAATGAAAAAGCAGTACGTATGAAAGAAACAAAGTAGTGTGCAGAAACCACTAGCATGCTAGGATCGGGGAAAACATACTTTTGTTGTTTGCTAACTACTACAAGGAGGAGGAAAACTTAAAGCGGAGTTCCACCCAAAAGTTGAACCTCCTCTCATTTGCTTCCTCCCCCCTCCAATGCCACATTTGGCACCTTTCAGGGGATAGGAGGGAATAGGGTCCTGTTTTTGACAGGTCCCCATCCCCACTTCCGGGAGACGGTGCCGCGGCCAATTATAAAGTGCAGCGCGCTTTGCGCATGCGCAGTAGGGAACTGGACGTGAAGCCGAAAAGCTTCACTGCCGGTTTCCCTTAGTGGAGATGTCGGAAGAAGAAGAAAGGAGAATGAGAAGAATAATGGAGAAGGAGAAAAAAGAATAAGAAGAACAAAGGACAATAAAAAGTAGAAAGGAGAAGCTGATATAACCTATTAAAGAAGGGAAAAGAGAAGGAGAAGAAGAAAGGAGAAGGAGATACAGTGCAGTAAAGAATCTGAGAAACAGAATTTAACGGTTTCATATCATCAGTTTTTTCCCCATGGACCCAATGTATGGGGATCTCAGTGTCGGATTCTGTATGAGAAGGACTGGGGAATCTAGTAGGTGATGTCAAATATTAAAGACAAAAAAACAAAAAGAGAGAGAAACACTGGACTAAAAATCCTAAACTAATCAATCTCCGTACACAGTCTGGTTGAAAAAAGACACAAGTCCAATTAGTTTAGCCAATAACTAAGTGTGACCAATCTGTCACACATACACGTGTCAAACACAGGAGACAACTTAACCACTTAAGGACTGGAAGGATTTCCCACTGTAGGACCAGAGCACTTTTTGCGATTCGGGACTGCGGCGCTTTGACTGACAATTACGCAGTCATGCGACGTTGTACCCAAGCAAAATTTGTGTCCTTTTTTTCCCCACAAATAGAGCTTTCTTTTGGTGGTATTTCATCCCCTCTGCGTCATTTCTGATCACCGCTATAAACAAAAAAAGAGCGACAATTTTGCAAAAAAAAAAACAATATTTCTTACTATTTGCTATAATACAAATCCAAAAAAAAATATAAAAAATAAATGTATTCATCGTTTTTGTCCGATTTATATTATTTCTCATATATATTTAGTAAAAAAAAAATCGCAATTGGCGTTTATTGATTGGTTTGCGCAAAAGTTGCCGCGTTTACAAACCATGAGAATTCATTTCTGGCATTTTTACATTTTTTTTTCTAGTAATGGCGGCGATCTGCAATTTTTATTGGGACTGCCTTGTTTACATTGGTGGTTCCCTGTTTTTGTTCTCTGCTAGTCAATCGCGCCTCGCCGGTGGAGATCGAGTCCGCCCGAGCCACGGCCACACTCCTGCAGAGTGTGGCGGGCACGAGAGCGCGCCGGCGGTGGTGCGCCCCCGCCCGCTACAGCGCACGCGCGAGCCTCCGTTTATAAACGGCGATTCGCGGGACACTGCCACTCTGCAGCAGTAGATGTACGCGAGTCAGTCGGGAACTGGTTAATATTAATGATATGCATATGGTAAACTCATCAGAGCAAATCACATCTTGTCAAAGGAGTTACAGATGGCAATACTGACCTCACAGAAGTTCCTACTCTTCCCTACTCTATAAAAACCTCAAAAGAACAGTTATGGGTGGAGCTACATTAAAGCAAACTTCCTGTGCAAGACAAAGCAACATGTTTACTCTAGTGCCCAGTCCCCTGTAGTACATACTCACCTATCATTCACCCACCTCTGACGTTCTGTTTAGTTGATAGGAGGGAATGAAGAACACCTTGTGTAAGCTCTAAGTCACTCTAGTCCTATCTCTCAGGAGACTTTCTCCCCACCCCTGCTGATGCTGAGGACTTTCTCCCTGCCTCCATGTGACAGCACTTAGCCAATCACCAAACACCACTGTTGTCACATGAGAGGAAGGGGAGTGAGTCACAAGCTCCTCCATGCTTAGAAATTTTGCTTCCAGAAGCTGAATTGAGTGGTGGGGGGTGGTGGGGGGGGGGGGGAGGAAAGGTGAGTATGTGCTGCCTTGCATTAAAGTGAACCTGAAATCAAAAAATGGCGGATTTGCTAGCAGTTAACAGTGCCGTTTTGCATGTTCCAAGGCCCTGCAGCGCCAACAGCTTAATACCTGTTATAATGTAGTGTCACTACTGAGCTGGTTACTACCTCCTTGCTAGAGAGAAAGCTGCAGCCTAATGGTCTCCCTGCCTTTTCTTCATCTAGTCCAGGGTTTCTCAACCTTTTTATCTTGGAGGAAAACTTTGGCAACATTTTGAGATCTTGGGGAACCCCTGAAATAATTGTCACATCTACAGCTCATGGAACATCAGTGCGATCAGCGAGCTGTTGAAATAACAATTCTTTTTAGAAGTAACATTAAATAATTGAGTAAATATTAAAATGTAACTATTGAATATGAAATGTGTGCTTGCTTTTTTTCTGCACAGATGCTCAATTTTGGGTCAAACTAGAAATAAGTAGCATACAGGGGGGCAGTAGGGCAGAGCACAAGGGGGTCAGCATTGCAAAAGCTAGGGGACAGCAGGGTAAAGTAGAGGGGGTCAGAATAGCAAAATATAGGGGTCAGCAGGGCAGAGTAGAGGGGGTTAGGAGGGCAGAGTACAGGGGGGGACAGGATAGCACCCTACATGGGAGCAGGGCACATTATGTGATAGCAGGGCAGTAGCTGCTTTTTTTGCTGAGTGACGTAGGGAAGCGGCTGTGATAGTGCTAGATGTCATGCACTGTTCCCCATCAGCCCTCCTCTCTCAATATAGATTATAGAGGGGCAAGATGGCACATTACAAGGAAGCAGGGCACATTACATGGAAGCAGGGCAGTAGTGACTTCTCATGCAGAGTGACGCAGGAAAGCGGCTGTGATAGTGCTGGTTGTGACACGCTGTTCCTCATCAGCCCTCCTCTCTCACCCATCCCACCTCATATCACATACAAGCACCTGGGACAGACAGGAGGGAAGGAGGGGCCGGCAGGGAACTGCAAAGACGATCTTTGTTTGTCTGCGCCACTTTGCATGCGGGGAAAGTGATAGGAGAGTGTCAGCAGTGGGGATGCAATTTCTGAATTTTCCACTATCAGTGATCAAATGGCTGGGAACCACTCTGACTGGTTCCTAATTACTAGCTGGCATCTGAGGCATTTGTCAGGGACAGTGCAGTCTCAGGACTAGGAGTGCACACAGGTGCTCAGTATGATGCACCACAGATTGCAAAGGGGTTAAATCTATAAGAAACCCCATAATGATGTCTACTAGGGACCCAGCGTTCACCCAAAATCTTTTTCATTGGCTGAAATTTCTTTCAAAAGTGGTTATTAAAAATAATACATTTCAAACTCTACTACCAAAAAGTCCTTGACATAAAGGTTTGCTCGGTTTGGAAAGAGGGGAGTGGTGATGGGAAGACAGGGGGCAGAGTCTATGCGTTTGCATGCTAATACTGAAATGATGATCCTTGTCAATGCGAGAATGCAGACCTCTCCCATGTTCAAGGTTGACATTCTATTTTAGCCTTTTAAGAGGTAGAGCTAAGTGAAAGGTAATCCATTCACCTACATTATCAGAGAAATAATCTTACAGATATGACAGTGATACCAATAATTTAGTGTCGTGACAATGTTTTTAGTTTTTCTAACCTTTTAAAAATGAAAGAGCCTCAGGGCAAGCCTTCAACCATAATCACTTTCCCTTCAAGTAGCAAAGCGCAAGAGTGCAAGAGCTCAAATAACATGGTTCATGAAACCTGTAGGGGTAAAATGGCACATTTGGAATGGACAATGATTAACCACTTGGAGATTTCTGAAAGATTTTTCCCCGCTTCACAACTAGGCCATTTTTTGCTATTCGCCATTGCACTACTTTTTTTTTAAACAATAGTTTTTATTGAAATGTTGTTGTTGTTGCATACATACAACTGACCAAACAAATAAAACAAAAAGAAAATATAACAAGAAAATAGCGGTGCATAATACGCCTACTGACGTTTCACATGCTATTACATTGCACAGTTATGTAGACTTCCTACCCTACATTAGCTTAGTCTTACGCACACAATCGAACATAGACTACACAGAGATTATATGTATAGGGTTGCATACTATCATAGGTTATTTAACCACACGACTGTCACACCATGACCTTCAGGCTTCCAGACTCTCTACCTCCACTGGCTATACAACCCAGGATGTCCTATCTCAGTTCTCATGTTTAAGCAACCAACTATTAATTGTGTTAGGCAACATCCTTCTACCTAGCTGCTTGATTAACATTTAAGAGATTAGCTAGTACACATCTGTATAAACCAAAATTATTTGCATCCCACCAACAGGGTTATCTACTTTGCAGCAACCTAAATGAGACCAGTGAAAATGGAGCTAAACCAGGCGCCGCTAGCCATGGTTCCCATAGTTTGTAAAATGTATGCGGCGTGCCCCTAATTCAGTAAATCTGTTGTTCTTTCAAGAGGGTGTCATTTACCTGAAGACGCCATTCCTCAAATCATGGAGGGCTGGGTGACAAGCAATACACTTATGCACTATAAACAACAATCTATTAATAGGTACTAGTGTCTCAGGTAAAAACAGTTCCTCATCCAAACAACCCAATAGAGATATCATAGGGTCCAGTCAATGTTACATAGTTACATAGTTACATAGTCAGTGAGGTTGGAAAAAGACACAAGTCCATCAAGTCCAACCCATGTGTGTGTTTTTTATGCCAGTTTTATTTACATTGTGTATCCCCCAATGTTGTGGTCCCTTAGGTGTGCATCTAATAATTTTTTGAAATTATCTATACTACCAGCAGAAACCACTGTTCTTGGAAGAGAATTCCACATTCTCACTGCTCTTACCGTAAAGAAACCCCTGCGCATCTTAAGGTTAAACCGCCTTTCTTTCATTCTCAGCGAATGGCCACGTGTCTTCGTGTTTTCCCTTGCGCTGAATAGTTTTGCCCCTATAGCGGGGTCACCAGTACAGTATTTGTACATTGAAATCATATCCCCTCTCAAGCGTCTCTTCTCCAGAGAGAATAAGTTCAGTGCTTGTAATCTTTCCTAATAACTTAGGTCCTCTAATCCCTTAACCAGCTTTGTTGCCCTTCTCTGAACCCTTTCCAATACCAGGACGTCCTTCCTGAGGACTGGTGCCCAGAACTGGACGGCATACTCTAGGTGTGGC
>BLSH010194623.1:230650-256729 GCA_018402905.1 Glandirana rugosa
CGTTATGGTAGTACAAAGATCTTGTACTGTAATCTAATAGGAGGGTTGAAAAGAAATCCAATAGACCCTGAAATCCCTATAACCCTTTCTAAATTTAGGTATTTGGAACACCTAATATTGGACGGAATTATATAGAAAAGTTATATTTGTGTACCGTTACTTCACACCTGAAGAAGAGGTTATCGGAAGAATTTCATTTCTTCCACCTCTTCTCCAAACAAAGTCCAAAATAACATAATGATTTGCAAAAAGTACCAACCTGTATTAACCAATTTGTTTAATTACCCCACCCGTCTATTCACCGTTTACTCCAAATTGCATCTTTTTACAGTTTATTACGTAAAACCATAGTTCTGTTGCTTACGTTTGATGAAGAGGTTGTGAGACAGTCAACAGTAAATGGCTTCAAACATGCTTGGGATAAACATAAATCTATAGTCAGACAACAAGGTTAATGTGAAAACAAAAAAAAAATAAAATAAAAAGGGGCAGACTCGATGATCTACTCAGTTTTTTCTGCCGTCACTTTTCTATGTTTTTATGTTTCTATGAGTAGTTTGCATTCGTTGTCTTGATACCAAAATGCATTATTTGACATTTTTCTACGTTAAACCTCATTTGCCACTTATCTGCCCACCCCATTAATTTGTTTAACCAATTATGTCCAACCATGAAAAACGTTTAGTAATACAATAAAACCTGAAACAAACCTCTTCTCCACCTTCTTTACTTTAAGAAGGCTATTGGAGAAGAAGTCCACACTTCATTGCCATGTGTTTATATTGAAAAGATATATTAAGGCAGGTTATAATCCACAAGGTTTATGGATTTAAATCTTTCCCAATATCCCTAAAGTCCCAGATAACCTAAAGAAAAGTTGGGAGGATAATCTAATGTCATGTTCTAGAAACATGATGGTATTGCTCATTAAAGATTATAAGGAGCAAATGGAACATCTTGGTACAGATATCCAAAAGATTAATACCTCTCTGAATGCATTTAGATCCCATACTAAGTTCAAAGAGTTTAATTGTAAATTGAACTCTAACTTGGAAGTATACAACAGACACATTTTGATAAACAAAGATAACAAGTTTGAGAGAGATAAAAGAGCCTTCATTGGCCATAGAGCTTACAACTGCGAAAAATCACGTACCAAACATCCCAATGCTCAGTTCTTCTACGTTTCTGCCAAAAACTATTCTAATGATATGAATACTTACTCTTTTTCTGATTCCTTCTGTACCTCACAGGTTTCATCACGCAGTAACAAGTCCAAAGCAAAAGTTCCAAAAAGCGTATCTTGGAACCTGATTCTCAATCTTTATCCACATGTCGCGTGCCAGGTAATGATCGTGGTTAACTCCTTCGAGTGGACCTCGTGGTCAGCCCCAATCATCCAGTCTGGGTGCCACTGCTCATATAGCCACCCCCTATCCAGTTTTCACATCCGCTTCCTCCACTTCTAATTCTTATATCCCTTTAGATCCCACTTGCTCAAAAACAAGCAAGGGAACAGATCTTCCAACCACAAACCCTCCTTCAATCATGAAACAGGATGAAAGGTCATTAATCTCTCTTTTAGCTCTCTGTCACTGTAGTAAACTGAGGTTCTCTCATTAGGTCTGAGCGCAAGCTGTCCATGCAGGAGTGTAGGGCCCCCAGCAGGGGCGTTGCTAGGTCTACAAAAGATCTGGGGCTAGAGCCCATGGCAGCGAAGTAAATAAAGTCATACGCTTGAGCGGGCATACACATGTATATAATATACATGTGTGTGTGTATATATATATATAAATATTGTTACATTTCTGAGTGCGGATCCCCCTTTCATCAGGGTCCCCAGAGATCTCCCCACTTACATCAGGGTCCCCAGAGAGCCCCACTTACATCAGGGTCCCTAGAGAGCCCCTTTCTTACATCAGGGTCCCTAGAGAGCCCCTACCTTACATCAGGGTCCCCAGAGAGCCCGTTCCTTGCATCAGGGTCCACAGAGAGCCTCTTCCTTACATCAGGATCCACAGAGAGCCCCCTATACATCAGGGTCCCCAGAAAACCTCCCCATATATTAGGGTCCCCAGAGAGCCTCCCCATACATCAGGGTCCCCAGAGAGCCCCCTAAACATCAGGGTCCCCAGAGGCCTCCCCATACATCAGGGTCCCCAGAGAGACTCCCCATACATCAGGGTCCCCAGAGAGCCTCCCCATACATCAGGGTCCCCATCGACCCTCTCCCTTACATCAGAGTCTACAGAGAGCCTCCCCATATATCAGGATCTACAGAGAGCCTCTCCATACATTAGGGTCCCTAGACAACCTCCCTATACATCATGGTCCCCAGAGAGCCCCACTTACATCAGAGTCCCCAGAGAGCCTCCCCATACATCAGAATCCCCAGAGAGTTCCCCTATACATCAGGGTCCCCAGAGAGCCTCCTCATACATCGGGGTCCCCAGAGAGCCTCCCCATACATCAGAGAAAGAGGGGTGGGTGCCAGGGGGTGAAAGAGAGACCCCCTAGCCCTGCTTGCAGTCCCTACTGTCCCAGCCTCTGTCTGTGTCGGTAGGTGTTTGGGATCCACCTCACTCCCGCCCGTCCTTGGTCAGCCTTTTTTCTTCCTGTTCAATGACAGTCACAGCGCGCTAAGAGAGGAGCTTGGAGAAGGAGTGAAGGCTCTGGGAGGCGCTGGAGATGCTGCTCAGGGTGGTGGTGAGGCCTCGTCTTCTCTCTCTCACTCCCTCCTGGGCTCTTACCAGCTGCCCAGGCCTCCCCCTCCCGATTTGAAGAATCCGCTGCCCTGCACCCCACTGCCACCAGACCAGTGGCGTCCACTCCAGTCCAGGACCATGACAAGGGGGTGAGCTCAACTCTTTAGGCCTCACGAGCACTAGCACAGAGGAGGAGGAAGTGGAACCCTCCTCAGCTTTGAATGCTGGGCAGGGAGGGAGTCGCGCCCATGACGTTACTGCTTGCTAGACACTAGGCGGCTCTAGCAACCAGTGACCAGGAGTAGAGTCAGGTGGAGGCAAGGGCAGAGCTGGAGCCAGTGCTACCATGACTCAGTCTGCAGCTGCCTCCTGCACCAGGACATACCTGCAAATTGCAGAACTGCACCAATGCAGTAAGACACTCGGGGCTATGAGCCCCAGGCTTGGGACTATAGCCCCAATAGCCACCCCCTAGCAAAGCCCCTGGCCCCCAGAGACCTTACACTACTGTATGAGGAAAGTGACTGTTCATTTTGCTGCCACTATTGAACTAGATGATGCCATGGATCTGATTGATCAAATTGATCTTGATTCGCTTCTTTCGGATACCAAGCCAGCTAATCTCCCTTCAGACCCCTTACCACTCAAAAAAGTCTCAAAAATCCCCCCCTATTCAGTCCAATTCTAGTGTAGCAGCCTTTGCTAAATGTGCGACAAAGGCGATTAAGGGAATTCCAAGGGGTGGAGGTGGTAATGCCAATTTAACTGTACAACATTGTCAGACCCTAAAAAACCTGCAATTAAATCCCTCAATAGTGATCAAATGTGCTGATAAAGGTGGGAATACCGTGGTGATGGATAGAACAGACTATTGAAAGATGTGTCTAGATATCTTGAACAACAAGGACTGGTATAGTCAAGTCCCTGCATCAAATATTGATGTTTTCAACAAAACCTTTTGGTTCTTGATTTCCAAAGTCTTGGATGATGGGACTGTATCTAGAAACACCTGGAATTTTATGCACAATGAGTACCCAAAAACTCTGGCATTCTATGCATTGCCCAAGATCCATAAGTCACAGAAGAACCCCCCTGGTAGACCCATCTTTTCTGGCAATTCCAATTTGGTGGAAAATGCCAGTAAATGGGTGGACACATTCTTGCAACCTTTTGTTCTCAGCCTGTCATCATATGTGAAAGACACAATTCATTTCCTGCAGTTAGTTGAGGACCTAAATGTGTCACCAGGAGCTATACTGGTAACCATTGATATGGAGAGTTTATATTGCTCTATCCCACACTCTAAGGTTGTATGGGTCGTAAAAAAACTTTTTTGACCAAAGTATTCAGCACCCCAGAGCTTTGTTAGACTTGGTTCTACAGGTTTTGGATTTAATTTTAAGACATAACGCGTTTGTCTTCAATGACTATTCACTTTCTCCAGGCGCAGGGTGTAGCGATGGGGACATGCTGTGCGCCATCCTACGCCAATCTGTACCTCGGGGAGTGGGAGCGTTCATTTTTAGTTTACAACTTGGATAAGTTGTCCAAGTATTCATTGTGTATCTTGACTTGGTTGAGATACATAGATGACATTTTTCTGGTCTGGAATGGTTTGGTTGAATTACTGCGGTAGTGCCTCACTGTTATGAACAACTCCTACAATCTCACCTTCCCGATGTCCTATGATCATCACAAGGTGACTTTCCTGGATGTTGAGGATGGCAGTGATGGCACACTCATTAGTGATTGATACCGGAAACCCACGGCTGGAAATACCATTTTGCAGGCCCAAAGTTTCCATCCCAGACCTTTGATTCACTCCATTCCTTATTCGCAGTACTTGCATGTGGGACGCAATTGCTGCGATGAGGAAAAGTTCAAAGTGGCAGAAAATGAACTCAGACTCCATTTGATGGAGCGTGGCTATTCCAAATCTTGTCTACGCAAAGCGTTTAACCGTGCAGCTGGGCAATCTAGATCCAAACAGCTCTTTGGTTCCCATCCTCTTTCTAGTGATTAAGATACTCTGTGCATTATTACACCCTATAATGCACAGCATGAATTGGTTAGTAAACAAGTGGCTAAGTTTGTTACTCCACACCCTAAAATTGCTTTTAAACGGGCACCCTCGCTGCAGGAAAGGCTTGTTTACAGTCATTAAACCTCAGACAACCAACTAGCAACCAAGGATACCCTACTGGGCACTTTTCCTTGTGGTTAATGCAGCTATTGCCAATATATTAGTGCTGATCCAACCCCCTTGCTCCCTGGTGGTCGTGTCTTTCAGTTCCACCATATTTGTCAACTGTCAAACCACCAGTGTCATTTACATCTTGACATGTCCGTGGGGTGCCTTTTATGTTGGCAAGACCATCAGGGAATTCTGGAGGAGGTTAAATGATCATATGCATGCTGCTGAAATCAGCAATATTCTACTATTGGACGTCATCTGGTCAAAGTACACAATAATCATGCTCCCAAGTTAACCTTCTGGGCCCTTAAACATGTGGAACAAAACACACGTGGGGGTGACTGGAACAAGCTTGTTTTGCAGCGTGAGTCTCGTTGGATCTTTAATCTCAAGGCCGCTACACCCCCAGGCCTGAAAGAGATTCTAAGCTACCGACCCTTTTTGGAGGGTTTCACTTCAGGCAAGCCTGTAAAAAAAGTACCTAATGTAAAATAAAAATAATAATCTTTTCTCTCCCCCCCCTTTTTTTCTCATTTGCTTATGAATGTATGCATTTGACAATATGTACCAATCTGTATATTTCATCTGTAAATTCATAGATGTCTCATGTCACTCTCTCTTCTCATTATTGATACAAGCCTGTTTCTGGGACCAAATCCGGGACAAAACTACCACCACAAGTAGCCCCCACACAGTAGCCAACTCCTTTCCCTGGATGTTGCTCCTTTTCATCCTCAGTTCAGGCCTTTGTTCGAGAGTATCTGTGCAATCCCCCCACCTGGTGTCACTCACAGTGCTTCCTAGTTGGGGAGCGCGCATGACGTGCTAGCATCACAGCATTGCACATGCAAACACCGCCGATTAGCACTGCAGCTGGATGTGACGTCACGCGCTCACCGGAAGTGATGCATCTTCTGGTGGTGTGTGATGGGGAAAGACTTCCTGTGGCGTGATTCGCATGCCACACGCAGTACATTGCGGAGCTGTTTCTGCAGCTGTGATTGGCACTAGGGCGTGGTTTCCTCAGCTGTCTTGAATCAGAAGGCAATTAGCTTGCTTCCTTGTCGCACTTTTTGTTTGAAAAGCAGGAAAAAATTGGCCAGTCTTTGAGCTGACACTCACCCTGTGGTGAGCAGATTACTGGACCAACCATGACATTATCAATTTGGCTGGGGCAGAGTAACGGAGGATATTGAGATAATGAGAACTTTTTAATTCATTTTTCCATTGTTTGATATGAGTTAGACTCCATTAAGCAGAAACTTATTGTATTGCCCCTGGTTGTTTTTAACGGGGCTTCTCTTTGATCTATACAGGTTTGTGGGTCCCTTTAGGGGGACCCCCTGGGTCCCCATTACCATCTCTACTCCGTATTTACCAACAACCTACTCCGCCATTACCCATATTGGAATCACTGAAGCCTGCCCTCCACGTGGGTCTATTTGGGTTCTTGGGCCTTATTTGACCCCTGTTACTCTCCTTTTAACCCCACTCTGGCAGCTCTTTGATTTAACACACAGACATATGCTTCAAAAAAACAAAAAACCCCATTGGAATCCATGCGTCCGGCGGCCTGCATCTAGATTAGGGGCTGGCGCATGGATTAGGAGGGCTGTGCCCCTGCACCCCGTATAGACGGACCACCACTGACAGGATCAGATCGGATGTCGGAGGGTGTCCGCTCCATAGAGGGGAATGGAGGGTTTGATCGTGTCCGCCTGAAAAACTAATAGGAGGACCCGATCTGTCCGCCCGTGTGAAAAGGCCCCAACGGAAGAATAGTGGAAGTGTTATAGGGAGGTTTCAAGTTATATAATATAATATATATTATTCTTTAGGTATATGTAGACCTGGGTTAGGATTTTAAATCTGCAGCCTTCATTAAAATAATGCTTGGTGATCCTGGTATCAAAATCCTTGTTCAGACACTCCTTGTTTTAGGGTGACTACCTGACAATTTCTGCCAATTGTTCTCAAGCATTGTCACCGTGTCACGTGCAGTCCCAATGCAGACTACAAGGCATCAAACAGGTATGTTCTGCCCATTGTCACCATCCGGAAACCTTACCTGAAAAATGACAGGCAACCATTGTTGGAGTGAAAGTGTAAAGGAAATGTCTGCAGGAGATTAGCAACACTGAGAGCAACAAAAAATGAAAAAGGTGAAAATAAGTATTTAAAAGCATGTCCATATTTTATAATACAAGTTTTACAAACTAAAAGTCTTCTAGTTAGGTGTGCAGCAGATTTAATTCTAGCACTTTCACATCCAGTATAACCAAAAGTCATATTTTTGCTATAGACGGATCCTGGTGGGTTGAGTCAGCCCATGTGGGCATGTTTGATTACTCCCACAATAAGATCTCCCTGCAGTAACTCCATAATCTGTTCCTTTCCACATGGGGGTTTGGAATGTTCCTACCCCCCCTTTGTGTGTTCCAAGTCCTCCTGTTACATTCTTCATATTACAAAAGAAATAAAAAATCAGCAGGGACTGTGGGAACCCCTTACAATGGACACATCAGTTGAACAGAACCGTGGGCTCAGTGCAAGCTTTTATTATGCAGCAAAAAAAAGTATCCCATAAGCCACACATCGCTGAAAGTCCAATGTAAAGGAGTATATGGCGGTCTTAGCCATGGCTCCAACCAGGCCAAGCTCCCAACGTGTTTCACTTTGTCCCCAGGAGCATCAATTCCCTATGATTAAACTCCAAGGGGCAGAGCGAAACTCTTTCGTAGTGTGGCCTGGTTGGAGCCCTGACTGAGACTGCTACATACTCCTTTACAGTGGACTTGCAGTGATGTGCAGCTTAAGGGATACTTTTTTGCTACTTGGTGACGTCTGGACAAGCTCCATTCTTGGCCGGCAATCCCAGCAGTTGGAATCAGATGAGGATCATCCAAGAGCCTGAGCAGCACCTATACCTTTAATTTAATTCAAAGCTCGTATTAGTCATCAATAAAGACCATGAGAGATAGAAAAAACTGTCAATAGGGTTTAACTCTCCAACATCTACAAAGCATAATCCGTTTTGATGCACCGACCTTTAATAGAAAAAATTATATCAAGATTTATGCAGTCCCCGATCCTCCTCTTCTTGGGTCCCCTGCCAGTGTTCCTCACTCCTCCTCTTCTCAGTGTATCACCATAGGAAGCTGCTTCTTACTGTGGCACACCTGTGGACTCAATCCCAAAATATGCTATGTGTGACACAGGCAGTGCAGCTCGGGTCTGGCCCGCCACCTGCTCCCTCATAACAGGATTTGATTTACTGTAGCAGAAGCTAGTGGCTGCCGCTGCTGCCTCTTTGTCCTGTGAGGAGGAAGAGAGTGGAGAGAGCCACTGCTCTTGGGCACAGCGCTGGATCAAGAAAGTATAAGGGCATATAATGCATTAAGGTAAAAAACCTTCTACATTTACATCCACTTTAAAATAGCATCTATTCTCCTGGTATATATGTGCTGTTAAGTTTTTGAACTACCTCAGACCCGTGCTATAGCCAAAAGATGGCTACAGCACGGCTTCCTCGTTTTGGAAGGGCGGCCATGGATGTCCTCCCAGAACCATGCGTCCATGTGCCCCCTGGGGCATGCATCCAGCACACTCTCGGTTATTGGCATTCCTTTCCTCATGCGCTGTCACAGTGTAGGAGAGGAGAGCCGGTAACTGGCAAATATGACAGGGGACATTTACACAGATAATCAGGGCACTGATTATTAGTGCAGCCCCATCAGTTCCAATCAGTGCTGCTTATCAGTGCCCATCAGCATCGCCTCATCAGTGCCCATCAGTGTCGCCTCATCAGTGCCCATCAGTGTTGCCTCATCAGTGCAGCCTATCAGTGCCCTGATTATCAGTGAAGCCCCATCAGTTCCAATCAGTGCTGCCTATCAGTGCCCATGAGAAAATTGGCCTGGGCAGGAAGGGGGTGAAGATGCCCAGTATTGAAGTGGTTAAGGAGCTCATCAGGTAGGTTGTTCTAAGAGAACTAACCATATTTCTGTGGATTTAGGACGTCTCAATTGCTTCTCTTTCTTCATGTAATACCAGATAGACTCAATCATGTTGATATCAAGGCTCTGTGGAGGCCATACTCTTTCAGGACCCCCTTGATCTTAATTCCCCTAAAGATAGTTTTTATGGCTTTGGCTGTATGTTTGGGGTCATTGTCCTGCTGCAGAATGAATTTTGGATCCATCAGATGCCTCCTTGATTATATTCCATGATAGGCAAATATCTTCCTGTGCTTTTCAACATTGAGAAAACCTTCCTTTCCTCTGCAATGAATGGACACAGAAGTGACAGAATTGTGGCTTGCAGGTTCATAAGTTTCTGAGCTGTCATAGCTGTAACATGCAGATAATCAGCTAACCAAGTGCGATCTGTGCTTGATTGCTTGCTTTTGAGGGCAAGGGAGACATCAGGGGTCTATTAGAGCTCTAATGTCTCCATAAAGGGGACCAGTCACTGCCTAAAGCTTTATAGATTGTGGGGTGAATACCACGCTAAGTGAAAAGTGTAAATCAGAAAAAATGTGTATGTATATAGCTGAGCTGCCAAACGACAACCAAACTTGTTGCGAATAACTACCTATACCAAAAATGTAGCGCTCAAGCCAAGAAATGGAGAATGAATGTGTAAATAACATGCAATAAAGTCCAAGTGCGAAGTAAATAAATACATTCAAAGTTCAACCATAGTGTGGCACATGTGATACATAATACCACAATTAAATAAGATGAAAAATATATCACATTTGTTAGTCCTTAAAGTTCAGAAGAAATTCCAAATGGGTGAAAAAATTTAACAAAAATGCAAAAATTGTGCAAGGAAAGCAAATCACAGTATATTATATGTGCAAAACTGATGCAAGTGAGTTCCTCTATACAGTCCAGAAAGTTCAAGTAAAATTGGCAATCCAATGGAGTGATTGGTGAGATGAAGTGAGTGACATGCAAAAATCTGTGTGATCCAACAACATCTAGATAAAAAGCTTACCGGAAAACAATATATTCAAGCCTGACTATATATAGAGAGCAGGGAGACTTTCGCAGCAGGAGATCAGATGGAATCGTCACACGCTCCGACACCACTGGAAGATCCCAAGTGGGGTCATGGGGAGGGAGGTCATCCTATGGGCATCCTTAGGGGTTGTGCTCCAGCCACAAATGAGGTGTATGAAAAGAAAAAACGCCTCACATAGCATAAAATCTTATGATAAGGGGTTTTATTGAAGGATAGGACTGGCGATGCCCAAATCCAATAAAATCAATATAAAAACAGCCAGCATAAAAAGCATTCAGGGTTCCAAAATAATAGATAGAACAGCGCAGCAATCTGTGGTCAGCAACACCCGAAACGTTTCGTCTTAGTAGACGTTGTCCCGCCAAAAGGCTGCGCTTATATACTGTGTGTTACTTCCATTGAAAGCAAGTTGGACTGCCGCTACTTCCGCCTTTAGCAAACATGTGTTCCAACGTGTGCTCCACGTCTCACTTCGGGAAAGGAACCGGAAGTGACGTCTGCGCTCGGGCCGGAAGTGACGTCCACTCTTAAGAACTTGTAGCCAAGCCTCGATTTGGAAGGTGGAAGTATTACGGAGCCAAAGAGCAATCCATTATACATTCTATATAAAATCCACATTTTAAACGTTATGTAAAAATTCACATATAAATACTAGAGTACAGTGAATGTCAGTTAAGAGGATAATCCCAGTTGACAATAGGTTGAAATTATACACTCAAGCCATGTCAGAAAATAGAGTTCACAGCATGTAAGTACCTGAAATAACCTTTAAAATTGAGAGGACGGCAATTGTAAAATTTTGTTGTACCCGTCAGAAATATTATAAAATATAAAATATAGAATGTAAGGAAATATTCAATAGGAGCATATCTGTTTGTAACTAAAATTAAAGGTGAACTGTCCCTAAATGGTAAGAGAGGGGAAACAATATGAGATAAATGTTGGAAATAATTTGAAATCCCCAAGTTGTGAGTAATTAAATATAACCAATGTAGAGTATGGATGTCAAATTTGTATATTCAGGATATGAAAAGAGGAGTGGTTAGGACTGAAAACAAGGGGGGGGGGGGCACTATATATTGAGGAAGATTCAGACTTTGTTCATGAAGGAATTGATAGGTAAGTAAATAGACCACGTTTTTTGTTCCGCAGGTGCAGAAGTGTTTGATGGAATAGACCCTATTGGTCACTGTGGATTGGAACTGTAACATCTTTCTATCCTTGCAAAGGTTGAGTTTACACACTCCGCACCTACGACAGGTGTAGAAACCCTTGAGATCATGGAAGAAGGTGGGTTTTTTTGAGGTTTCAAGATGTTAGGACCACCTTACGTCGTAACTATATAACTTTGGCCTGAGCAGGGAGTAAAGGCCCAAGTATTCGGTCATTCTGAAGACTGTTCCAATGTCTTTTGATTATGTTGTAGACCTGTTTGTGTTGAACCAAGAAGGATGTGAAAAAAGACCATCTGAATTTGTTCTCTTTCTCTACATTATCTTTGTTTTTAACATCAAGTAGTGGGGTTCTGTCAACCTCAAGGGCTCTTTTCATTTCTTTTTCAATAATTTCCTCCTCATAACCTTTCTCCAAAAATATATCTCTGAAGATTTTTGCCTGAGTTTGAAGTCATGTGTAGTTGAACAGTTCCTCCTTAACCTGAGAAATTGGCTGTGAGGCACTGACTTTAGCCATGAGCGGTGGTGGCAACTATTTGAGGGGATGTAGCCATTCCTGTCGGTGGGTTTTAAATAAGTGCGAGTAGTCACTTTTCTGTTATTGGCTGAAATTTCCAGGTCAAGGAAATATATATACAACCTACTAGACTCATATGAGAGAGATATTCCTCTGTCGTTCGAGTTAAGGTCTCTAAAAAACTGGGACAGTTCATCCTCGGAAGAACGTCGTCAATATACCTGGTCCACAAGCCCAGTTGGGGCCATCTTTGGGTGTAGATGACGTCCTCCTCACACTTGGCCATATATAAATTTGGCAAGCTGGGGGCAAACTTTGTACCCATTGCAACACCCTTCTGTTGGTTGTAGAATTTGTTACCGAACCAGAAGTAATTATGTCGCCACAACCTCCAGTAGTTCCATGATGTACTTCTTCTGTGGTCTTGGGATGGTAGTATCATGAGATAGAAAGTATTCAACCGCATCCAAGTCTTTCCTGAGCGGGATACAGGTGTACAAAGATGCCACGTCAGCTGTGGCAAAGATGCTATTGTCCTGTATTTGTATCCCATTCAATAGGTTGATTACATCTTTCGTGTCCTGCAAAAAAGAGGGCATCCTCTTCACGAGAGGTTGTAAAAAGTGATCCACATATCTGCCCACCCAAGAAGTAATGGAATCTATACGATTTACTATAGGTCTCCCAGCTGGGTTACGGAGATTATTGTGGATCTTCAGGAGATAGTATAAAATAGGGATTCTGGGTGCTTTTGGGACCAAGAATGCTCTTTCTTTCTTGTCCAAGATGTTATTTGAGAAGCCTTTATCAATGAGTTGTTTCAACTCTCTTTTGTAACTATATGTTGGATCTTTGGCCAATTCTTTATAAGTATCCTGATCACTTAGAATATGATACATTTCTTTGAGATAGTCCTCTTTGTCAAGAATAACGATACCTCCCCTCTTGTCTGCGGGGTGAATTACTAGGTCTTTTCTTTTGCATAAAGTTTTCAGACCTGCATTAAAGTTACATCGCTTGGACGTATGTTTGACTTGAAGTTGGTCCAAGTCCCACAGTACAATATCTTTAAAGACTTTGATAGTGGGAGCCATTTGACCAGGGGGATTAAACAATGAGTGGTTGGTCAGACTCGTGTGTACCCCTTGTGTTGCATTAACCCTAATAGGTTTAGCTATAGGGTTAGTGATGAGGTATCTTTGGATGTGTACCTTCCTAATATATTTCTGGACATCGATGAAAGTGTTGAATTTATTGAGGGGTGGTGGGGGGGGGGCAAATTTTAATCCTTTATTCAAAACTTGCCTTTTGTTAGTGGTTAGAATCACTTTACTGAGGTTAAAAATTCCAGAGCAGGCTTCCGTTTTTTTCCGTCTCTGCCTCCCCCCACTGGTGCCTCGTCTGGTTCTGGATTTCTTCCTCTGTTTTGTTCTTCCCTGTGAAAATCCCGGTTCTTTGGTGCTTCTGGGTAGCCTTGGTTGTAATTATATGGGGAACGATCACGATTACTGTAGTTGTCCTCCCTATGGGGATAATCACCGATGGAGGGTTCTCTCCTCCTTAGTGGGGAAGTATCCACCCTTGTAATTGTGGGGGGATCTATAGCTGGGATGTCTACCCCTGTGTGGTGCTGGGTAGCCTCTCTGAGTGGGTCTCTCCGATGGTCGAGGGTCCACCGGGCCTTCAGAGGGGCCCGTAATTTCATTAGAAACCACAGCGCAATTTTGATTGGAGTCGTCATTAAGTTTCATTAAGTTTCATTACGTTTTCTCTGCCATTTAGAGACAGACCTCAGTGTCTCTGGAGTACTTCTTCTGCTTTTTGGTACATTGTTCCAGTTCCTCTTTTTCCAAATGGGCTCTTAGATTGGAGGACAAGATACTATATTCAGCAGAACTTTTAAGGGGCAACAGTTTGTCTTCAATCTCCTTAATTTCTGCATCGAGAACAGGTATTCTTTCTCTCTTCCTGGAGATCATAAATTGGAGGAGTTTGATACCTGCCTCATTGAAAAAGTTGTACCAAGAGACTAAGTCTTGTTCTCCTTGGTGGGGTGCTACTTCCCAACTGAGACGCATCTGCTCATTCACATACTGGTTGAGGAACGCAATGTCCCATTCTGCATGTAGTTCAGAAACCATAAGGTTTTTCAACCTCATGAATAGGCCTCCCACTTCTGTATTAGGGTTGGTAGCAACAAAAACCCCTTCTGTGGTAAATTTTCTACTGGTCCTAGATTCAAAAATATCCATATTAGGATAGATCACAGAGCAGCAGTATAGAGGTTTGTAAAATGTAATATAGATTGCGGGGTGAATACCGCACTAAGACCCCTTTCACACCAACATTTTTCAGGCACTGACTGAAAATCGCCTGAAAAACACCCCCCAATAAACCCCAGTGTGCTGCGCTGTTCTGTCTGTTATTTTGGAAACCTAGATGCTTTTTATTTATTTTTTTATGCCGGCTATTTTTATATTGATTTTATTGCATTTGGGCATCGCCAGTCCTATCCTTAAAAAAAAGCCCCTTATCATAAGATTTTATGCTATGTGTGGCATTTTTCTTTTCATGCACCCCATTTGTGGCTGGAGCACGACCCCTAAGGACGCCCATAGGATGACCCCCCATAACCCCACGTGGTGCCGGAGTGTGTGACGATTCCATTGGATCTCCTGCTGCGAGAGGTGTCTCCCTGCTCTCTAAATATATATTCAGGCTTGAATATATTGTTTTCCGGTAAGCCTTTTATCTAGACGTTGTTGAATCACATCGAGTTCTGGACTGTATAGAGGAACTCACATCACTTTTGCACATATAATATACTCTGATTTGCTTTCCTTGCAGGATTTTTGTACAATTTTTTCACCCATTTGGAATTTCTTCTGAACTTTAAGGACTAACAAATGTGATATATTTTTCATCATATTTAATTGTGGGATTATTTATCACATGTGCCACACAATGGTTGGACTTTGAATGCATTTATTTACTGCACACTTGGACTTTATTTTATGTTATTTACAACAAAAACAAGACTGAATATTTTGAAAACATTTTTTTTTATAATTTGTTATAACATTTTGCAAACAGGTAGTTTTTCTCCTTCACTGATGGGCACTGATGAGGCAACACTGATGGGCATTGATAGGTGGCGCTAATGAGGCGGCACTGGTGGGCACTGATGAGGCGGCACTGGTGGGCACTGATCAGGAGGCACTGATGAGGCTGCACTGATAGGTGACACTGATGGGCACTGACAGGTGGCACTGATGGACACTGAGAGGTGGCACTGATGGGCACTAAGAGGTGGCACTGATGAGGTGGCACTGGTGGACACTGATAAGGCGGCACTGGTGGGCACTGATCAGGAGGCACTGATGAGGCTGCACTGATAAGTGGCACTGACGGACACTGATAGGCAGCACTGAAGGACACTAGTAGGTTGCACTGAAGGGCACTGATAGGTGGCATTGCTAGGTTGCACTGATGGACACTGATAGGTGGCACTGATGGGCACTGATTGGCAGCACTGATGGGGCACTGATAGGTGGCACTGGTGGGCACTAATTAGGAGTACTGATGGGCACTGGAAGGTGGCACTGGCGGGCACTAATTAGAAGCACTGGTGGGCAAATGTTGGGACCGATGTCCCTTTAACAGAAGCTGGTTATCTGCTTTATTATTTTCTCCTTGCGTTGTCAGCGTGAGGGAAAAAAGCAGATAAATAGCTTTGGTTTACATCATGTGATCAGCTGTCATTGGCGGACAGCTGATCATGTGATAAAGGGCCACTGGGATTGGCTCTTTACCCCGATCTGTGATCAGCCGATCAGGCAATCACAGAGCGCGTCGCCCGCGAGCCACAGAGGGTGTGCGGGCAGCGCAAGCACGGGAGGATGTCCATGGACGCCCTCCCAGCATTTTAACCCCTTGCTGTAGCCGTGTTTCGGCTATAGCGGGGGGTGGGAACAGATTAAATGAAAAACAAAGTCTGCGTAGGTCCCGCATGCATGCATCGCACACGTGAGGTATCGCTATGAATGTTGGAGTAAGAGCAATAATTCTGTGCCCAATTCACAATTAACTGATAACCTGCAGGCTTTTAAAACATCACCTATGGACAATTTAACCATAGATATAGCATGTAAGTTCTAGAGTCACTAACTGCCAGAGCTTTATTGTATTGCTATACTTTAATGTGTAACTCCATTATTGTTTAAAAAAAAAAACTGACACAAAAAAAACAAAATCCCCTTTGGGTTTTTATGTACATTGCAAAAATTATTTTTTAGAAAACTTTGCCACAGATTCCCTTCTTTTTCTGTTTTAAGAAAACAGCTATTTGTTTCAGCAAACATCTGTGTCTGCATTCCTTTAGTGAACATGCCCTAGGAGTATTTCACTAATAACGAAATTCCTGTTGCAGGAGATGTTTAAAATGATACTTATATCTTAGGATTTATGTCTGAGAAAATCAGTAACTTTGTCACAGAAGGAGGAAATTACATTTCTGGGGACATTCCGCATACTATCAGCTTACAGGACTCTTAGCAGCAGAAGATTGAAATAAAAAGGTAATTTTTAATAACATAAAATGACAAAGTGACTCATGTAGCAATTAATTATACAACTACAGTGTGTGTATATATAGATATATATGTAGTGTATGTATATATACATATAAACAAGGGGAATGAATACCCCGAACTATGCAATGTGTGACACAGGCAGTGAAGCTCGGGTCTGCCCCACCACCTGCTCCCTCATAACAGGGTTTGATTTACAGTAGCAGAAGCCAATGGCTGCCACTGCTGCCTCTTTGTCCTGTGAGGAGGAAGAGAGTGGAGAGAGCACAGCTTGGGCACAGCGCTAGATCAAGAAAGTATAAAGGCATATAATGCATTAAGGTAAAAAACCTTCTACTTTTACATCCACTTTAAAATAGCATCTATTCTCCTGGTATATTTGTGCTGTTACGTTTTTGAACCACCTCAGACCCGTGCTATAGGCAAAAGATGGCTACAGCACGGCTCCCTCATTCTGGGAGAGCGGCCATGGATGTCCTCCCAGAACCATGCGCCCATGTGCCCCCTGGGCATGCATCCGGCACACTCTGTGATCGCTGTGTCCTTGGGACCAACCACAGTGGCCCTTTACCATGTGATCAGCTGTGTCCAATCACAGCTGATCACATGTAAACAAGCTTGCCGGTTATTGCCATTCTTTTCCTCATCCGCTGTCACAGTGTGAGGAGAGGAGAGCCGGTAACTGGCAAATGTGACAGGGGACATTTACACAGATAATCAGGGCACTGATTATCAGTGTAGCCCCATCAGTTCCAATCAGTGCTGCTTATCAGTGCCCATCAGTGTTGCCTCATCAGTGCCCATCAGTGCAGCCTATCAGTGAAGCCCCATCAGTTCCTATCAGTGCTGCCTATCAGTGCCCATCAGAAAATTGGCCTGGGCAGGAAGGGGGTGAAAGTGCCCAGTATTAAAGTTGTTAAGGAGCTCATCAGGTAGGTTGTTCTAAGAGAACTAACCATATTTCTGTGAATTTAGGGTGCCTCAATTGCTTCTCTTTCTTCATGTAATACCAGATAGACTCAATCATGTTGATATCAAGGCTCTGTGGAGGCCATACTCTTTCAGGACCCCCTTGATCTTAATTTCCCTAAAGATAGTTTTTTTTATGGCTTTGGCTGTATGTTTGGGGTCATTGTCCTGCAGCAGAATGAATTTTGGATCCATCAGATGCCTCCCTAATGGTATTCCATGATAGGCAAATATCTTCCTGTATTTATATATTAATCAATCCGCGCTATGGTTTTGAATTTTTTGGCCCCCAACTTGCCCCTTGACCTATCCAGGTTCCAGGGATGGTTGAGTGTCCGGGGGTTGCTGCTAGACAGGTACCTATGGGTTTACCTAATTTTATCCAAAAAACAAATTGGCTGCGCCACCCTAATAAATGTGTAAATCTAAAACTTATATATACTAAGTGAAATTATAAGTGCTCATACACAAAATTAGTAGTTCAAAACATATTTTAAACCATCACCATCAACGAAAAAGTTCATATATAATCCCAAAGGAAATTGTAATTAATAAATAATGTGATTGATCATAAATTGTCCATCCAAAAGGTGCTCCGTGCTCAAAAAGTGCACACAGATAATACAAGTGCTCCGTGCTGCTCAGTGCCAGTCCCCTTAGGTGACCCCACTCACCAGAATGTATGGACCCCCAGCTTTGCAGTCTGGGGATCAATAGTGCTTAATCCTGGTGTTTGGCTGTGTACAGATTGTAATTTCCAGCGGCACAAAACCCCCTCCAAAATCCGATTGCAGACCAGGCTCCAATTGGTTAAGGATGTATATAAAGGAAAGAGATAGCCTCCATAGTGAAGTAACATCAATCAACAATCAACACTATATATTGAGATAGATCCAGGCTTTGTTAATGAAGGAATTGATATCCCAGTCAACGTTTATGCCATATGGAAAGAAACTTTGAACTCATAGATCCAATACACTTCCTATTGGGATACCCCCCGCTTGAGGTCACCTCCTCTCCATGGGGGGATGTGCTTATCAATGACACGAAACGTGGTGTTTGGCAAGTGCAGAAGTGTTTGATGGGATAGACCCTATTGGTCACTGTGGATTGGAACTGTAACATCTTCCTGTCCTTGCACTGGTTGAGTTTACACACTCTGCACCTACGACAGGCGTAGAAACCCTTGAGATCATGGAAGAAGGTGGATTTTTTGGAGTTTCCAAGATGTTAGGGGCCACCTTATGTCGTAAGGATGGTGCTCCTCTGTATATAACTTTAGCCTGAGCAGGGAGTAAAAGCCCAAGTATTCGGTCATTCTGAAGAATGTTCCATTGTCTTTTGATTATGTTGTAGACCTGTTTGTGTTGAACCAAGAAGGATGTGAAAAAAGACCATCTGAATTCGTTCTCTTTCTCTACTTTATCTTTGGTTTTAACGTCAAGTAGTGTGGTTCTGTCAACCTCAAGGGCTCTTTTCATTTCTTTTTCAATACTTTCCTCCTCATAACCTTTCTCCAAAAATCTATCTCTGAAGATTTTCGCCTCAGTTTCGAAGTCATGTGTAGTCAAACAGTTCCTCCTTAACCTGAGAAATTGGCTGCGAGGTACTGACTTTAGCCGTGAGCGGTGGTGGAAACTATCTGAGGGGATGTAGCAATTCCTGTCGATGGGTTTTAAATAAGTGCGAGTAGTCACTTTTCCATTATTGGCTGAAATTTCCAGGTCAAGTAAATGTATATACAACCTACTAGACTCATATGAGAGAGATATTCCTCTGTCGTTCGTTAAGGTCTCTAAAAAACTGGGACAGTTCATCCTCGGAGGAACGTCGTCAATATACCTGGTCCACAAGCCCAGTTGGGGCCATCTTTGGGTGTAGATGACGTCCTCCTCACACTTGGCCATAAATAAATTTGGCAAGCTGGGGGCAAACTTTGCAGTTGTAAAAAGTGATCCACATATCTGCCGACCCTGGAAGTAATGGAATCTATACCACTTACTATAGGTCTCCCAGGTGGGTTATGGAGATCCTTGTGGATCTTCGGGAGATAGTATAAAATAGGGATTCTGGGTGATTTTGGGACCAAGAATGCTCTTTCTTTCTTGTCCAAGATGTTATTTGAGAAGCCTTTATCAATGAGTTGTTTCAACTCTCTTTTGTAACTATATGTTGGATCTTTGGCCAATTCTTTATAAGTATCCTGATCACTTAGAATATGATACATTTCTTTGAGATAGTCCTCTTTGTCAAGAATAACGATACCTCCCCCCTTTTCTGCGGGGCGAATTACAAGGTCTTTTCTTTTGCATAAAGTTTTCAGACCTGCATTAAAGTTACATCGCTTGGATGTAGGTTTGACTTGAAGTTGGCCCAAGTCCCACAGTACAACATCTTTAAAGACTTTGATAGTGGGAGCCATTTGACCAGGGGGATTAAACGATGGGTTGGCCAGACTTGTGTGTACCCCTAGTGTTGCATTAACCCTAATAGGTTTAGCTATAGGGTTAGTGATGAGGTATCTTTGTTTATCTTCCTAATATGTTTCTGGACATCGATGAAAGTGTTGAATTTATTGAGGGGTTGTGGGGGGGGGGGTTTAATCCTTTATTTAAAACTTGCTTTTCATTAGTGGTTAGAATTGCTTTACTGAGGTTACAAATTCCAGAGCAGGTTAGTTTCGCTTCCGTTTCCGTTCTGGTGCCTCATCTGGTTCTGGATTTCTTCCTCTGTTTTGTTCTTCCCTGTAAAAATCCCGGTTCCTTGGTGATTCTGGGTAGCCTTGGTTGTAATTATATGGGGAACGATCATGATTACTGTAATTGTTCACCCTATGGGGATAATCACCGGTGGAGGGTTCTCTCCTCCTTAGTGGGGAGAACCGATTTGAGACTTGGAGGGGGGCCTGGAGGGTCTTGGAGAGTAATACATTTTATAGTCATGTGTTACCTCACTCCTGTAATAGGGTGCGGGAGACCTAAATCTCCCATCATTATGGTGAGGGTATTGTTGATTATATGGGGGACGGGGGGGTAACCATGTCCCCTATGTGTTCCTCTCCCCCTATTGGTGGAACTTGGGAAGTATCCACCCTTGTAATTGTGGGGGGATCTATAGCTGGGTTGTCTACCCCTGTGTGGTGCTGGGTAGCCTCTCTGAGTGGGTCTCTCCGATGGTCGAGGGTCCACTGGGCCTTCAGAGAGGCCCGTATTTTCATTAGAAACCACAGCACAATTATGGTTCGAGTTGTCATCAAGTTTCATTAAGTTTCATTACGTTTTCTCTGCCATTTAGAGACAGACCCCGGTGTCTCTGGAGTACGTCTTCTGCTTTTTGGTACGTTGTTCCCGTTCCTCTTTTTCCAAATGGGCTCTTAGATTGGAGGACAAGATACTATATTCAGCAGAACTTTTAAGTGGCAACAGTTTGTCTTCAGTCTCCTTAATTTCTGCATCGAGAACAGGTATTCTTTCTCTCTTCCTGGAGATCATAAATTGGAGGAGTTTGATACCTGCCTCATTGAAAAAGTTGTACCAAGAGACTAAGTCTTGGTGGGGTGCTACTTCCCAACTGAGACACAGAGGGACCATCCTTCTGAGACACAGAGGGACCATCTGCTCATTCACATACTGGTTGAGGAACACAATGTCCCATTCTGCATGTAGTTCCGAAATCATAAGGTTTTTCAACCTCATGAATATGCCTCCCACTTCTGTATTAGGGTTGGTAGCAACAAAAACCCCTTCTGTGGTAAATTTTCTACTGGCCCCAGATTAAAAAATATTGATATTAGGATAGATCACAGAGCAGCAATATAGAAGTTTGTAAAATGCAATATAGATTGCGGGGTGAATACCGCGCTAAGACCCCTTTCACACCAGAACGTTTTTCAGGCGCTTTTGCGCTAAAAATAGTGACTGAAAAGCGCCTGAAAAACTCCCCCAATACATCCCAGTGTGAAAGCCCGAGTGCTTTCACACTGGGGCGGTGCGCTTGCGGGAAAAAGGCGAACCGCATCGGGTGTTGCTGACCCCAGATTGCTGCGCTGTTCTATCTGTTTTTTATGCCGGCTATTTTTATATTGATCTTATTGGATTTGGGCATCGCCAGTCCAATCCTTCAATAAAGCCCCTTATCATAAGATATTTACGCCCATAGGACGACCCCCCCATAACCCCACGTGGGATCCTCCAGTGGTGCCGGAGCGTGTGACGATTCCATTGGATCTCCTGCTGCGAGAGGTGTCTCCCTGCTCTCTATATATATATTCAGGCTTGAATATATTGTTTTCCGGTAAACCTTTTATCTAGACGTTGGATCACATAGAGTTCTGGGCTGTATAGAAAAGCTCACTTGCATCAGTTTTGCACATATAATATACTGTGATTTGCTTTCCTTGCAGGATTTTTGCATTTTTGCACAATTTTTTCACCCATTTGGAATTTCTTCTGAACATTAAGGACTAACAAATGTGATATATTTTTCATCTTATTTAATTGTGGGATTGTTTATCACATGTGCCACACTATGGTTGGACTTTGAATGTATTTATTTAATTCACACTTGGACTTTATTTTATTTTATTTACACTGCCTAAAGCTTGTTAGCCCACCTTGTTGCTAAACAAACAAAACAAGACTGAATATTTTTAAAAAAAAAAACATTTTTTATAGTTTGTTATAAAATTTTGCAAACTGGTAGTTTTTCTCCTTCACTGGTGGGCACTGATGAGGCAACACTGATGGGCACTGATCAGGAGGCACTGATGATGCTGCACTGATAGGTGACACTGATGGGTACTGATACGTGGCACTGATGGACACTGAGAGGTGGCACTGATGGGCACTAAGAGGTGGCACTGATGAGGTGGCACTGGTGGGCACTGATCAGGAGGCACTGATAAGGCTGCACTGATAGGTGGCACTGATGGGCACTGATAGGCAGCACTGAAGGACACTGATAGGTTGCACTGAAGGGCACTGATAGGTGGCATTGATAAGTTACACTGATGGACACTGATAGGTGGCACTGATGGGCACTAATAGACAGCACTGATGGGCACTGATAGGCAGCACTGATAAGTGACACTAATGATAAGGCACTGACTGACACTGATTGGCAGCACTGATGGGGCACTGATAGGTGGCACTGGTGGGCACTGATTAGCAGTAGTGATGGGCACTGGAAGGTGGCACTGGTGGGCACTGATTAGAAGCACTGGTGGGAAAATGTTGGGACCGATGTCCCTTTAACAAAAGCTGGTTATCTTCTTTATTCTTTTCTCCTTCCGTTGTCAGTGTGAGGAAAAGAAAAAGCCGATAAACGGCTTTGGTTTACATCATGTGATCAGCTGTCATTGGCGGAAAGCTGATCATGTGATAAAGGACCACTGTGATCGTCCCTTTACCCCGATATGTGATCAGCCGATCAGGCAATCACAGAGCGCGTCGCCCGTGAGCCGCAGAGGGTGCGTGGGCAGCGGGAGCATGGGAGGATGTCCAGCATTTTAACCCCTTGCTGTAGTTGTGTTTCGGCTATAGCGGGGGAGGGGCGGGAACAGATTAAATGGAAGAAAAAAGTCTGCGCAGGTCCGGCATGCATGCATCGCACATGTGAGGTATCGCTATGAATGTTGGAGTAAGAGCAATAATTATGTGCCCAATTCACAATTAACTGATAACCTGCAGGCTTTTAAAACAGCACCTATGGACAATATAACCATAGTTATAGCATGTAAGTTCTAGAGTCACTAACTGCCAAAGCTTTATTGCATTGCTATACTTTAATGTGTAACTCCATTATTGTTTTTAAAAAAAACTGACACAAAAAAAACAAAATCCCCTTTGGGGTTTTTATGTACATTGCAAAAATTCTATTTTTAGCAAACGTTGCCACAGATTCCCTTCTTTTTCTGTTTTAAGAAAACAGCTATTTGTTTCAGCAAACATGGGTGTCTGCATTCCTTTAGTGAACATGCCCTAGGAGTATTTCACTAATAATGAAATTCCTGTTGCAGGAGATGTCTAAAATTATACTTATATCTTAGGATTGATCTTTGAGAAAATCAGTAACTTTGTCATAGAAGGAGGAAATTACATTTCTGGGGAAATTCCGTATACTATCAGCTTACAGGACTCTAGTTTGCCATATCGCATTGCATTTTTTTTTCAGTTTTTAAAAATTATAGCAGCAGAAGATTGAAATAAAAGGTTAATTTTTAATAACATAAAACTACAAAGTGACTCGTGTAGCAATTAATTATACAACTACAGTGTGTGTATATATAGATATATATGTAGTGTATGTATATATACATATAAACAAGGGTAGCCTCTCAATGTGTGAGGTAAATGCCCAGTCATGCCCAGGGTCCCCACAGGGAAGGAATATCCATACAAGAACAGGTCTAGAAGCACTCACGGATACAAACAACATATTTATTGTATTCAAACTGAAAATTGCATAACCTTGAATTCACTAAATTTCAGATAATTAGATAGATTTTCAAAGACCAACTTTTTCAGATATAAAGTTTCTTCTTTAACCACCTCCTGTCCGCCATATTGTAAAATGATGGCAGCAGGGTGGTTCTCTTGTTCTGGGACGACATCGTATGACCTCCTCCCACTCTCACCGCACTTGCGCGCCAACGGGTCCCTGGGACGCGGTGCATCACCGATCTCGGTAAAGACCTGATGACGAGGCTCTTTACCCATGTAATTAGCTGTGTCCAATCGCAACTGATCACATGTAAACAAGGAAATGACGGTTATCGGCTTTCCTCTCCTCACACTGGAATGTAAGGAGAGGAGAGCTGATCAGTAGCATTTCCTCCTGATTATCACTGCAGCTCCATCAGTGCCAAGCAGTGATGCCAATCAGTGCTGCCTTTCAGTGCCCATCAGTGCCTGCTCATCAGTGCCACCCATCAGTGCCGCCAATCAGTGTCCATTTGTGCCTTCTATCCATGCCACCTATAAGTGCCCATAACTGCTGCCTGTCAGAGTCCATCAGTGCCACCTATCAATGCCCATCAGTGCCACCTATCAGTGCCGCATATCAGTGCACATCAGCACTGCATATCAGTGTCTCCTCATCAGTGCGACCTCTTCAGTGCCCTTCAGTGGGCATCTGGTGGCAGATGACGGTGGCAAGTGACAAGCAGCATCTGGTGGCAAGTGACAAACTGCATCTGGTGACAGGCGACAATGGCAAAGTAACAAGCTGCATTTGTTGACAGGTGATGTGGCAAGTGACAAGCTACATCTGGTGGCAGACGACGGTGGCAAGTGACAAGCTGCATCTGGTGGTAGGTGTCAAGCTGCATCTGTTGGTAGGCGACAGTGGCAAGTAACAAGCTGCATTCTGGTGGCAGGCGACAGTGGCAAGTGACAAGCCGCATCTGTTGGCAGGTGACAGTGGCAAGTAACAAGCTGCATCTGGTGGTAGGTGACATGCCAAGTGACAAGCTGAATCTGGTGGCAGGCAACGGTGGTAAGTGACAAGCTGCATCTAGTGGCAGGTGATGTGGCAAGTGACAAGCTGCATCTAGTGGCAGGCGATGAGATGATGGCAAGTAACAAGCTGCATCTGGTGGCAGGCGATGGTGGCAAGTAACAAGCTGCATCTGGTGGCAGGTGACAAGGCAAGTGACAAGCTGCATCTGGTGGCAGGTGATGGTGGCAAGTAACAAGCTGCATCTGGTGGCAGAGGATGATGGCAAGTAAGAAGCTGCATCTGGTGGCAGGTGACATGGCAAGTGACAAGCTGCATCTGGTGGCAGGCAATGATGGCAAGTAACAAGCTGCATCTGGTGACAGGTGACAAGGCAAGTGACAAGCTGCATCTGGTGGTAGGTGACTTGGCAAGTGACAATCTGCATCTGGTGGCAGGTGATGTGGCAAGTGACAAGCTGCATCTGGTGGCAGGAGACGGTGGCAAGTGACAAGCTGCATCTAGTGGCAGGTGATGTGGCAAGGTGCAAGCTGCATCTGGTGGCAGGTGACATGGCAAATGACAAGCTGCATCTAGTGGCAGGTGATGGTGCCAAGCAACAAGCAGCATCTGGTGGCAGATGACAGTGGCAAGTGACAAGCTGCATCTGGTGGCAGGCAACGGTGCCAGGAGATGGTGGCAAGTGAAAAGCAACATCTGGTGGCAAGTGACAAACTGCATCTGGTGACAGGCGACAGTGGCAAGTAACAAGCTGCATCTGGTGACAGGTGATGTGGCAAGTAACAAGCTGCATCTGGTGGCAGGTGACAAGGCAAGTGACAAGCTGCATCTGGTGGTAGGTGACTTGGCAAGTGACAATCTGCATCTGGTGGCAAGGTGCAAGCTGCATCTGGTGGCAGGTGACGTGGCAAGTGACAAGCTGCATCTAGTGGCAGGTGATGCTGGCAAGTAACAAGCAGCATCTGGTGGCAGATGACAGTGGCAAGTGACAAGCTGCATCTGGTGGCAGGCAATGGTGGCAGGAGATGGTGGCAAGTGACAAGCAGCATCTGGTGGCAAGTGACAAACTGCATCTGGTGACAGGCGACAGTGGCAAGTAACAAGCTGCATCTGGTGACAGGTGATGTGGCAAGTGACAAGCTACATCTGATGGCAGCCGACGGTGGCAAGTGACAAGCTGCATCTGTTGGTAGGTGACAGTGGCAAGTAACAAGCTGCATTCTGGTGGCAGGCGACTGTGGCAAGTGACAAGCTGCATCTGGTGGCAGGTGATGTGGCAAGTAATAAGCTGCATCTGGTGGCAGGTGATGTGGCAAGTAACAAGCTGCATCTGGTGGCAGGCAACGGTGGCAAGTGACAAGCTGCATCTGGTGGCAGGTGATGTGGCAAGTAATAAGCTGCATCTGGTGGCAGGTGATGTGGCAAGTAACAAGCTGCATCTGGTGGC
>BLSH010194623.1:279625-301097 GCA_018402905.1 Glandirana rugosa
GCCCCCCCCCCCCCACACACACACACACACACAAACACTTTTCCTCTTTCAGTCTTTTCTTCCCCTATATCCCCTCCAGTTCTAAACTCCAATTCAATTCCATCTTGTCTACACTTTTTTACACTGCTTAGCATTTACATGAGACTCCACTGTTTCAGTTTCTAGTTCCTTCCAACTGTAATACATAGGGATGAACACTGCGCTCACCTGTCACTACGGCCATAACTAAACATATAACAAAATTACCTTGAATAACACGAAGTAGTCATCACATTGACAGTCCCAAGGGGTCCATGAATGATGAGAAGGGTGTAATTGCTGTAAGGGGCAGCCGGCTGTAGAGTGCAGGATGGACTCTAAGACACGGAAAAAAAAGATACAGCAGCGCCTCTAAGTGCAGTATTACACCGTTTATTAAACATTAAAAACAAGCCATATGCAGTCACAAAAGGAGCCAAGGACTTCCGTGAACGCTGGGAACGGGGTTGCACGCGTTCGGATCATTCACGATCCTTCATCAGGCAGAGCGGGGGCCATTTTGCATTAGGGCAGCCTTATATACAAACAGTCCATGGCCATTATGGGCAGGGCAAAAAAGCAACTGGTACATCCTATTCACCATCTTAAGCATAATAGATAACTAAGACCTCTAATAAATGGCTCACTATACAATTATATAAAAATATATATAGTTTTACACAATTATATAAAAGACAAGTTATACTGTGGGCCAGTTAACGGAGGGGACAGGGGGAAAAAAAAAAGGGGGAGCGGGGGGGTTTGAGAAAAGGAAATGAAAACATCTCATGTGCACCAAGCACGTGAACCAAAAAGAATACTCCCAATTATGACCGGTATATTCCAAATTCTGCAAATGAAGATAAATAAAATGAAAATATATATTAAAAAAAAAATATATATATATATATATATATAATATGAAAATTAATAAAAATAAAATCAAAGGTTGGTTTTTGTTATTAAAATATATATCCCCATCCCCAATGCTTTCCCTAAGGCTGAATGACTGTGTGAAAAAGAAAATCTTTGGATCTTCACATTGGACACCCTCTCGCCTGGGGGTATGAATGAGGAGATTGAAATGAACACACTCCTCTAAGATAGGTGTCGGGGTTGGTTGGGTATGCATCTGTATGAGGCCACCCACTCCCCACCTCTCTGCCTCCTTTTGTTATATGGATATGGATACATGTATATATGTACATGTGTTCATGTGAGATAAATATATTTTAATAACAAAAACCAACCTTTGATTTTATTTTTATTAATTTTCATATTATTATTATATATATATATATTTTAATATATTTTCATTTTATTTATCTTCATTTGCAGTTCATAATTGGGAGTATTCTTTTTGGTTCACGGGCTTGGTGCACATCATGTGTTTTAATTCCCTCCCCCCCCCCCCTTTTTTTCCCCTTTCCCCTCCGTTAACTGGCCCACAGTATAACTTGTCTTTTATATAATTGTGTATAACTATATATATTTTTATATAATTGTATAGTAAGCCATTTATTAGAGGTCTTAGTTATCTATTATGCTTAAGATGGTGAATAGGATGTACCAATTGCTTTTTTGCCCTGCCAATAATGGCCATGGACTGTTTATATATAAGGCTGCCCTAATGTAAAATGGCCCCCGCTCTGCCTGATGAAGGATCACGAATGATCCAAACGCTCGTAAACCCCAGCGTGCTCTGCTATATGCATCGGTCTCTTAGCAACGCTGAAAGCCACCAGCGCGTCGAGTTCCGGACCTAGCACAGCGGCTGCCAGGAGCGTGTCTCCCTACTGTGTCACCAACGGATGATCCTTGTTTCCAATGCGCCTACCTTGGCTCCTTTTGTGACTGCATATAGCTTGTTTTTAATGTTTAATACATGGTGTATTACTGCACTTAGAGGCGCTGCTGTATCTTTTTCTTTCTAGTTCCTTCCAACACATCTGGTACATTTGCGATAGTGTTTGGATACACTTTGTAACACTCTTACAGTGAGCCAGTGTTTCCTCTATTTAAGTGTACAAATGACAATATTCATACACTGTAGCGCTTTAGCTTTCATTACTGATCCCTCACCCCTGTGGCACAGTGTGATCACAGCGGGGTGCCTCGAGGCCTGAGGGCGCAGCATGGGCATGACCTAACAACGAGTTTACGCAACTGCCATGACCGCACTGTATCCTATTTATCTATGGAAGATATGTATCTCATGTACTCACTTTTCATGTACAGCCAAGTGGTAGCAATAAAAAGATTGAACAAGAAAAAATAAAGTTTTGGATTTCTAAAGGACACATTTTGCTGAAAAGTTGGATTAAAATGATAGTAGTCAGTAATCTGTGGGCAATATTGAAGTCTACCATTCTGGAGGGAAGTTGATTATATGTCAGGCAGATTAGTAAGAGTAAATGGAAGAAAAAAACCATTGTGGTTCACTACAGAGGTAAGTAGCTTAATAAAGGAAAAATGCATATACTGTAGGAGAATCAAGGAAACAGAAAGTGCAGCTAAATTGTATAAACATAAATAAAAGGAGGCCAAACTCATTATTAGTACTGCCAAGGCACAGAATAAAAGGAGAAAATAGCTAACTCCATTAAATAAGGAGACAAAACCTTTTTTAGGCACTTAAGCGATGGAAGGAAAAATACCATGACATCCCAAAAATGAAAACTGTGTAAAACACTTTTATTTAGGTAAAGCTGGATGTAGCAATCATTATAACAATTACTTTTGTTCAGTCTTCTCAGAAATATATTACTCAAATCAAGCTAGGAGAATTATATTGGTTATAATGATGAAGGCTCATTTTCAGGATTTCTAGAGACAAGGTAGCAGAGGAACTGGCTCAGTTAAAACCTAATATAGCAATGAGTCCTATTGGTATTCATCCTAAGAGAACTTTGAGGTCTAGCGCTTACCCCAGCAGGAGCCGCTGTAAGCCCTTTGGACATAAAGTGAATTGTGATCTGGCATAGATTTGGTTCAAAATTCCTTGAGCAGTTCCAAATTGCTAAAAACTGTCTTCTGTCACACTCATAACAACTGCCAAAAGATTGTGTGAATCACCCCATCCCTTATTAACATCAGGAATAGGAACTTGCACAGCAGATCCCAGATATCCATGCATCTTGAAGCATGTGCAGTAACTTCAGCTCTGCATGTTTCGCCAAAATGTTGGCATCCTCAGGAGTCTTATGAATACTGCATAAGATACAACTAAAAATAAGATATAACGTTCTGAGTAAACCAACAATCATAAATATTCATAACAAGTAGAGTTGAGCGGACACCTGGATGTTCGGATTCGGTGGGTTCGGCCGAACTTCGCAAAAAAGTTTGAGTTCGGCCCCAAACTTGACCCCAACTTGACCTTGAACCCCGAACCCCATTGAAGTCAATGGCGACCCGAACTTTTGGGCACTAAAATAACTTAAAATCACATTAAAAAAATAAAAAATGGAGGAGGATGTGGAGTAGGAGGTTGAGGAGGCGGTGACCGTGGCGGTGTAGGTGGAAGTGGCTGTGGAGGAGGAGGAGGAGGTAGGCAACACTGTGTGTTTGTTTTTTTTGTTTTTCTAATTGGGGTTGCCCCCAAAATATTGAGAAAAAAAGATCACTATCTGCAGACAAACCCAGAGATTTTCTAGCATGGGCATTCGGGCCTATCATATAACGTTGAAGGTTCTGTCAGCTACTCGCACCTGAGGAAGGTGTTTCACATGTGCATGCAGCTGGCACAGATCGACCACGTCCTCTCCTTGCAACAGGAGCTTCACCAACACCACCAACACCAGCAGCACCAGCAGCACCACGACCACGCCCCTTATTTGACACTCTCCTAATTCTGGACGCAAATGTACTATTTAGCACAAATTTATATTATTTTTTAAACCGGCAATGTCAACGCACTTTTTAATTTTGTGCAAGAAATGCACAGCAAGGTGCAAATGTACTATGTAGCACTATTTTTTTTTTTAAAACAGCAATGTCGATGCACTTTTTATTTTTGTGCAAGAAATGCACCGCTGGCCACAAGTGTAGTATTTAGATTTTTTTTTTTTAAACCAGCAATGTAGACTCACTTTTTAATTTTGTACTGCACTTGCAAAAATGGCTGCAAACACCCACCTAACAAACAGAGAAATTGCTTAGGTTTTATATGAGGCACTCAAAATCAGCAAACAAAATGTACTCTAGCAAACAAAAATCTCCTCTAGCACCCACCCACCAATAAATCGCTGTTTTAACAGATTTTCTAAAGCTAATCTGTCCCTCACAGCAGCAGCAGCATCCTCTCCCTACACTAGTATGAGATGATGTGACATGCAGCACTACGTGACTCCAGCTTATATAGAGGCTGGGTCACATGATGCACTGGCCAATCACAGCCATGCCATTAGTAGGCATGGCTGAGATGGCTTCTAAGGGCAAATGAGTGAAACGCTTGTTGATTGGCTTCCCTGCAGCTATTCAACAGGCGTGAAAAAATACCCGAACCCAGACTTTTTCTTAAATGTCCGGGTTCGGGACACGGACACCCTAAAGACCAGTACGAACCCACACTTTACAGTTCGGGTTCGCTCAACTCTAATAACAAGGTAACAATATACAAAAATATGTGTAAACGGATCACTTGGAGGATTGCCTTACCAGGGGTGCTCAGAAGTACTGAATACTATATAATAAGTTCCAGCAGGCAATAGTGTATCCCGGTTCCTGCAATAGAATGTAGTCTTCTTACCAGGTACAAGGTTCAAAAAAGACCATCCACAGGCCATCCCCACTGGCAGCTGCTGCGGCGAACCATCCGCCACATGGTGAGCTTTAAATACCCTCCCCATCCTCATTTTGTTATGAATATTTATATTTATGATTGTTGGTTTACTCACAATCATATCTTATTTTTAGTGGCATCTTATGCAGTACTAAAAGGCTCCTGAGGAAGCTAAATGTTTGGTGAAACATGTAGAGCTGAAGTTACTGCACATATTTTCGATCTGCATGGATATTCTGTGATGGTTTTATGATTAATACTGTGAAAGTGTTGTTTTCAATATTTGTATTGTAATAAAATAGTTGATATTTTATCATACCTTTTAGAGTTATGATTCTGGCACCTTTAAAATCCCTTTTGTTATTGTTCTTTCAGGTAGCAGAAATGGATGCCTCTTCGGTAACCACTACTTTGGTTTCTTCCTCATGGACTACAATCTCATCTGTGCTGTGCAATAGGCTTTCTCTCTTGCATAAGGTGATCTGTTTCTTCTTGTCGTATTGTTTAAATGCTTTCTATTATTTTTTCCAGTTCTTTCTCAGTCTGTGTGTCTTGTAAAACATCCTGGGGTAGGGAAGACGGTGTGAGACCCACTTTACATTTGCAGCCAAAAAGAGCTTTGTATGTTGGTCTCTTAATCCCAGAATGAAAGGCCCTTCATAAGTTGGATGAAATGTCGTCCCTCACTCCACCGGTCAGTTTTTTCATCTTGCATCCAAGCGCACTGCATATTTTCAATGTCTGAATAGCTCTTTTGACATTACCCTGACTTTGTGAGTGTCAGGGCTTGCCATGAATGATCTTCAAAGTCGGCTGCTCACCACATTATTAGCAAATTGCCTGCCATTGTCAGACTGTAGAATGGTGCTCTAATCAATGTAAATATGTCCATGATGTTGTATGCTACTTCTTCCACTGCCTTTGATGCCAGAGCCTTAAGGACAACAAACTTAGTTAGATGATCTAAGCACACCATTATAAACTAGTATTCCTTGTCAGGATGGGACTGAAAACCAATGAGATCGACCTGACAATGGGAACTGAAATCAGAGCAAAACATACGTTTTACTACAACACCTTTTTAACAACTTTTTTTTGGCATGGTTCACAAAGGTAAATATATGGTTTAATATTGTGATTAATAATGTTCTTGTATTGTACTTGGGTGAAAGTTCTTTCAACATTCTGTCATGTCCTCCATGGCCAATAGCCAGATAAGCCTCATGAAGTACTTTAAACAATTCAGAATCCATGACGTAAAACTGCATAGCACTAATGCCTTCTCTAACATGATAAATCAACTTACTTTTGTTGTCTACCACCATCACATAATTCAGCAGCCAATAGTTCTGTGGTTCTTTCTTAATAGTGTCTCAGCCATTTCACATCTCTCACTAACTTTTGGTAAGTGGTTTTGCTTAGAAAAACACAATTTTTATAGTTTAGATAGTTCTTTGTAGAATTGTCGCTGCATATCAACATGCCGTGATTCTTGCCCAGACACTACAGCTTGATCCGCCATTCTCATACGGCACAGTATGGGCTGGTGTCTGCTGTGCAAATTGAAACTTGCGTGCTTTGTCACTGCTGAACGCAAGCTGAAGTGCAAAATTGTATGTCCGCTCAGAAGTTACCATTAATGTGTTGTCAACATCCCAAATGATAAGCAGAATGTAGAGGCTACCCCTTGGATTGTATAGAAAGCCTAGGAAATCTACAAAATGCCTAAAAATAGGACATCAAAGTATGAAACACTTAATATCTTATACATTTCCTAGGTGTTCTGTGCATTGCCAAAAGGCAATCTGGCAAAGTATAAAAAATATTCCCGCTTGGGACATTTTTACTGTCATATGGTGAGGCACATGACTTATCATGCTCACCTCAACCGGAGAATACTGAGTACTTCTGTGATTTGCACTCCAGCCTTGTGTAGAGTCTACCTCCCTGAAGTGGGACTTCAAGGGCAACAAAACTTTTTGGTAGTAAATTCCATAAAATGGCAGAATTTTATTAGTGCATGTAAAAATGTAGCAAAAAATAAAATTACATAAAATAGTTGGTAACAACAGCTAAATAAACAAATATTTAGCCGTCGTTACTAACTATTTCATGTAATTTAGTTTTTTGCTATGTTTTTATATGCTCTGATAAAATTCTGTCACTTTATGGAATCTACTACTACTGAGTACTTTTGTTGCCCTTAAAGCCCCACTTCAGGGGGATAGCCTCTACACAAGACTGGAGTGCAAATCACAGAAGTACTCAGTATTCTCCGGTTGAGGTGAGCATGATAAGTCATGTGCCTCACCAGATGACAGTAAAAATGTTCCAAGCAGGAATATTCTTTATACTTTGCCAGATTGCCTTTTGGCAATGCATAGAACACCTAGGAAATGTATAAGATATTAAGTGTTTCATACTTTGATGTCCTATGTTTTGGCATTCTGTAGATTTCCTAGGCTTTCTATACAATTCAAGTTGTAGCCTGTCATGTGTCTCACCATATGACAATAAAAATGGGGAATATTATTTATACTTTGCTGGATTACCTTTGGCAATGCATAAAATGCCTAGGAAATGTATCAGCTACTAAGCGTTTCATACTTTGACGTTCCATTTTCGGCATTCTATAGATTTCCTAGGCTTTCTATACAATGCCTTATTTTACACATTGATGGTAACATATAAAACACACTAGCGAAAATACAAAAGTGACGGCTCCCAGGCAGGCCGATAGCGGCTAGTATAGAATTAGCATGTCCTCTACAAGCACAGTATTATGAAAAGATCATGGAGTTGATTTATTAAGACTGGAGAGTGCAAAATCTGGTGCAGCTCTGCATAGAAACCAATCAGCTTCCAGGTTTTATTGTCAAAGCTAAATTGAACAAGCTGAAGTTAGCCATGCACAGCTGCACCAGATTTTGCACTCTCCAGTTTTAGTAAATCTCCCCCTACATCCTCATATGCATTGTTGGATCATGAAATTGGCATTTGAGCTACAGGTGGGTGGCTTGAACAATCAGGTATACAATATATTCAACAGAACAAACAGAGTTTGTTTTGTCCCTATTGCAATTGACTTTAGAAAATAAATGTTTTGTGCTTGGAAACAATTCATTTCTACAATTACAGGGTGAAGCTATGGGGTCACTTGCTGCATCCTCACATGCCAATGCCTTTGTCACAATGCCTGAAGAATAATACGTGTATGTTAATTGTTTTGGAGTTTCTGTATAACTTGGATGCAATTCATAGATAACATTTTTGGCATTTCACAAGGTGATGAATCATTGCTTATGGAATTTTTTATAACTTTTTGAATACTATGGCGCCTCGTTTTAAAATTTATTCTAAATGATGACTCATTTTGCATTTCATTACATGATACTAGGCTCTATGTGTTTAACAATAAATCAAGTCATGACTAAAATATAATTATATTAACTAACTGTAATTAGTCACTTCGGTATACAGGTTTGTACCCTCCTTCAGCTTTTATATCTATTCCTAGAAGTCAACTTCAAAAGCTTTCCCACGTAGTGGAGGATGACCTGATTAGAGACCTAAGATTTCAGGAAATGATGAATGAACGAGTGCAGTTGCGTTACCTAGGGAGGTTGTAGTAAAAAGAAGGAAATCTTTACCTAGAGATAAAGTCGTGCAGAGAAATTTAATACTGTTTGTGTCCATTTTTTGTTCATTATCCAATAGAATATTTGCTTTCAATAAAGGTAATTTGCATATATTACAGAAAAATTATACACAAATTGCAGATTATAGGGATTAGCAATTGTTCAGACCATATACGTTGTATAATTAAAATGTTTGATTTGCTGATTGTGTGAAACCTGAGATTCAATCTCTTCCCACGTATTCTAGGTCATAAGAAGAATGGACCTTGTATTTATTTTATACATTTCTCTAATGTTATCAAAGGGGAATCATTTTCCTATCCAAAGGTTGTTATATTAGGATTATGCACTTTTTTTTACATGTTTAACACTTATTAACCTCACATATGTGTCCTTGTGGACTTTATTATGAAGGTGAAACTACCCAGCGTGTAAAAGAGAGGATTGTAAAAATTAAATATGCTATTGAAAATAACTAAACTAAACAGGCTTTGAAAATACTTTTTATGGAGAGTGGCCATAGAATATCAGTTAAAATACTGATTTATTGATTGTGTACCCAAGCTGAAAAGGTATGGCACGTACATTCTTACATTGATCGTAAACTGATACTGGCCGAGTTCCACCCAAAAGTGGAAGTTCTGTTTAAGGACTCCTCACCCGCTTACATGCTACATTTAGTATTTCATTTTTTTTGGGGGGAGGAGGGAGTGGGTACCTAGTTTTGACAGGAACCCAGCTCTCACTTCCGCTTGGACAGCCTAGGCGACTTGAGCTGAAGTTCTCCTCTCCCCCTCCCTCCCTGAAATCTTCTTCAAAAGATTGCCTTGTCATTAAGGGGGTGAAGTGCGCACCTGGCTATGAAGACACAAGCTGTCACAGCCAGGTACCCACACTTGTAATGCCAGCGCCGGTGAGAGGCGAAGGAGAGACACAAAGGTTCGGGTGGTGGCATTACTGGATCCTGGGACAGGTGAGTGTTTATTAAAAGTCAGTGGCTAAACTTTTTGTAGCTGCTGACTTTTAAAACCACTTCTGGGCCGCCTACTGTCATTGTACGTCATTACTTTGACGTTAAATACCATTGTTATGGCAGCAGCTAGCTGCCATAACCCCGATATTAAACGGCGAGCGGTCTGCTTTAGTATAAAAGTGGTCTCCATGGTGAATTCAACACGAGATCATTTTTAACGGCGGTGGGAGAGGTGCCCCCCCCCCTCCACTCCCAGGTGGTCTCCACCACTTACCAGAGCCGTCAGTAGAGGCGGAGATAATCGGGTTCTTTCTCCTGTTGGACAGGAAGAGTGAGGGCATGATGGCCCCCATTCGACTCTATGGCCTTGGAGGACTGGAGTGACATCAAACATCACAACGGCCTTAAAGGGACAATTTTTTTTTTTAATTACATTTTTTTTTATTGCTTTTTAGTGTAAATGTTAGATCTGAGGTCTTTTTGACCCCAAATCTCACATTCTTTGGATTCTTGTAATAGGAATACAAGTGATCAAAAAGGACAGTGTAAAATTAAAAAATAAAAAGCAAAATAAATAAGAAAAAAAAAATTAAAGCGCCCTGTCCCTCCCATCTTGCGCGCAGATCAAACACATACGCAAGTCGAGCCCACATATGTAAACAGGGTTCAAACCACACATGTGAGGTATTGCCGCAATTGTTAGAGCGAGAGTAATAATTCTAGCACTAGCCTTTGTAACTTAAAACTGGTAACCTGTAGAAATTTTTAAACGTCGCCTATGGAGATTTTTAAGTACCAAAGTTTGTCGCCATTCCACGAGCAGGCCCAAATCTTGAAGCACGACATGTTAAGTATCAATTTACTCGGTGTAACATTATCTTTCACGATATAGAAAAATTGCATTTGTGAGACCGCTGCGCAGATATGGTGTGACATAAAGTATTGTAACGATCTCCATTTTATTCTTTAGGGTGTTAGAAAAAAATATATAAATGTATAAACATATAAATGTTTGGGGGTTCTAAGTAATTTTCTAGCAAAAATAAAAACAGATTTTAACTTAAGCAACAAGTTTGAAAAATAGACTTGGTCCAGAAGGGGTTAATAAACACAAAAACTACTGGAACTCCACTTTAAAGTGTTACTAAAAACAATTTTTGTTTCAGCATGAAGAGTGGGGGACGGGGGAAGTAAATTTGTCATTTACCAGTACCTTCTTTTTCTGAATGAACGTTCACTGTGTTCATTCATAACTGTATTTATACTGAGATTAAATTACACACAGGTGGACTATTTACTAATTAGGTTACTTCTGAAGGCAATTGTTTCCACTAGATTTTAGTTAACTTGTTCCCGACCGTGCACTGTCTTTTTACTGCGGCAATGTGGCCGCATTCTGCGAATCACCATAAATGATCGGTGATTCGCGGACGAGCAGTTAGGGGGCGAGAGCCCGCCACACTCTGCGTGAGTGTGCCCGCGGCTCGAGCGGACCCCATGTCCACCGGCAATCCGCGATGAGCTGCCAGAGGGAAAGAACGGGGAACCGCCGAAGTAAACACGGCGGTTCCCCATTCTGACAGGCGGCATGTAAGAGATCTACTGATCCCTGTCACTGGGATCAGTTAGATCTCTTATGCCCTTGACAGCCCAGCCCCCTCACAGTTAGAACACACCTAGGGAACACAGTTAACCTCTAAATCTTCCCCTGCAGGTTAACCCCTTCACTGCCAATGACATTTATACAGTAATCAGTGGATATTTAAATTTCTGATCGCTGTATAAATGTCATTGGTCCCAAAAAAGTGTCAAAAATGTCCGACATGTCCGCCCCAATATCAAAGTCCCGATAAAAATCGCAGAACGCTGCCATTACTAGAAAAAAAAATGTAAAAACACCAGAAATTAATTCTCATGGTTTTGTGCAAACCAATCAATAAACACTGTTGTGATTTCTTTTACTAAAAATATGAAGAAGAATATAAATCGGCCAACACCGATGAATAAATTTGTTTTTATTTTTTTTGGATTTGTATTTTAGCAAAAAGTAAGAAATATTGTTTTTTTTTTTGCAAAATTGTCGCTATTTTTTTGTTTATAGCAGCGATCAGAAATGACGCAGAGGTGACCAAATACCACCAAAAGAAAGCTCTATTTATGTGAAAAAAAGGACGCAAATTTTGTTTGGGTACAACGTCACTCGACCGCGCAATTGTCAGTTAAAGCGACGCAGTGCCGAATCGCAAAAAGTGCTCTGGTCCTAAAGGGGGAAATCCTTCTGGGGGTAAAGTGGTTAGGGGTATCAGAGTAAAGGAGGCTGAATACAAATGTATGCCACACTTTTCACATATTTATATGCAAAAAGTTGTGAAACCATTTATCATTTTCCTTCCACTTCACAATTATGTGCCACTTTGTGTTGTTGGTCTATCACATAAAATACCAATAATATACATCTACATTTTTGGTTGTAACGTGACAAAATGTGGAAAATTTCAAGGGGCATGAATACTTTTTCAAGGCACTATTCATTCTATTATTGATCCAAGCTAAACCAATGTAAAATAACTTCAGCTTTAAGAAAAAAATGTCCATGATTTGCAATGCCTGTGGAGCCTACAAGCCACCCCTAGCAACCAATCAATGGTCACCCCCTTCTATTTATAAGCCAGGCCTCCTCTGTTAACTAGGGTATAATCAGCATTTGTGATGGTTGTTAGAGAGAGCAGGAAGATTGTATCAATTCGGTAGTGAATATTAGATGTTTAGATTGTTAGGTTAGCTAGGGCTGCATTGCTTGTGGGACAGACAGATTATTTTCTTTCTTTTCATGGAAACTGCCCCAATGCAGCACTGCATGGCAACATTTGAAGACAACAATTGAAGAAATCACACTGCTAATAAAATGTCAGGTGGCATGTAAAGCGGATCTTACACTAAAAGGCATAAGGAGACCATGGCATTTAGTACAAGGTCTGCTTTATTATCTGCTCAGGGATTTGCCTCCACTATGACTACACGACAAACAGAGGGTAGTGGGCATTGATGGAAAAGGTGATCGGAGGGTGTTTAGTGTTGGGTGCAGCAGATGGTATAGTGTAGAAAATCAGGGTGGGGTGCAGTGTGACTTGACATAGACCTGATATGGGTGTAGTGCAAATCTTGGAGGAAAACCTACAAGAGATGCTACTGAAGACAGTGAGGCGCAACTGCTGTAAAAAAAATTAGAGTGGTAGTGTGGATGATAGGGGAAGGGGCGCCACGATACATGATGAGGTGAGTGATGGGAGGGAGGGAGCTGGTAGAATACATAGCAAGAATAGGGAGCCTGCTGGGCAATAGAAGGAGAGGTGCCAGAGAGTGTAGTGTGGATAGGGAAAGGGCGCTACCAGAAAACATAAATTAGAGTGGTGAATGATAGGAGAAGGAGTGCCAGAATACATTATGGAGGTGAAGGGGGCAGGTAGAAAGCATGGTGTGAAGCAGTGGCGGCTGGTAGTATATTTTTTTTGGGTGGCGCAAACAATCCACCCGCTGTCATCCCCCCCAGTTGGTCGGTCAGTCGGCCAGCCAACTGGGTAGGCTCACTGCGCCCTGAGCACACCCCTATTTGAAGCCAATTAGAGCCTCAGGCAATGGCACTGTCCTAATCGCCGCACCGATATATGTACATATATATAAAGTTCAGGGGTGTGGAGCACTTGGGTATTGTGCTGTGTGGGAGACTAGCTCTTGTGGTTCACCTTTCCTGAGAAAAAGGTAGTGGGAAGACCAACTTTTCGTAAAAGTCTGGCGGGTGGCCAACTTTATTTACAAAAGGTTGCAACTCGTAAAACAAAACAAAAAACAAAACAGTAAAACAAAACCTTGCTGTCAGGCAATAAACTAATACAGAACAGGAAGCCTCTCTATATGATGTCGGGGCTTGTCCCCGACACCTCTAAACAAACAAAATGCAAACCTTTTCCTTTTTTTCCAGTCTTTAGAGCACACCCCTATTTGAAGCCAATTAGAGCCTCAGGCAATGGCACTGTCCTAATCGCCGCACCGATATATGTACATATATATAAAGTTCAGGGGTGTGGAGCACTTGGGTATTGTGCTGTGTGGGAGACTAGCTCTTGTGGTTCACCTTTCCTGAGAAAAAGGTAGTGGGAAGACCAACTTTTCGTAAAAGTCTGGCGGGTGGCCAACTTTATTTACAAAAGGTTGCAACTCGTAAAACAAAACAAAAAACAAAACAGTAAAACAAAACCTTGCTGTCAGGCAATAAACTAATACAGAACAGGAAGCCTCTCTATATGATGTCGGGGCTTGTCCCCGACACCTCTAAACAAACAAAATGCAAACCTTTTCCTTTTTTTCCAGTCTTTAGAGCACACCCCTATTTGAAGCCAATTAGAGCCTCAGGCAATGGCACTGTCCTAATCGCCGCACCGATATATGTACATATATATAAAGTTCAGGGGTGTGGAGCACTTGGGTATTGTGCTGTGTGGGAGACTAGCTCTTGTGGTTCACCTTTCCTGGGAAAAAGGTAGTGGGAAGACCAACTTTTTCGTAAAAGTCTGGCGGGTGGCCAACTTTATTTACAAAAGGTTGCAACTCGTAAAACAAAACAAAACAGTAAAACAAAACCTTGCCGTCAGGCAATAAACTAATACAGAACAGGAAGCCTTTCTATACGATGTTGGGGCTTGTCCCCGACACCTCTAAACAAACAAAATGCAAACCTTTTCCTTTTTTTCCAGTCTTTAGAACAACCACAGTCCAGCTCTTAGCTCCCTCAGTTTAGCACACTGAGACCCAGGGTGAGCTCCTGCGAGATCTCTTCCTGGCCTTTATATCCAGCTGGAGAGGGGTTTGGGCAGACCAGAAACTCCAGGCTGGAACCAGCCCTGCCAAGGTGGCTGGTAACACCTGGACCAGATTACATCTTGGTCCCTTCAACTTGAACATATGCGGGGCAACAAATAGCGCCCATCCACTACTGCGCATCGCATAACGTCACCGCTGTTTGTGCAATGCAATCAGGCCCTCCCATGGGTCATATTGCTGCACAATAAAACTTATTGTAATCCAAAGGAATTACAAAGTTACAAAGTATTCATAATGGAATGGTAACAGTTTCTGGCTTAGTAGCTGATGCTTTTCTTCAAACCAAATTTATCCATCTGAATTCACAAATCACCAAACACTCATATATACCAAATACATCAGCTGGAACCTATTCAACATCAAGTTAATTGTATCTCATCACGTTCTGAGCATTCAACTAATACAATGAATGAGTTGTTGAAGCAATGGGTATCAGGACAGTCAGAATTCCCATACCTCCAGGTGTATTCACCTATCAAAAAAGATTTGTATATATATATACAGGCGGTCCCCGGGTTACAAACAAGATAGGGACTGTAGGTTTGTTCATAAGTCGAATTTGTTTGTAAGTGGGAACAGGTACATTTTTTAAGTGTAGCTCCAGCCCAAACAAATATTTTTAAGCTTTTTTGGATAGCATAGGGAAGGGGTAACACCCCTGTAATGTTTGTTTTGCTGTCTATGTTTCTGTTCAGAAGATTTCCCCTCACTTCCTGTCCCAATGATAATTGGATTTTGAAAATTTTGGGTTGTTGTGGAAACAAACCTTGGTGATAAAGCTTCAATGGAGACACCTTTTTCCCATAATAACTCTTACAGGAGTGAATTTCCCTTCCTAGGGGGAGATTTCCTCTCACTTCCTGTTGTCTCCCTCCGTTTGTAAGTAGGAGTCGTTCATAAGTCGGATGTTCATAACTAGGGGACTGCCTGTATATATAAATCAATATATAGAAAAGTTAAAAAATCAAAATGTTACACAAAAGTAATCCAAAAATGAAAAAGCAATGCAAAAAGTAATAAAAACAAAAATTAAAATAAGCATACATTGTTTTCATGTATATCTGACTTATTTATTTATGTATATTATCCTCTTTCTGCAAAACCTAAATGAAAAGGTGCAAATCAAAGTCAACATTTAACCCTCTCGGATATACAGTATCCAATCTGTGTATCCAAGAGACTTCAACCTGTTTAAAGACTTGTTCCCTATTTCCACCTCGTCTATTATGAGCTACCCCGTCAATCACAATATATCTCAACTGTAACACTAAATGACCTTTTTCTAAAAAATGTCTTACTAGTGGTATTTTGTCCAATTTGTCCCTAATAGCATATTTGTGATGAGCGATGCACTCTTTTACTTTCTGAATTGTTTCCTCTACATACAAAAGCGCACACCTTATGATATAGACTACATAAGATGACTGACATGTATAATGATTCTTAATGGCTATATTGTATTCTGTAGTTCCATCAACAATCTAGAAACTGCTCACCACTCTTGTGTATTCGCCATGCAGATAATTTAATGTTGTCAACCACAATACAAGATCGATTCATATGTCTTTACTGATTTTGCAAAGTAAGTGTCCTTACTGGTGTTCATCTTTGTATTATCAATAACACTCAAAAATCAATCAAATAAATAAATAAATAAAATGCATTGAATTGTTCCATGTTCTGCAATTGGCTGAAAATACAGATTAAGGCCTCATACACATGGGCGTTTTTTGACGCCGGCGTCTACTGACGTTTTTTTTCTGCTCCCCGTGTTAGTCAATGGCTACATAAAAAACGTCAGCGTTTTTGAGCTGTAGATGGCGTCGGCGTATCAGAGAACCCACGACCAGCGCGTTCCTTGGCTGCATCGACGTCAAAAAGCGCCGCAAAACGCCACGAGACGCCAACAGACGCCAACAAACGCCACCTAATATTGTACCGGCGTTTTCCGGCGTTTTTTGACGCCGACGTTTTTAGGTTGAAAAATAGCAGAGGAATTATTTTTTTTAAAAAAACGTCTATTGACGCCGACGCTCACTAGCGCTCAAAAACGCCAATGCATAACGCCGAAAAACGTCGACTTTTTTTCCTTGACGTCGGGCCCGACGTTTTGTTTATTATTTTATATACGCCCGTGTGTATGAGGCCTTAAAGTACGACTGACCTGGATGTTAAAACCAATCATTTAAATCATTTATAAAATGGGATCCTTGGTTTCTTTATAAACTTTCACATGCTAATTAGATTATAAATCCTGATTCTGAAGCTTTGTCACTTATCTTTTTTCACTCAGTTTGCAATTATATAGTCATATTTTGTTTTCTTTTTTTCTGTTCTTTATTCTGTACCCTATTTTGTTTAGTTCATGTTTTGATTCTTGAACTGAGAAGTAACAAGTAGACATATATTTTTGATATCTTAAAACGTAACTCCACTTTCGTTGAGAAAAAAAACCCCTCTGGATGATCTATGTACATTGCAAGGATTTTAACCTCTTGCTTACTGGGCACTTAAAGCCCCCTCCTGCCCAGACCAATTTTAGGCTTTCAGCACTGTCGCATTTTGAATGACAATTGCGCGGTCGACCGACGCTGTACCCATCATTTTTTCCCCACAAATAGAGCTTTCTTTTGGTGGTATTTGATCACCCCTGCGGTTTTTATTTTTTGCGCTATAAACAAACAAAGAGCAATGATTTTGAAAAAAGAACAATATTTTTTACATTTCGCTATAATAAATATCCAAAAAAAAAATATATATATAAAAAAGAAAATTATTCATCAGTTTTGGCTGATTTATATTCTTCTACATATTTTTGGTAAAAAAAAAATCGGAATCGGCGTATATTGATTGGTTTGCACAAAAGTTATCGCATCTACAAACTATGGGAATTGATTTAGGGTGTTTTTACTATTTTTTTTTCTACTAGTAATGGCGGCGATCTGCGATTTTTATTGGGACTGCGATATTGCAGCGGACATGTCAGACATTTTTGACACTTTTTTGGGACCAATGGCATTTATACAGCGATCAGAAATTTAAATGTCCACTGATTACTGTGTAAATGTCATTGGCAGTGAAGGGGGTTAACTGTGTTCCCTGCATGTGTGCTACCTGTGAGGGGGGTGGGCTGGTCGGGACAGAACAGATCTAACTGATACCAGTGACAGGGATCAGTAGATCTGTCTTGTCCATTTCACAGAACGGAGAACCGCCGTGTTTACATCGCGGTTCCCCCTTCTGCAGCTGTTACAGGTAATCGGAGGGTCTCGGGCAGACATCGAGTCCGCCTGACCCGCGGGGCATGCCCACGCAAGAGCGCGCCGCCAAATGCTGTGCGTGTGCGTGGGAAGCGCGCAAAGGGGCGGACGTCCGCCGGGCAATTCAGGTCCGCGCTGTGGCCGTCTTTCGGCTATAGCGCGGATCTGAACTGGTTAACAAACTTTGCTGCAGATTCCTATCTTTTTGTTATTCTGAAGAAATCCCTGTGTGTTTGTCTGTGTCCACATGGGAATGTGAGTCTAATGAGAGTGGTTTCATAATTATCAATCAGCTGTGTAGGGCACTAATAAGGAAAGTGGCAGGGTCTGCATCCCTTTAGACGTGATTACCTATTGGAAGTATCTCACCGAAAATTTAATTTTTATTACAGGGGATGCCTGACTTGTATCTTAGGACAGACTTCTGGAAAAACAGTGAGCCAATCACACAACCAGGAAATTATTTTTCTGGGGGGCGTTCTGTATACATTCTGTGTATAGAACACCTCCGGGTAGCCATATAGTATTTTCAGAAAATTACAGAGCTGCAGATTGAAAAGGAAAGGTAATTTTTAATAACCTTTGATTACAATATGACTTGTGTCGCAATTGTACACGGTATATACTTTTTTCTTTATTTGGTATTTTTCCCCCACAAAAGTGAAGTTACACTTTAAATTAGGATATATATATATATACAGTTGTATGCAAAAGTTTAGGAACTCCTGACAATTTCCATGATTGTCATTTATAAATATTTGGGTGTTTGGATCGGCAATTTCATTTTGATCTATCAAATAACTGAAGGACACAGTAATATTTCAGTAATGAAATGAGGTTTATTGGATTAACAGAAAAAGTGCAATATGCATCAAAACGAAATTAGACAGGTGCATAAATTTGGGCACCCCAACAGAAAAATCACATCAATATTTAGTAGAGCCTCCTTTAGCAGAAATAACAGCCTCTAGACGCTTCCTATAGCCTGCAATGAGTGTCTGGATTCTGAATGAATGTATTTTGGACCATTCCTCCTTGCAAACCATCTCCAGTTCAGTTAGGTTTGATGGTTGCCGAGCATGGACAGCCCGCTTCAAATCACCCCACAGATGTTCAATGATATTCAGGTCTGGGGACTGCTGGGATGGCCATTCCAGAACATTGGACTTGTTCCTCTGCATAAATGCCCGAGTAGATTTTAAGCAGTGTTTTGGGTCGTTGTCTTGTTGAAATATCCAGCCCCGGCATAACTTCAACTTTGTGACTGATTCCTCAACATTATTCTCAAGAATCTGCTGATATTGAGTGGAATCCATGCGACCCTCTACTTTAACCAGATTCCCAGTACCGGCACCGGCCACACAGCCCCACAGCATGATGGAACCTCCACCAAATTTTACTGTGGGTAGCAAGTGTTTTTCTTGGAATGCTGTGTTCTTTTGCCGCCATGCATAACGCCCCTTGTTATGACCAAATAACTCAATCTTTGTCCAAATGTGCGTTTGCATCCCTCAAGCGACTCCGTTTGTGGCGTGCGTGCAGAAAAGGCTTCTTTCGCATCTCCCATACAGCTTCTCCCTGTGCAAAGTGCGCTGAATTGTTGAACGATGCACAGTGACACCATCTGCAGCAAGTTGATGTTGGAGGTCTTTGGAGGTGGTCTGTGGGCTGTTTTTGACCGTTCTCACCATCCTTCGTCTTTGCCTCTCCCATATTTTATGTGGCTGCCACTTCTGGCCTTAACAAGAACTGTGCCTGTGGTCTTCCATTTCCTCACTATGTTCCTCACAGTGGACACTGACAGCTTATATCTCTGCGATAACTTTTTGTAGCCTTCCCCTAAACCATAATGTAGAACAATCTTTTTTTTCAGGTAATTTGAGGGTTGTTTTGAGGCCCCCATGTTGCCACTCTTCAGAGGAGAGTCAAAGAGAACAACAACTTGCAATTGGCCACCTTAAATACCTTTTCTCATGATTGGATTCACCAAGCCAATTGTGTGTTCCAATTAATCATTGCTAAGTAGTTACAGATATTCAAATCAACAAAATGACAAGGGTGCCCAAATTTATGCACCTGTCTAATTTTGTTTTGATGTATATTGCGCATTTTCTGTTAATCCAATAAACCTCATTTCACTACTGAAATATTGCTGTGTCCTTCAGTTATTTGATAGATCAAAATGAAATTGCTGATCCAAACACCCAAATATTTATAAATGACGAACATGGAAATTGTCCTAAACTTTTGCATACAGCTGTATAGTGTAATGCTACAACATTTTCTGTATATCTGCTGATATAATTATGTATTACAAATGTATTGGAAAAAAAAACAAAAAAAAACAAATGTAACCTCTCATGTTATTATGTAAAACTTTTTCCAATAAAAACGTTTGCAAACATAAACAAATCAATATTTTATTCGATCTATATTTTGATCAGTTCTCTAATACACACACAGATATTTGAGCAATCCGAATTGATCAACAAAATTCCACCACAGCGATCGACTAGGCAGAGTTGAAATCTATCAAATGCTCTCTAATTGATCAAATTGCGGATCTGTGGTTTGTAATTTTTCTTTCATTCAATCAGTATAGCCTCATTGGATGTATATCGATGGATTCTATTGATAGGTAGGTTGCCACTGTTAACAATCAATCAATCTGACTTTGAACTGACCAATCTGCGTACTATGTCACAACTTACGCCATCAGACGTCTTTACATAATACTGATATATTTTAAGCAACAATACTTTACCTGTCACTCAGAATCCTCACTTTGTAGAGAACGGGTTTGTCTGTGAAAGTCAGTTCAGTAGCCTCGCCCGCCTGCAGAGGCTTCAAAATCCCTCACAACGTAGCCGAGTCTCAGTTCAGGACCTGAGATAACACCTACCACTGCCAACCATGGGGCTCAGGATCCGCTTATTGCTCATCGTAGCCACCTGCTTCATGCGTAAGTAAAAATTATATTAGTATTTACTCCGTTTTATTATAGTTTTTAAAATTATTTTATTTATTTATTTATTTTTTTACACAAAATACAATTTTCTTAAACGTTTCAGGCTGTCTAATAGTTTTTGCTGGAATATTGCAATGATACCTTTATGAAATTAGTTGCGGCTAGCCAGTCACCTGTTTATCCTCGCCATCCTAATGATAAGCTCGATGGAAAGACATTTAAAGACTAACACATGTTTTATTTAAAATCAGGAGATGAATCATGGAGAAGAATAAATTAGGATTTAAGCTAAGATAAATAAGCTTTCCGTGGTCATTTTTTTAGACTCATAGGCGTGCACAGGGGGTGTGCCAGGTGTGCCTGGGCACACCCTAATCACCCCATGCTGCGCAGATTCCCCCTGCTGATATCTCACCAAAGCCCCCAAATGGGGCTCCTGAAAATAATTGTGAAAAATATTTAAAAATAAAATAATAAAAATAAAAACTACTGACACAGTCCACTGCTCCACTGACACCATCCACTGCCCTACTAACACCGTACATGTTTTTATACATTTGGGGTGCACACCCTAATGCAATAGGCTGCGCACACCTATGTTTAGGCTGGTAACGGTTGCCCAGACTCTTGGAGTTATGTTTCTCTCCTCATACGGCCAATGCGTGGGCTGACTGTTCCTATTATGATTTTTTTCTTTTTTAAATTTTTGTTTATTTTTATTTCTTTTGGTGGATTTACCAAAGACAAATAGGCTGTGCACTTTGCAAGTGCAGTTGATTCAGAGCTTAATAAATGAGGGAAAGCTCTGCTGACTTCCATCATCCAATCATGTGCAAGCAAAAATGTTATTATTTTTTTCTTGCATGTGATTGGGTATTCTTTGACAGTGAAGCTTCACCTTATTTAATACGCTCTGGAGCAACCGCACTTGCAAAGTACACAGTCTATTTGCCT
>BLSH010194623.1:312448-345633 GCA_018402905.1 Glandirana rugosa
TTCATCTACCCCCCCCCCCCCCCCCACACACACACACACACACACCGTGCCCACGGCTTATAAATCTTATTTTTACATTAAAATACTGCCACTATATATCTTTTTGGCTGATCTGTATACCACGGTCACATAATAAACTGCAGGGTCTCCCCAGTGCTCAGTTTTCAGGTAGGAGGAGATTCCCACTACAACCTGTATATGCCCACATGTGTGATGTCAATATCACCAGACCTGGATAGCTCTGAGAACAAGGAAACGTTCTCTCCAGCATAAAAGACACAACTGAGTATGTGCAGGTCAGCTACCCTCACTGTGTATTATATGGCCTTTCCAAGAGAGACAGTGCAGGAGGGAAGGATCTGTCCATACAGGATCAAAGAGCCTTTGAACACAATACAGAGGATTAACCCCTTAAAGTGTAAGTTCACCTTTACAGAAAAATCTATAAGGTGAACCTACACAGCATGCCCAGATTTTTCTGTAAAGGTGAACTTACCCTTTAAGTTCCACAGTGAGTATAACAAGCATGCTATGCTGCATATACAGACCAATTTTACTGTTATGGGTTTAGTAACACTTTAATATTGTTCAGGAGATAAAAAGCTGTTGTTCTTTAGACCATGTATGTAGAATTGGCTGGCGATGCACTTGTGTTGATGTTAATGGGCCCTTAGAGTTTCTCTTTCAGAACGTTTAAGTGTTTTTAAATGAACCTTTATATATGTGTGTGTTATTATTTTATTTATATAGATTTATATCATAAAAGAGTTTTACCTATGATTTGATTTAATTGGTTAAATTATGTATGTTGGATCTGAAAAGGAAAAAAAACACTTTATGAGACATTTCTGATATACACTATATTACCACAAGTATTGGAACACCTGCATTTACACGCACATGAACTTTAATGGCATCCCAGTCTTAGTCCGTAGGGTTCAATATTGAGTTGGCCCACCCTTTGCAGCTATAACAGCTTCAACTCTTCTGGGAAGGCTGCCCACAAGGTTTAGGAGTGTCTATGGGAATGTTTGACCATTCTTCCAGAAGCGCATTTGTGAAGTCAGGCACTGATGTGGACGAGAAGGCCTGGCTTGCAGTCACCGCTGTAATTCTTTCTAAAGGCCTTCTATCAGGTTGAGGTGCAGGCCAGTCAAGTTCCTCCACCCCAAACTCGCTCATCCATGTCTTTATGGACCTTGCTTTGTGCACTGGTGCAAAGTCATGTTGGATCAGGAAGGAGTCATCCCCAAACTGTTCCCACAAAGTTGAAATTGTCCAAAATGTCTTGGTATGCTGATGCCTTAAGAGTTCCCTTTACTGGAACTGAGAGGCCAAACTCAACCCCTGAAAAACAACCCCACACCACCAAATGATTTGGACCAGCACACAAAGCGAGGTCCATAAAGACATGGATGAGCAAGATAGATAGATAGATAGATAGATAGATAGATATATAGATAGATAGATAGGAGATGATGTGTTAAAGAACAATTTGTCCCCTTCTATGGGTTCCAGGCAGCTATTTTGGGAAGGATGGCATATCCTATTGGATACTGATATCCTAAGAGATTTAGGTAGCCATCTTGACACAGAATTCCATAAGTAGGAAATGTTGCATCATTTGGTGATCCTGCAGTATGGGAGTGAGATAAGGATAGAGCCCCCCGCTGATTACAGAGAGAGTAGGAGTAGCATTAGGGAGAGCTACCTGTTTTGGAGGGAAATAATACGTTTCCCATTACAAGGTGCCTTCTCTGTCAACTGTTTGGATAAGTCTCCCACGAGCAGCTGGATATCTACAGGGACTTTCAGGGATTGCAGTGTAATGCAGCAATACCATAACCCCTCCAAGGGACATGCTCCTCAGGCATTCTGTGGTTTGTAAGTGCCTGATATATTACTATTAGAAAAGTGCCTTGTGGATAAACATTACCCTCTTCTGCTGGAAGAAATGTATGACCTGCAACATATGTGATACCATTGCTGTAACCTTCCTTATTTTTTAGATTGTTCAATGTCTACAATATAAACAATATTTAGATAACTCTGTGTGCTGATTGCTCCAAATCTTCGAGTGCACTGATTAGGTCCCAAATGCAAATATGTTGTGTTTGGTGTTGGTACTGTCCATTAAGTACAACACGGGGTATCATTTTTGCAGCGGCCCCAAATCAAACTATCACGCCCATGGCATGCATATAACCCCATCCAGCCACCATTGCAGCTTTAGGAGGGTGATCAGGGAGGCAGTAGAAATGGGTGATTCAGCCACTTGTGTGAATGAGCCCAAGTCCTTTATTTTTATATGTTTGTGTATGATTTGGCATGGGCGCCATTCGGATTATGCTTTGCATATTCTCAATTAATGCAAAATTGAGACAATTCAGGTTGGACAAGGTGGAGATTGTAACATCACTGCCCCGCTTCTAAATTTGAGAAAGCTTTGCATGCATTGAGAAAATGCATAGTACTTCCTGAGTACCACTCGTGCCAAGAGAGCGTTCTCCTGTGTTCGAATGCAGCAGAGCAGCCACTTGGCATGGGATCGCAAAGATAGTGGCAGCCACTTTAGTACTGCCCGCCAAGCATGACATGGGGTCAAATTTTACTGTGGCTGCAAAGCAAAGTATCAACGCGCCACTCACACAAATAGGTATTTGAGCCGCCCATGTGAATGAGCCCAAAAATTATCAAGTTGTTTTTTTAATGTTTGTGCATGATTTTTAAATATTTATTGCAATTATGTTGTAATCATTTTGTAGCATCTGAAAATTCTCATTTTCAAGAGTCCTTTTAGATCCAATTAAGGTTTTTCATAACAAAAGTTACTAACAAGGGTCATTTATGAACGTACTATTGTAAGTAAGTAGTATTACGGTGAGTCAGTGATGCCTTATCTATGATTTATTGTCAATCCTCGAAACCGTATGAAACGGATGATGACATATTCAGAGAGATTCCTCAGAAAGGAGAATGCGTGCTCTACCTGTATTTTCCCAACATTCTCTGTTTATGTCGTTTTTTATGACATTTCAGTATAAGTTATCTTGTATTAATCAAACACAAAACAAACACATAGGGCAGGTAGTTCCACAAGTGTAGATGAAGATTACAATAAAATGTGAGTTTACTACAACGGTATCCAAAAAACAGGCTTTTATCTTCTGTTTCTAAGGCAATTTGGGTGCAAAAATAGAAATAAATATTTTTACTGCGTAGTTTATCTGGAATTCCTCTGCTTGCTACCTAGAGGGAAGATACAGAGGAGAGTGATTACTTATGTCACCATGTCAGTTATTTCAGCCGGTCATGAACCTACCTCAGCACTGGCCAGATCTGGCCCAGCAATGCCGACTTTTTGCTTCCCTTGCTGGCTTGTGATGTAAACATGAACAGAGTGTCACTAGTTGACACTTGGCAGCAGGAGTGGCGAGGTCATTCTATGCCTGTCCCATCGCCTCAGCCTAGTGTTGGGTAGCAGCGGCGAAGGCGCAGAATGATCTTGGCCTTCAGCCATTCGTAACAATCATTTTGCACCGGCACCACAACCTAATGAATGACTCATTCAGGGACAAAGGAGAGACGCAAACATAAACATAGTCACTAGGCAGCAGATATGGAACTTTTAGAGGTACCTGAGCCCGATATTGGGAGGGGGTGTGGAGGGGTGGTTGGGGCTCTGCTAATTTCCAGCTCTGCCATTACAAAAGTTCCCAGGTATGATCATTAAACATGTGCCTGTGAAACTACATGTACTAAACAATGTTGTCCAAAACTTAGGTCCCTGCTCCTCACTTAATCGACCCATTCTCCCAATGTAGCCTGGTTCCATTTTATGTCCTTTCTTTTTTAATACTTACTTTTCTCAAAGTCGTCAGGTTGGTAACACCACAGGTTTCTCTTCATCTTTTCTGCTTCTCTGGGTTAGGTGGTCCTTGATGATGCAGAAAGCCAGACTAACGTGATGACGTCAGCACCCCTCTCTGCACTCTTATGTTGTAAATGAAGGGCAACACAGTGTTGCCCTTCAGGGGTGAAGTCTACCTGAATTGACAGTAAAAAATGCAATGTTCCAGGTTGGGAGTCATTTAACCTGGAAGACTGAGGACATCAGATGGCCAAGAAGAGGACCTGCAGGGGACACTACAAGATACATCATATGTATGTGAAACTAGTTTCAGAGAAGCACGCAGAGGAGAATATTCTGACCACCAAAACCAGTAGGTGGCACTATGTGCTGTCAGATCTTAACCACTTCAGCCCCGGAAGGATTTCCAGCTTTAGGACCGGAGCCCTTTTTGCGAATCGGCACTGCGTCGCTTTAACTGAAAATTGCGCGGTCGTGCGACGTTGTACCCAAACGAAATTTGCATCCTGTTTTTCCCACAAATAGAGCTTTCTTTTGGTGGTATTTGATCACCGCTGCGTGATTTCTGATCGCCGCTATAAACAAAAGAAGAGCGACAATTTTGCAAAAAAAAACAAATTTCTTACTTTTTGCTAAAATACAAATCAAAAAAAAAATATAAAAAAACATTTTTTTTCATCGGTTTTGGCCGATTTATATTCTTCCTCATATTTGTGATAAAAAAAATCACAATCGGCGTTTATTGATTGGTTTGCACAAAAGTGGTCGCGTTTACGGATGATGAGAATTCATTTATGGGGTTTTTATTTTTTTTATTTTTTACTAGTAATGGCAGCGATCTGCGATTTTTAGCGGAACTGCGATATTGCAGCGGACATGTCGGACCATTTTGACACTTTTTTGGGACCATTGGTATTTATACAGCGATCAGTGCTATAAAAATGCACTGATTACTGTGTAAATGCCATTGGCAGTGAAGGGGTTAACCTGCAGGGAGCGCTCTAAGGGTTAACAGTGTTCCCTGGGCGTGTTCTAACTGTGGGGGGACTGCCCTAGCAGGGGAAGGGAAGTGGTCACAGCCTCCATGTACAGGAAGGCTGTGATCACAGCCCTGCCCCCTTCACAGAACGGAGGTCCGTGTTTACATACATGGACCTCCGTTCTTTCACTCCGGGGGGGGGGCATCGCGGGTGGCCGGCGGAGATCGACTCCGCCGCATCCGCTCCCTGGCCCTCCCCGGACACAGTGAGCGCGCGGGCGCGCCACCGGCGGCGCGCGCTCACTGTGCGCAATCTGGCGGCCGCCGTCATATGACGGCGATTCGCCTTACAGAGCCACTTTGCTGCCGTCAAATGCCGATCGGCGGTCGGCAAGTGGTTAAAGTGGTACTAAGTATACGTGTACATAGAATAATCTAAACTTAGTCAGCACCGAAGATTTATAACAATCTGAACCACACGATTGTACCTGTAGGGTAACCCTGAAGCAAAACTTCAGTCCGGCTCCTGGGTGGCTCTGCATGTGTGCGAAATCCTGTGCACGTGCAGATGGTCAGGGTCCAGGACACCAGCTTATGCACAGATCTGTCGCAGGGCTCGCTCAAGACCCAAGCCCTGCTGCACATCTGTGCCCATAAGGGGGGGGGGAGAGTCTCTCCTAGGCAAGAAATGCTTAAATGCTTCTTTGCAACACAAATAAAGTACTTTGTTCTTTCCTGAGTCTCCTTTCCTCCAGTCCCCATAGCAGGTACATGCTGTACAATTGCTATAATCTCCCCTTTTGTGTACAGTCACAAAATATGTTTGACCAGGATGTTGTGGGGCTAGTTCTATGCTATTTGTACATGACTCTTTTTTAACCACAATTCAAAGCCTGTCTGTGTACCTTCCTGAGTAATACATGCTTTGTCACTGTTAGAGGATACACGCAATTCTACCGAGTGTCTTGTGCAAGAAACCGTCATTCAGAAATGCCCGAGAATAAGAAGGAGGAAATAAATAACAGTTTTTTTTTTGATTGTTCTGTAAAATATTAAAGTGAAGTAAAGAGAAACATTTTCTTTTTTGGTTACTTTTTTAGGTGCTTTTTACTTTGTTAAAAATTGTTATATGCTCTCCCTGCTTGGTGATGTTTAGGAAGGGGCTGTGGACTAATGTTTGACGTAATTAATCTTGTCTGTATAGTATTGGCAGTTCTTCATTATCAACAGTAATCTAAAGCTGGCCATACATGGTGCGAATTTCTTTCCTGCAACAAAGAAATTTGCACGACTTCCCCATCAACACAGACAGTGCTGACAGGGGAATCAGCAATTGTCTGCTCCTGGCGGGGGGGGGGTCAGGCAGGGGAAGCCATCCCCAGCGGGAGAATACAGTGATTATTATATGTGGATATACCAGTATTTGCAAGAGAATCTGTCAGGTTGCTGTACCCAAGTTTGATCAATCAAACGTGGTACATTCAGACTGTCCATTAATGGTTCGAATCTTGGCCAGTTCCTGCTTAACCGGCGAGATTCGAACCATGTATGGCCAGCCTAAGTCTGGACAGAGTCTGTCCTAACAATTTAAATAAATACTAATTTATAAACCACCCTCCTACATTGTACAGTATATTAAGTGGAACTACACTGCATCTGAGCCCGAAAATCAAAAACGCTATTTAATCCATTTTTAATATTCAAACCAAACTCCCCCCATCCACCCATGTCTCCATGCTTTATTTTGTTGAGAAATCACTTTGAAAAAAAAAACCTCCCCAGCATTTCTAGACATGGCGATCTTGAGTAGGGGCAGAAGATTTGTGTAGCATTTACTTCCTGGAATCGATCTGCCCTTAGCTCAAGCATGAAGGCAAGAGGATGTGCTTAGCTGAGAAAGACCCTCCTCCCCCCCTGAAGACTTCGGGAATGTATGACATCATTTGCACAGGCACAAAAAACAGAAAGTAACTGAAGAAATGTAAAAAAAATGATTAAAAGAAGTAAATAAGATATACTTTACCGTGTATTTGCTAATGCTAGCAAGTGAAGTTCCACTTTAGTGAGGCTTAGCTCACTCCATGTGGGAAAAATACACTGTGTGACTGTCCAGAAATTCTTAGAATCGGCCATTACACCTTCTCTTTAGAAACATCTAAATGGTAAGAATGTATTTAAATTATTTTAGGTGTTGCTGTGTGAAAGGGAACACATAACAAAAGTGGTTTCTCATAGAAAAAAGTATACATTTTTTGGCATTTTCGAAATTATTAATGCAGAGTTGTAAAGTTACTGAAAACGTTGTACATTAATATCTTTTTGGTCTAAAATGCATCTTCTGTTATAAACTGTATTGATTTGCATTCTAGATGTTTCGATGCAAACAGACAGCACAACCAGCGACTATGCTACCTTAAGTGAAATCACCAGTCTGACTACAGAAAGCAGTACAAATAATACAGGACAGACAAGCGCTTCAGTAACCAGCACTTTAGAATCATCAATATCCAATACAGATGTCAATACTTCATCAAGTGCAGCAACATATTCTACACTGGGAACAACCACAGATACTGTGACTAACACACAAAGCACTTCCCCAGAACAGTCCACTACTAGTGCAAGTGTATCTACAGAAAGTACGTCATCCAGTGCTGACAGCACCACCAACCAGCCTGATACAACAGAGACTAGTAGTACACAACCAACTAATTTACAGACTAGCACTGATATTATTAGTTTGTCGCAATCTTCTACCCTTTCCTCTGCGACAGTCGAAGAAACACTCACAACAAGTGCTGATACTTTAACATCTACAAATGCAGATACTTCAGCTACCACCGGTAGTTTGTCAACCACCTTCTCTACAGAGTCATCTTCTGTATCTTCAGCAACAGAAAGTATCGCCACTTCTCAGACTCAAAGTTCTTCAGGAACCACAGCTTCTTTAGAGTCCACATCATTTTCATCATCTGTCAGCCTTACTGATACATCCATCACAACAGCAGAAAGTACCACTCCACTGGTGACAACATCATCTGTTGTTTCTACAGGATCTGTCCAAGAATCATTGACCACAAGTGCAGCTACAATATTGTCACTTGCTGATACTTTAATAACAACAGGCGGTTTGTCAACTTCACAGTCAACCATTTCAGAAACTGTATCTACAGGAACAACAGCCACAGCCACAAGTGATTCCCTAAGCTCTTCAATGACCTCAACTGTAGCCGAATCTACATCATTGTCATCTGTAAATCCTACAGACACATCCACTGTACCAGTGGAGAGCTCGACTCCAGGTGTGACAACATTGTCTTCCGTTTCCACTGGAACAGTTCCAGAGTCCCTAACAACAAGTGCCGATACTTTAACATCTTCAAATGCAGATACCTCAGCTACCACTGGTAGTTTGTCAACAGCCTTCTCTACAGAGTCATCTACTGTATCCTCATCAACAGAGGCTATCTCCACTTCTCAACCTCAAAGTTCTTCAGGAACCTCGGCTGTTGTAGAATCCACATCATTTTCATCATCTGTCAGCCTTACTGATACATCCTTTACAACAGCAGAAAGTACCACTCCACTGGTGACAACATCATCGGTTGTTTCTTCAGGATCTGTCTCAGAATCATTGACCACAAGTGCAGCTACAACACTTTCACTTGCTGATACTTCAATAACAGCAGGTAGTTTGTCAACTTCACAGTCAACTTTTTCAGAAACTGTATCTACAGGAACAACAGACACACCCACAAGTGCCTTCCTAAGCTCTTCAATTACCTCAACTATAGCCGAATCTACATCATTATCATCTGTAAATCCTACAGACACATCCACTGTACCAGTGGAGAGCTCCACTTCAGGTGTGACAACATTGTCTTCAGTTTCCACAGGAACAGTTCCAGAGTCCCTAACAACAAGTGCCGATACTTTAACATCTTCAAATGCAGATACTTCAGCTACCACTGGTAGTTTGTCAACAGCCTTCTCTACAGAGTCATCAACTGTATCCTCATCAACAGAGGCTATCTCCACTTCTCAACCTCAAAGTTCTTCAGGAACCACGGCTGCTGTAGAATCCACATCATTTTCATCATCTGTCAGCCTTACTGATACATCCATCACAACAGCAGAAAGTACCACTCCACTGGTGACAACATCATCTGTTGTTTCTTCAGGATCTGTCTCAGAATCATTGACCACAAGTGCAGCTACAACACTTTCACTTGCTGATACTTCAATAACAGCAGGTAGTTTGTCAACTTCACAGTCAACTTTTTCAGAAACTCTATCTACAGGAACAACAGACACAACCACAAGTGCATTCCTAAGCTCTTCAATGACCTCAACTATAGCCGAATCTACATCATTGTCATCTGTAAATCCTACAGACACATCCACTGTACCAGTGGAGAGCTCAACTCCAGGTGTGACAACATTGTCTTCAGTTTCCACTGGAACAGTTCCAGAGTCCCTAACAACAAGTGCCGATACTTTAACATCTTCAAATGCAGATACTTCAGCTACCACTGGTAGTTTGTCAACAGCCTTCTCTACAGAGTCATCTACTGTATCCTCATCAACAGAGGCTATCTCCACTTCTCAACCTCAAAGTTCTTCAGGAACCTCGGCTGCTGTAGAATCCACATCATTTTCATCATCTGTCAGCCTTACTGATACATCCATCACAACAGCAGAAAGTACCACTCCACTGGTGACAACATCATCTGTTGTTTCTTCAGCATCTGTCTCAGAATCATTGACCACAAGTGCAGCTACAACACTTTCACTTGCTGATACTTCAATAACAACAGGTAGTTTGTCAACTTCACAGTCAACTTTTTCAGAAACTGTATCTACAGGAACAACAGACACAACCACAAGTGCTTTCTTAAGCTCTTCAATGACCTCAACTATAGCCGAATCTACATCATTGTCATCTGTAAATCCTACAGACACATCCACTGTACCAGTGGAGAGCTCGACTCCAGGTGTGACAACTTTGTCTTCAGTTTCCACAGGAACAGTTCCAGAGTCCCTAACAACAAGTGCTGATACTTTAACATCTTCAAATGCCGATACTTCAGCTACCACTGGTAGTTTGTCAACGGCCTTCTCTACAGAGTCATCTACTGTATCCTCATCACCAGAGGCTATCTCCACTTCTCAACCTCAAAGTTCTTCAGGAACCTCGGCTGTTGTAGAATCCACATCATTTTCATCATCTGTCAGCCTTACTGACACATCCATCACAACAGCAGAAAGCACCACTCCACTGGTGACAACATCATCTGTTGTTTCTTCAGGATCTGTCTCAGAATCATTGACTACAAGTGCAGCTACAACACTTTCACTTGCTGATACTTCAATAACAACAGGCGGTTTGTCAACTTCACAGTCAACATTTTCAGAAACTGTATCTACAGGAATAACAGACACAACCACAAGTGCATTCCTAAGCTCTTCAATGACCTCAACTATAGCCGAATCTACATCATTGTCATCTGTAAATCCTACAGACACATCCACTGTACCAGTGGAGAGCTCCACTTCAGGTGTGACAACTTTGTCTTCAGTTTCCACAAGAACAGTTCCAGAGTCCCTAACAACAAGTGCTGATACTTTAACATCTTCAAATGCCGATACTTCAGCTACCACTGGTAGTTTGTCAACAGCCTTCTCTACAGAGTCATCTACTCTATCCTCATCAACAGAGGCTATCTCCACTTCTCAACCTCAAAGTTCTTCAGGAACCTCGGCTGCTGTAGAATCCACATCATTTTCATCATCTGTCAGCCTTACTGATACATCCATCACAACAGCAGAAAGTACCACTCCACTGGTGACAACATCATCTGTTGTTTCTTCAGCATCTGTCTCAGAATCATTGATTACAAGTGCAGCTACAACACTTTCACTTGCTGATACTTCAATAACAGCAGGTAGTTTATCAACTTCACAGTCAAGTTTTTCAGAAACTGTATCTACAGGAACAACAGACACAACCACAAGTGCGTTCCTAAGCTCTTCAATGACCTCAACTATAGCCGAATCTACATCATTGTCATCTGTAAATCCTACAGACACATCCACTGTACCAGTGGAGAGCTCAACTCCAGGTGTGACAACTTTGTCTTCAGTTTCCACAGGAACAGTTCCAGAGTCCCTAACAACAAGTGCTGATACTTTAACATCTTCAAATGCCGATACTTCAGCTACCACTGGTAGTTTGTCAACAGCCTTCTCTACAGAGTCATCTACTGTATCCTCATCAACAGAGGCTATCTCCACTTCTCAACCTCAAAGTTCTTCAGGAACAACAGCTGCTGTAGAATCCACATCATATTCATCATCTGTCAGCCTTACTGATACATCCATCACAACAGCAGAAAGTACCACTCCACTGGTTACAACATCATCTGTTGTTTCTTTAGGATCTGTCTCAGAATCATTGACCACAAGTGCAGCTACAACATTTTCACTTGCTGATACTTCAATAACAGCAGGCAGTTTGTCAACTTCACAGTCAACTTTTTCTGAAACTGTATCTACAGGAACAGCAGACACAACCACAAGTGCATTCCTAAGCTCTTCAATGACCTCAACTATAGCCGAATCTACATCATTGTCATCTGTAAATCCTACAGACACATCCACTGTACCAGTGGAGAGCTCCACTTCAGGTGTGACAACATTGTCTTCAGTTTCCACTGGAACAGTTCCAGAGTCCCTAACAACAAGTGCCGATACTTTAACATCTTCAAGTGCAGATACTTCAGCTACCACTGGTAGATTGTCAACAGCCTTCTCTACAGAGTCATCTACTGTATCCTCATCAACAGAGGCTATCTCCACTTCTCAACCACAAAGTTCTTCAGGAACAACGGCTGCTGTAACATCCACATCATTTTCATCATCTGTCAGCCTTACTGATACATCCATCACAACAGCAGAAAGTACCACTCCACTGGTGACAACATCATCTGTTGTTTCTTCAGGATCTGTCTCAGAATCATTGACCACAAGTGCAGCTACAACATTTTCACTTGCTGATACTTCAATAACAGCAGGCAGTTTGTCAACTTCACAGTCAACTTTTTCTGAAACTGTATCTACAGGAACAGCAGACACAACCACAAGTGCATTCCTAAGCTCTTCAATGACCTCAACTATAGCCGAATCTACATCATTGTCATCTGTAAATCCTACAGACACATCCACTGTACCAGTGGAGAGCTCCACTTCAGGTGTGACAACATTGTCTTCAGTTTCCTCTGGAACAGTTCCAGAGTCCCTAACAACAAGTGCCGATACTTTAACATCTTCAAGTGCAGATACTTCAGCTACCACTGGTAGTTTGTCAACAGCCTTCTCTACAGAGTCATCTACTGTATCCTCATCAACAGAGGCTATCTCCACTTCTCAACCACAAAGTTCTTCAGGGACAACGGCTGCTGTAGAATCCACATCATTTTCATCATCTGTCAGCCTTACTGATACATCCATCACAACAGCAGAAAGTACCACTCCACTGGTGACAACATCATCTGTTGTTTCTTCAGGATCTGTCTCAGAATCATTGACTACAAGTGCAGCTACAACACTTTCACTGGCTGATACTTCATTAACAACAGGTAGTTTTTCAACTTCACAGTCAGCTATTTCAGAAACTATATCTACAGGAACAACAGACATAACCACAAGTGCATTCCTAAGCTCTTCAATTACCTCAACTATAGCCGAATCTACATCATTGTCATCTGTAAATCCTACAGACACATCTACTGTACCAGTGGAGAGCTCGACTCCAGGTGTGACAACATTGTCTTCAGTTTCCACTGGAACAGTTCCAGAGTCCCTAACAACAAGTGCCGATACTTTAACATCTTCAAATGCAGATACTTCAGCTACCACTGGCAGTTTGTCAACAGCTTTCTCTACAGAGTCATCTACAATATCTTCATCAACAGAGGCTATCTCCACTTCTCAACCTCAAAGTTCTTCAGGAACCTCAGCTGCTGTAGAATCCACATCATTTTCTTCATCTGTAAGCCTTGCTGATACATCCATCACAACAGCAGAAAGTACCACTCCACTGGTGACAACATCATCTGTTGTTTCTTCAGGATCTGTCTCAGAATCATTGACCACAAGTGCAGCTACAACACTTTCACTTGCTGATACTTCAATAACAACAGGTAGTTTGTCAACATCACAGTCAACCTTTTCAGAAACTGTATCTACAGGAATAACAGACACAACCACAAGTGCTTTCTTAAGCTCTTCAATGTCCTCAACTATAGCCGAATCTACATCATTGTCATCTGTAAATCCTACAGACACATCCACTGTACCAGTGGAGAGCTCGACTCCAGGTGTGACAACTTTGTCTTCAGTTTCCACAGGAGCAGTTCCAGAGTCCCTAACAACAAGTGCCGATACTTTAACATCTTCAAATGCCGATACTTCAGCTACCACTGGTAGTTTGTCAACAGCCTTCTCTACAGAGTCATCTACTGTATCCTCATCAACAGAGGCTATCTCCACTTCTCAACCTCAAAGTTCTTCAGGAACCTCAGCTGCTGTAGAATCCACTTCATTTTCATCATCTGTCAGCCTTACTGATACATCTATCACAACAGCAGAAAGTACCACTCCACTGGTGACAACATCATCTGTTGTTTCTTCAGGACCTGTCTCAGAATCATTGACTACAAGTGCAGCTACAACACTTTCACTTGCTGATACTTCAATAACAACAGGTAGTTTGTCAACTTCACAGTCAAACTTTTCAGAAACTCTATCTACAGGAACAACAGACACAACCACAAGTGCTTTCTTAAGCTCTTCAATGACCTCCACTATAGCCGAATCTACATCATTGTCATCTATAAATCCTACAGACACATCCACTGTACCAGTGGAGAACTCGACTCCAGGTGTGACAACTTTGTCTTCAGTTTCCACTGGAACAGTTCCAGAGTCCCTAACAACAAGTGCCGATACTTTAACATCTTCAAATGCAGATACTTCAGCTACCACTGGCAGTTTGTCAACAGCTTTCTCTACAGAGTCATCTACAATATCTTCATCAACAGAGGCTATCTCCACTTCTCAACCTCAAAGTTCTTCAGGAACCTCAGCTGCTGTAGAATCCACATCACTTTCTTCATCTGTAAGCCTTACTGATACATCCATCACAACAGCAGAAAGTACCACTCCACTGGTGACAACATCATCTGTTGTTTCTTCAGGATCTGTCTCAGAATCATTGACCACAAGTGCAGCTACAACACTTTCACTTGCTGATACTTCAATAACAACAGGTAGTTTGTCAACATCACAGTCAACCTTTTCAGAAACTGTGTCTACAGGAATAACAGACACAACCACAAGTGCTTTCCTAAGCTCTTCAATGGCCTCAACTATAGCTGAATCTTCATCATTGTCATCTGTAAATCCTACAGAAACATCCACTGTACCAGTGGAGAGCTCCACTTCAGGTGTGACAACTTTGTCTTCAGTTTCCACTGGAAAAGTTCCAGAGTCCCTAACAACAAGTGCCAATACTTTAACATCTTCAAATGCAGATACTTCAGCTACCACTGGCAGTTTGTCAACAGCTTTCTCTACAGAGTCATCTACAATATCTTCATCAACAGAGGCTATCTCCACTTCTCAACCTCAAAGTTCTTCAGGAACCTCAGCTGCTGTAGAATCCACATCATTTTCTTCATCTGTAAGCCTTACTGATACATCCATCACAACAGCAGAAAGTACCACTCCACTGGTGACAACATCATCTGTTGTTTCTTCAGGATCTGTCTCAGAATCATTGACCACAAGTGCAGCTACAACACTTTCACTTGCTGATACTTCAATAACAACAGGTAGTTTGTCAACATCACAGTCAACCTTTTCAGAAACTGTATCTACAGGAGCAACAGACACAACCACAAGTGCTTTCCTAAGCTCTTCAATGGCCTCAACTATAGCCAAATCTACATCATTGTCATCTGTAAATCCTACAGACACATCCACTGTACCAGTGGAGAGCTCCACTCCAGGTGTGACAACATTGTCTTCAGTCTCCACTGGAACAGTTCTAGAGTCCCTAACAACAAGTGCCGATACTTTAACATCTTCAACTGCAGATACTTCAGCTTCCACTGGTAGTTTGTCAACAGCCTCCTCTACAGAATCATCTACTGTATCCTCATCAACAGAGACTATTTCAACTTCTCAACCTCAAAGTTCTTCAGGAACCTCAGCTGCTGTAGAATCCACATCATTTTCATCATCTGTCAGCCTTACGGATACATCCATCACAACAGCAGAAAGTACCACTCCACTGGTGACATCATCTGCTCTTTCTTCAGGAACTGTCTCAGAATCATTGACCACAAGTGCAGCTACAACACTTTCCCTTTCTGATATTTCAATATCAACAGGTAGTTTGTCAACATCACAGTCAAGCTTTACAGAAACTCTATCTACAGGAACAACAGACACAACCACAAGTGCATTCCTAAGCTCTTCAATGACCTCAACTATAGCTGAATCTACATCATTGTTGTCATCTGTAAATCCTACAGACACATCCACTGTACCAGTGGAGAGCTTGACCTCAGTTGTGACAACATTGTCTTCAGTTTCCACTGGGACAGTTCCAGAATCCCTAACAACAAGTGCCGATACTTTAACATCTTCGAATGCAGATACTTCAGCTACCACTGGCAGTTTGTCAACAGCTTTCTCTACAAAGTCATCTACTGTATCCTCATCAACAAAGACTATCTCCACTTATTCTCCACCACAAAGTTCTTCAGGAACCTCAGCTGCTGTAGAATCTACATCATTTTCTTCATCTGTCAGCCTTACTGATACATCCATCACAACAGCAGAAAGTACCACTCCACTGGTGACAACATCATCGGTTGTTTCTTCAGGCTCTGTCTCAGAATCATTGACCACAAGTGCAGCTACAACACTTTCACTTGCTGATACTTCAATAACAACAGGTAGTTTATCAACATCACAGTCAACCTTTTCAGAAACTGTATCCACAGGAACAACAGACACAACCATAAGTGTTTTCCTAAGCTCTTCAATGACCTCAACTATAGCCGAATCTACATCATTGTCATCTGTAAATCCTACAGACACATCCACTGTAGCAGTTGAGAGCTCGACTCCAGGTGTGACAACATTGTCTTCAGTTACCAGTGGGACAGTTCCAGAGTCCCTAGCAACAAGTGCTGATACTTTAACATCTTCAAATGCAGATACTTCAGCTACCATTGGCAGTTTGTCAACAGCCTTCTCTACAGAGTCATCTACTGTATCTTCATCAACAGAGACTATTTCAACTTCTCAACCTCAAAGTTCCTCGGGAACATCAGCTGCTTTAGAATCCACATCATTTTCATCATCTGTAAGCTCTACTGATACATCCATCACAACAGCAGAAAGTACCTCTCCACTTGTAACAACATCATCTATTATTTCTTCAGGATCTGTCTCAGAATCATTTACCAGAAACACTGCTACAACATTGCCACTTGCCGAGACTTCAATAACAACAGGTAGTTTCTCAACATCACAATCGGCCATATCTACAGGAACAAAAGACACAAACACAAGTGCTTTCCTGAGCTCTTCAATGACTTCCGCTGTAGCTGAATCCACATCTGTAAATCCTACAGATACATCTACTGTAACAGTAGAGAAGTTGACTCTGGGTGTGACAACATTGTCTTCAGTTCCCACTGGAACAGTTCCAGAATCCCTAACAACAAGTGCTAATACTTTAACATCTTCAAATGTTAATTCTTCAGCTATCACTGGTAGTTTGTCAACAGTCTTCTCCACCCAGTCATCTACATTACCTTTATCAACACAGGTTATCTCCACATCTCAAACTCAAAGCTCTTCAGTAAACTCATCATCTGTAATAGTAGACAGTACCACACCACTGGTGACAACATCATCTTCTATTAGATCTGTCCCAGAATCATTGACCACAAGTGCAGCTACGACATTGTCACTTGCTGAGACTTCAATACCTACAGATATTTTGTCAACACCACTGTCAACCCTGTCAGATACTCTCTCTACAGGTACAACTTTCACAACAAGTGTTCTTCTAACCTCTTCAACTAAAGCTGAATCTACATCATTATTGTCAACAGTAAATCCTAGTACAGCTAGCTCAAACTCTGCTGATCAATCATCTTCAAGTAAAGCTACCACAGCATTTATAGAAACAGGGTCTACTTCAAGCAGCAGTACAATAAGACCTGCTGTTGAAACAACTGCAAATACAGTATCAACATTTGCTCAAACAGATTCTACTGCAACCAGTACAACAAATGGTTCGGAGAAATCAAATTCAAGCACAACAACAGCATCCACACCAACAGGGTCTATGACAACAAGTTTAAATACCACTCCTGAACTTGCAACATTGACCACAACAACAGCATCCACACATACAGGGCCTGTAACAATCCCTGCTGAGCAGTCAACCTTAGCCACAACAGCATCCTCCCAAACAGGTTCTATCGTGACCAGCACGAGAATAACTTCTGAGCAATCAGCCTTGATCACAATAACAGCATCCACACCAACAGGGTCCATGGCAACCAGTACAGCAAACCCTTCTGAGCAGTCAACGTTGACCACAACAACAGCATCCACACAAACTGGATCTGCCACTAACAGTGCAACAACCACTTCCAAACAATCAACCTTGACCACAACAACAGCATCCACACCAACTAGTACAGCAAACCCCTCTGAGCAGTTAACGGTGACCACAACAGCAGCATCCACACATACAGGGTCTACCGCAACCAGTACACCAACCACTACCAATCAACCAACCTCGACCACAACAACAGCATCCACACAAACTGGGTCTACCACTAACAGTGCAATAACCACTTCCAAACAATCAACCTCATCCACAACACCAGCTTCCACACCAACAGGATCCACAGCAACCAGTACAGCAAACCCTTTTGAACAGTCAACGTTGACCACAACAGCATCCCCACAAACTGGTTCTACCACCAACAGTACAATAACCACTTCCAAACAATCAACATTGACCACAACAACAGCATCCATACCAACAGGGTCCATGGCAACCAGTACAGCAAACCCTTCTGAGCAGTTAACGTTCACCACAACAACAGCATCCACACATACAGGGTCTACCGCAACCAGTACAACACCCACTTCCGATCAATCAAACTCGACCACAGCAACAGCATCCTCACAACCTGGGTCTGCCACTAACAGTGCAACAACCACTTCCAAACAATCAACCTTGACCACAACAACAGCATCCACACCAACAGGGTCCATGGCAACCAGTACAGCAAACCCTTCTGAGCAGTCAACGTGGACCACAACAACAGCATCCACACATACAGAGTCTACCACAACCAGTACACCAACCCCTTCCAGTCAATCAACTTTGACCACAACAACAGCATCCACACAGACTGGGTCTACCACTAACAGTGCAACAACCACTTCCAAACAATCAACCTCATCCACAACAGCCACATCCACACCAACAGGGTCTACAGCAACCAGTACAGCAAACCCTTTTGAACAGTCAACGTTGACCACAACAACAGCATCCACACATACAGGGTCTACCACAACCAGTACACCAACCCCTTCCAGTCAATCAACTTTGACCACAACAACAGCATCCACACAGACTGAGTCTACCACTAACAGTGCAACAACCACTTCCATGCAATTAACCTCGCCCACAGCAACCACATCCACACCAACAGGGTCTACAGCAACCAGTACAGCAAACACTTCTGAACAGTCAATGTTGACCACAACAGCATCCCCACAAACTGGTTCTACCACCAACAGTACAATAACCACTTCCAAACAATCAACATTGACCACAACAACAGCATCCATACCAACAGGGTCCATGGCAACCAGTACAGCAAACCCTTCTGAGCAGTTAACGTTCACCACAACAACAGCATCCACACATACAGGGTCTACCGCAACCAGTACAACACCCACTTCCGATCAATCAACCTCGACCACAGCAACAGCATCCTCACAACCTGGGTCTGCCACTAACAGTGCAACAACCACTTCCAAACAATCAACCTTGACCACAACAACAGCATCCACACCAACAGGGTCCATGGCAACCAGTACAGCAAACCCTTCTGAGCAGTCAACATGGACCACAACAACAGCATCCACACATACAGGGTCTACCACAACCAGTACACCAACCCCTTCCAGTCAATCAACTTTGACCACAACAACAGCATCCACACAGACTGGGTCTACCACTAACAGTGCAACAACCACTTCCAAAGAATCAACCTCATCCACAACAGCCACATCCACACCAACAGGGTCTACAGCAACCAGTACAGCAAACCCTTTTGAACAGTCAATGTTGACCACAACAACAGCATCCACACATACAGGGTCTACCACAACCAGTACACCAACCCCTTCCAGTCAATCAACTTTGACCACAAAAACAGCATCCACACAGACTGAGTCTACCACTAACAGTGCAACAACCACTTCCATACAATTAACCTCGCCCACAGCAACCACATCCACACCAACAGGGTCTACAGCAACCAGTACAGCAAACACTTCTGAACAGTCAACATTGACTACAACAACAGCATCCACACCAACAGGGTCCACGGCAACCAGTACAGCAAACCCTTCTGAGCAGTCTTCGTTGACCACAACAACAGCATCCACACATACAGGGTCTACCACAACCAGTACAACAACCAATTCCAATCAATCGACATCAACTGCAACAACAGTATCTCCACAAACAGACTCTAGCACAACCAGTTCAGCTACCCCTTCTGAGCAATCAGTGTCCACCTCAGCCAGTACAACATCCACTTCTGGAGAGTCTTCAACAACAAGCTCAACGCCTGCTACCACAACAAATACTAGCCCTGTAACTACTAATACCTCTACCGCAACTACCACCACTACTACAACACCAACTACTGCTACATCTCCTACAACCACCACCACCACTACTACTACAACACCAACTACTGCTACTTCTACTAGAACCACCACCACTACTACAACACCAACTACTACTACAACCACCACCACTACTACAACATCTTCAGCTTGCGGTAAGTTATCAAGGTATTATAGATGGTAGAGATAATATAGTAATAGAAAGAGGCAAGTGCTTGGAGAATTAGATGTCTCCCATATACATTATTTGTATTATCTGAGATTGTTGGCTGGCTACAAATTTTAAGCATATGCTGATCTGAGCTTTCAGTTTAAATCAGCCAAATACCTTCTAGATGCAAAGTGTTACAGTTTGTTTTACTTTTTGCAGAGAAGGACCCTCAATTTAGATAGATTAGAGGAGGGTTATGGCCCCTGTGAGTTTTTGTTTTGCCATCTGTTCTCAATTGGGGAGATTCCCCTTCTCTTCCTGTTCCATTATCACAACAGGAAGTATAAAAAGTCTCTCCAACCCGAGAACTAGTACACCAGAACTAGTGCCCCCTTTGGAAGACTGCCCCTTTATTCTTGTCCTGGGGATAACATAACATTTGGGATTTCCTCTCACTTTTACTCTTCATGACAATGTTTATACCAGGACAAAAAGAGGGCACATCTCCCTAATGAGGATACAATTAGCAAAAAAAACCTGACAGGTGTCCCTCTCCGCTTTATCCAAAACTAACAAAAAAAACTTTAGCTATGCTTTAAGAAATGCAAACACTGTTAGAACCATGCTTACTTGGTGTGCATCAAAGTGATCATGAAGATAGTTCCACCTTGATATAAGCTAGGTTAAAGTTATTTGTGATACATATAAGGGTCGATTTGCTAAAGGAAAATAGACTGTTCCCTCTGCACTTTGCAAGGGATTTCCCCCCAGAGCTTAATGAATGAGGTGAAGCTCTACTGACATCATCCAATCATGTCCAAAAAGAAGTTTTTTATTTTCCTTGCACAAGAATGGGTATTCTTTGAAAAGTGAAATGTCATTGCATTCACTAAGCTCTGAGGAATATTCCTTTGCACAGTGAAACTTCCCTTGCAAAGTGAACAGCCTGTTTGCCTTTAGTAAATTAACCCCATAGTGTCAGAAGCTTTTGACGCTACATTTGTAATCAGTTTAGATTCTGATAGATATTAGATTAGATATGTACTATACTGAAACATCAGTTCATATGTTTCCAGACTTTGCACCAAAAGAGATCAGGGTACGATTATTTTGCTCATGGGGTGGTTGGTAGCTTGCAAATCTTAATGGCAGATTGGTGAATTCTGTGTGTTTCTTTTTGCAGCAAAAGCATCGGTTTCTATTCAATTCACAAGCGTCAATAGTGATACGATTGAAATCAAACTAATTAAAGAAGGGGCACCGGCAAACGCTCAGTACAGTGTAACCTTGTCCACTGAAGGCATCACTAAGAAAGCAATTAATACGACTGCATCCAGTGTCACCTTCTCAGACCTTCTTCCATCAGTACAGTATTCCATCTATACCCAACAAAATTCCTGTCCACAGAAAGCAAAATTCAACACCACCATCTGGACAAGTAAGTAAATGTGTTTATGGATGAACTCAACTCGTTTTGTGCCAATAAAGCCAAGACAATTTGTAAAAGTTGAGAACAAATCTATTGCATGCATTTACAGCATAAAAGTAACTTTTTGGGGCTAAGTGTAGGATACATATATGGGTCCAAGTGGTTTTATCAATTTCCATCATGAGTTCATTATGTACACTCACTCCTCCTGACTCCATTTCCCACCAAAAGACACACATATTGCGTAACATAGATTTAAACTAGCAACAGGAGTTCTTTTTAGTAAAATAAATGTTACCATTAGAAATGCCAAAGCACCCATATAGAAAATTTAACAGTAAATCATTCTGAACAACCAGCTCAAAAAACAACCATGGCCTAATTCCTAGTTGTTAGCACGATTAAAATAGCAGGGGGTTATAGAAGGCAATAGGCACATCTATATAAACCACAACTTTACTTATCCAGCCAGACTACATTACTGCAGGACACTTTACAGGAATAACATGTAACACTGCCTTATGAGACTTAGCCCAAAGGAACACAATCAATGTCAACCACACCATGGGGAATCTCAGTAACACCAGATGGGAACCCCAACTTCTGATGTAATAATTAGTCACTTTCCTTTCAAGACCCATTTCCCACCAATTTACCCTATCAATTTATATAAATGTATAATAATTCCAATCTGTCATACAAAATAATGGACATGAGGATGAGAAAGCTACTTTATCCAGCTCCCGAGACCTCCACGCAGCTTCTCCTACTCAATAATTTGACCAGACAATAGGAATCTTCCTTTCCAGACATCTTTCTTGGCCTTGTTATCCCCGTCCATCCTTAGTTGTGTTGCCCCTTCGGCTAGCTTTTCCCTAGCTGCACTTGAGCAGCTATCTTCCCCACCATAGTTACCACAAACCACTCAAACCCTGTACTGGAGATGCAGGCAGGAACCAGATAACATATCTGTGTAGCTGTTTTTTCCCTGTTAATTTTTAATTGAACAATTCGATCTAACAAGTTTTAAGAAAGCTGGGCTGCTAATGGAAAGGGAAATGTGATGGGTAGTTCTGGGTTACTTTGCTCAGCATCTGGGTTACTTTGCTCAGCATTCTTTCCTACTTAAATTCCCTTTCAGCACTTTTGTGAGTCAGTATTTGTTGTGCATGTAATCCCCGTGAACAGGGCTTAATATATTCACTGTTTTGTTGAGAAAGTGAGTACGGAAATATCATTAATCAAATCGGTAAAGCTACTTGTACAGGATATGCATGTGTACCTTCCCATTTTATGAAGTTAAATCCTCTTGCTGGGAGCACAAAGAGCTTTGGTCACAACAAAAGGGCCATGCTCTAAGAACATATTGTCACGCTTATCCCTAACGCAGGTGGTCAGACACTATAGCTGGCTACTGTGTTCTTCGCTTATAGCAGCCCCCTTTCCCTTAAGGCAAGCAGGCCTACCGGTACTCGGATGTCCCCAGGACTTATACACAATGCTATAGTGCTTGGCCACCATTCCGGGGCAAACTGAGCAAGGCAAACAGGTACATGTGGTTGGCAGGCAGGTAGGCAAGGTGGTTCAATGACAGTCCAGGTAAAAGTCAGGCAGAGTTCAGAGAATAGTCTAAATCTGATCAGAGTTCGTACACAGGAAAAATCCAATCTAGCAGAGCAGGGCAGGCAAACAGGCAACTTGATCAGGTATTATACATGCTATCACAAGCATAATACTGCAGGCTTGGATACTGGCTAGCTTATATCAGGTTTGGTCTCCATCCAGAGTCTGGCCGCAATCAATCACCATGCAGGAGGACAGACAGACAAGGACAATGCTACAGCCAAAACCAGGATGCTGGAACCAGCAGCAATGATGGAGCAGGAACACATATGCTCCTGATACATATAATTGCTGTTTAGTTGTATTAGGGGCATATAGGCTTCTTGTCCCTATGGACATTTTTAAACCATGTCTTTCAAAAAACATGGTGGAAATTAAAGCGTCTTCTTTTAATGCCCCCTTGCACACATAAAAATTATGACCTGTGGAGATGATGATTTCTACTACATCCAATAAAATTATCAACAAAATAAGTACAAGTTTGTACTTCCAATCAAAGAGTTCAAGGAACCTCAAGGCCAAAGGGTGGCAGGAACACATTCTGTGCTGTTGGGGCAGCTGGAACTCAGGCAGTCTCCTGCCACCCAACACCTCCTACCCTAAACCCCACAATGCATTTCTTTAATAAATGTCAAGAATTCATGCTCAATGGCAGTCTCAGGACCAACCTTGTGTAGTGTCAGTGATAACAGAAGAAATATAGTCTGTGCTTCTATCAAATCACTCAATAAATAAATCAAATAAACAGAAAATTAATAAAAGTATACGTAATAAAATAAATCTACACTCTTGACCCTTCACTCTATCCCTAGCTAGTGGATATTCAAAGGTACAAATCTAAGGAATATATAAATACAGGGCTATAAACTAAAAAAAATAGCGTAAAAAACATCCACAAGTGTAATAATATATGCTATAAACTGCAAAAACAGTAATTTATAAATCAAATATACAGAAAATAAATAATAATAGTATATGTAATAAAAGAAATCTACACTCCTGACCTTTCATTCAATCCCCAGCTGCTGTATGATCAAAAGTACAAATTAAAAGAAATCAATAAATACAGGGCTATAAACTAAAAGCCTGTGTAAAAGTCATCCAAAGGTGCAATAATATACTATAAAGTGTAAAAACAGTAATAAATACATAAAAAAATAAAAACAAACCCTAAACATATGTATAAATAATAATATATATAAAAAAAAACTAAATATAAAAATGAGTTATTTGCATATATTATTATTGTTTTCATTTTGCATTGATATATTTTTACAAGACTGACCTTGTTATAGCCGTCTAAAGAAGGAAAAGAGAGGTCAGAGAGAAATGGTCACCTATTTTTAGGAACAGGGACAGAAATTGTATAAAAGACAGACTCAAAATAGCAAAATATGTTTTTGTTCTTGTCTGTGTTTCTATTGAAGAGATTTGTCATAATTTCCTGTGCTGATGGGAAATTAGGATACATCTCCCCAACAGAAACAGGGACAACAATCAAAATCGGATAAAGAAATCAGTCCAAAATTAAATAAAAAGCTTCCATTGGGTCGCGGGCTTTAGAATACATTTTTTTTTTAATAGCAATTTAGTAATGCTACTTGCTTAACTAAAGTACAACTTCTTGATAGTTTATACAGATCTAATCTCTGGAAAGTGCCATAGACACTTAAGAACGGTGGTGCTTTGTTTCCTTGATACATATTATTGAGTCATATCAGTGATGACAATGGTAAAATGATGACGCCTACAGCTCGGAGTCACAGTCAGCCTGCGGTCATGTCACAGTAGCTAACCTTCCATGATATGCCACTCATCCTGATTGATGACAGTCGCTCACGTTTCCGCTTGTACCTGCGGTAGCTCCCCTGGTCCTCCTCGCGCACTCTATTTACATTTCCCACTGATATTTCATGACCTCACTCCCTTCTAACGATCCCACGCCTGCAACCTCAGGACGGAAACTTCGGCTGGGGCGTGAGCCACAGTGTCAATGTTTGCTACAATGTTTGAAAATAAAATGTTATTATTGATACACGGCTGGGAGAAGAAAGTCCGGGGGAACTGGATAAGCATCTATTAGAAAGAAAACACCAGAATTAAAAGTAGATATAAACCCTATCTGAGGGACATCTAGTTTGTTAAAGCACTGTGTATCATGGAACAATTTTTATGATTTACTTTCGATAAAATTGTTTCACATTTGCCCACCCTCTTTTCTTTATCCTTTTCTCAGTGAAGCTCTCTAGCCTCATTCAGCTACTTTCTGTCGATATGAATTTGCTCCAGCATCTACTGCACATCTGTGCTCTGGATCTGCATTTGATAGTGACAATGGTCAATGATGGTGACCATTGATGGTCATTTTTGGTGACCATTGATCGTCATTGATAGTTGCCATTTATGGTCAATGATGGTGACCATTTGTGGTCAATGATGGTGACCATTGATGGTCAATGATGGTGCCATTGGTGGTCAATGATGGTGACTATTGATGGTCAGTGTTTGTGACCATTGATCGTTCATTAATGGTGAACATTTGTGGTCAATGATGGTGACCATTTATGGCCAATGATGGTGCCATTGGTGATCAATGATGGTGAACATTAATGGTCAATGATGGTGCCATTGGTGATCAAGGATGGTGACCATTGGTGGCCATAGAGACCATTGATGATCATAGTGGCCACTGATGGTCAATGATGGTGGCCATTGGTGGTCAATGATAATGACCATTGATAGTCAATGCTGGTGGCTTTTGATGGTCAATGACTATGCAGACAGTGACAATTCTTAACAATGGTGACCATTGATGATCAATGATGGTGGCCATTGGTGGTCAATGATGGTGCCATTGATGGTCAATGATGGTGGCCACTGGTGGTCAATGATGGTGATCATTGGTGGTCAATTATGGTGACCATTGATGATCAATGATGCTGCCATTGATGGTCAATGATGGTGGCATTAATGGTAATAGAGGCCATTGATGGTTAATGTTGGTGAGCATTGATGGTCACAAGGGCCCTTGATAGTCAATGATGGTGGCTATCGGTGGTCAGTGATGGTGACCAAGGATAGTTAGGTGGTGGCACTCGATGGTCAATGATAGTGACCATTGATAGTCAATGACTATGCCGGCATGTGTGTTGGCATGGCCACTTCTTCTCCACCAAGGGAAACATGAGACAGGGTGACAATGCAAGAGCACATTTGGGAGGCAGCCCTCACCCTATGATGGGACATGCTGAACAAGGCTCTTCATAGAAGGGTCACCAGGTATTCTTTTATTGAAGGCTGAAGACACATTAATATGTTAAAGCTTAAATGAGATTCTAGTGATTGGGTTCACAGAAAAAGAAAAAAAAGGAGCTGTTGAAAAGCCTCAACATACTGTATTTAGTTAAGAATTAAACCCAAATAAGGTAATGAACCTAAACCAACTGCCATGTTTTGCATTTTCTATAAAATACAGCTTTCATATATTTTTTTTTAATCCTTTGTTGCATGTGAATGCAGCAGATCACCTGCAGCCTCTTTGCAGCTACTGTCTGTCTACATCCACTTCAGTGATGACTGCTTGTCATTTTTATGATGGTGACAACATTAGACCATACCTGTGCAATGTGGTTCGCCGCGGCTGATTGTACAGGGGACAAAATTGACACACAAGCATTGCCACCCTAGAACAGGAAGTACCTGAACAAGAATCTTCACAGCAGGATCAGCATATTTATAGTGATTGGGTTCACATATACTTCATGGCTTGGTTTTTATTTGCTGCGATTGCTGACATTGGGCTTGGTTCTAATCCGGTGTGTTTTCAATTCTTTTCCACAGCTGCAAGGGTTTATGCTGCACAAATAAGAGTGACTAATCAGGAATACAAGCCTGCTTACAATGATCCAAGCAGTGAAGCATTCAAAGACTTTGAGAACAATTTTATCACAGAGGTAAGAAGAGTCACTTGTTACTTTCTGGTTTGGGGGGTGTTGTTTGAGATTGGTGCTGATGTACTAATTATTTTACCCTTTGGTTAAACCTATGACCCACCATTAACCTACAGCTTTTCTGTTGTCTGAAACCATTGATGCCCATATGGTTCTGGATCTCTGGATTGAATTCAGACCTTTTTTTGCCCACACCTTTCCTTAGCACTCAATAGCTGATACTTGGGGTCTATTTATTACAACATTCACAAAGCTACTCGTCCCGTGAATGTTATTGAGCTGTTTTCGCTCCTGATTGAATGTTATTCATACAGAATAGAGTGAATCAGGGAATTAGCACATCATGGCCACTAGATGGAGCTGAGGATCATAGAAAATCAATACCTAATTACTATGGTCGTCAGCTCCGTCTAGTGCCCATAATGCAGTATTTTCAGTTCATGAAAATAGTCAAGTAACATTTGATTTGCCCCCTACATTTTTACAGAATGAATGTGCACGCATTTTCACAGGACAAATAGCTCTATGTTTTTTTTTCTTTTTATGAATACACACCTTGGTATTGGTTATATACTGTATAGCTGTATTACTTCTACTGACTGCCATGCGTCGTAATTATACCGTGTCTTATCTCTCAGCAGGTCAGACAGGGTTTTCCATCTTCTAGCCAGAGGCAATGTGATCTTTGCCTAGGCTTTAAATAACATAAGGAGGCATGAAAGAGGACCTTTTTTTTTTTTTTTGCAACGTGGACATGTGATGTGTTAATGCTGACACGTGTCCTTATAATCTATACAAAGCATGATTTGTAATGACAGCTTCCCCTTCCAAATGTTTTAGCTTTTTATGTGGGCTGAATTCACTAAGCCAAAATAACTCAGCAAGTAACACACATGTTGTAGCTTAATGAATTGGGTTTGGGCTAAACGTTAGTGTTTCTTCATGACCAGATGTCAAAAGATATTGAGTGTCATTTTATGGCATTGTAAAAAGCAATATTTACAGAAAACAGAACAAAACGTGACTGGTGACCTTGGATTTCATTGTAGACTGTATTTACCTTTTTACTCCTTTGTGAAAGAGCAAATGCAAATATATATTTCAGGCGTTGGTCAGTCAATAGTGCTGTGTATATGTAAATTAGATATGTGTTTTATATGAGCAGAGAAAAATGTATATTCTGACAGATTATTCATAATTAAAAAGATGGGGAATTGCGCTTTACTGCCCATATACTGGAATATTTAGGAATAGCACCTAAAATCTATGCCAGCTATTCTCAACTAGTATTCCTCCAAAGGATGCAAAAGTTGACCACCAATGAATGGAGCATTCCTCCTATTGAACATTCTTCTCACTGACTACCAATGTAAGGGGAATTCTTCCCACCGACCACCAACATAAGGAGCATTCTTCCCACCGACCACCAATGTAAGGGGCTTCCTTCTGATTGACCACCAATGTAAGGGGCATTCTTTCCACTGACCAGCAATGTAAATGGCATTCTTCCTACTGACCGCCGATGTAAGGAACATTTTTCCTACTGACCGTCAATGTAAGGGGCATTCTTCATACTGACCACCAATATAACAGACTTTTTTCTTACTGACCACCAATCTAAGGGGCATTCTTTATACTGATCATCAACATAAGGCGCATGATCACCAATGTAAGGAGCATTCCTCCTATTGACCACCAATGTAAGGGGAATTCTTCCCACTGACCACCAATGTAAGGGGCATTTTTGCCACTGATCACCAATGTGAAGAGCATTCTTCCCAATGACCACCAATGTAAGGAGCATTCCTTATATTGACTACCAATGTAAGGGGAATTCTTCCTACACTGCCCACCAATGAAAGTGCCATTCTTCCCACCAATTTAGGGAGCATTCCTCATATTGACTACCAATGTAAGGGGAATTCTTCCCACTGACCACTGATGTAGGGGACATTTTCCTACTGACCACAAATGTAAGGAACATTACTCCTATTGACTACCAATGTAAGGGGAATTCTTCCCACTGACCACCAATGTAAGGGGCATTCTTTCCACTGACCAATGAAAGTGGAATTTTTCCCACCAACTTAGGGGGGCATTCCTCTTATTGTCTACCAATGTAAGGGACATTTTTCTCACTGACTGTCAATTTAAGGGACATTCTTCCTACTGACCACCAATATAACAGGCATTTTTCTTACTGACCACCAAAGTAAGGAGCATTCTTCCCACTGACCACCAATCTAAGGAACATTCTTCCCACTGATCACCAATGTAAGGAACATTCTTCCCACTGACCACCAAAGTAAGGAGCATTCTTCCCACTGATCCCCAATGTAAGGAACATTCTTCCCACTGACCACCAAAGTAAGGAGCATTCTTCCCACTGATCACCAATGTAAGGAGCATTCTTCCCACTGACCACCAATGTAAGGAGCATTCTTCCCACTGACCACCAATCTAAGGAACATTCTTCCCACTGACCACCAATGTAAGGAGCATTCTTTCCACTGACCACCAATCTAATGGACATTCTTCCCACTGATCACCAATCTAAGGGACATTCTTCCCACTGATCACCAATATAAGGAGCATTCTTCCCACTGATCACCAATATAAGGAGCATTCTTCCCACTGACCACCAATGTAAGGAACATTCTTCCCACTGACCACCAATGTAAGGAGCATTCTTCCCACTGACCACCAATGTAAGGGGTATTCTTCCCACTGATCACCAATGAAAGGAGCATTCTTCCCACTGACCACCAATGTAAGGAACATTCTTCCCACTGACCATCATCCTGGTCTACCATGAGTTGTGGATAAAGAAATTCATTAGCAGGGGTTCTTTCAGAATGAAAGTTATTTCAAGGGTCCCTTGATGCTAAAAAGTTTGAAAAATGTCTGAGTGTTTTTTTTTTAGAAACATCATATAATTGTATCAAAACCATAGAAATAGATATGCAGTCAGATAGACATTGTAGGAACTACCTCCATTTTCCTAGTCTCACCTCACTTTACAGCAGTTGTGCAGAATGTCTGAATATGACTGTGCAGTTTAATAGACACCAGTGTTGGACTCTGTGCACTTAGTAAAGTACAACAGAGCTTATCCAGCACCCCCTCTCCCCGTCTCTGCAATATAAGTCTTGTGTTGAGGGGTGTGGCTGTTACTCAGCTCTGCCAGCACAGATCACTGCAATGTGTGAGAGGGCCCTAAGCAGCATTTTCATGCAAGAATTATTCAAAAATCATAAGCTGCTGGGGTACAGGACTAGGAAGAGATACAAAGGCGTGAGAGTTGAGTTGGGCTTTACCTCCAAGTTGAATGAAATGGAAGGTTTTTTTTTTTTAATTATGATGTAGTGGCCAATAGGGAGTATTTGTTTTAGGACGCACATCCTCATCAATTCTTTTTGTCTTTCCTCCAGCTGCTAAAGTATCTGACCGCTCTGATACGTGATTATATCAATTCAGGCAGAATGCGAGTTGTGTTGAAGGGCCTGAAAGCCGGTAGCGTCATTGTGGATTATGACATCATCACAAACGTTGCTGATAACTTCACGGTGGCGAACATAAGCCAAGATTTCACCGACGCGCTAAACCAGAGCTCTGCGCTGATAATCGATCCAAGATCATACTCGTACAATGGTAAATCAGATATTCTCTCCGTTGTTCTATTACAAGAAACTGTCTGTCTTTCTAATGTCTATATATCTGTGACAATCCTTTACTATAGCAGAGCTAAACTTTAGGTAGATAATAAAAAAAAACAATGAATACAGTTATAAACTCGGCACTAGCAGTCAATCAGGTGGCCTGTAATGCACATGTGCTGACCGGAAACATGCTGGCAGCAGAAGACAACTGAGGGAGCAGAAGGATGAACACAACGCAGTGTGCTGCTGCTCGTCCACCGTCCAATCATGGACTGAGGGAGGGGAGGTGACCAAGCTGTATTTTTTTTAACTGCAGTAAACATAAAAGTTTAGGTCGGAAACCAGGACTCATTGGACGGGTAAAACAGCTCCCATACCCTATGTGTGCATTAGCTGTAACGTTGTGTATAGATTATCTCTGTCCTACACAAAGAAGCAACAGCACTACATCCTCACACACTGGACGCTTGTCCTCCTAGAAGTCAGCTGTGGTACGGACTCAACCAATAAAATGCAAGACGGTTTTCATGACCTTTTTATTAGAGGACTACAAAAGAAAGATCAATATTACTGACTGATGTCACATTGTGATAAATCTATCTATCTATCTATCTATCTATCTATCTATCTATCTATCTATCTATCTATCTACAATCTATCTATCTATCTATCTATCTATCTATCTATCTATCTATCTATCTACAATCTATCTATCAATCTATCTATCTACAATCTATCTATCTATCTATCTATCTATCTATCTATCTATCTATCTATCTACAATCTATCTATCTACAATCTATCTATCTACAATCTATCTATCAATCTATCTATCAATCTATCTATCTATCTACAATCTATCTATCTATCTATCAATCAATCTATCTATCTATCTATCTATCTATCTATCTATCTATCTATCTATCTATCTATCTAATCTATCTATCTATCTATCTATCTATCTATCTATCTATCTATCTATCTATCTATCTATCTATCTATCTATCTATCTATCTATCTATCTATCTATCTATCTATCTATCTATCCAGAGGTGGCTCTAGGCTTTGTGAGGCCTTAGGCAAAAACCTAGCCATGAGGCCCTACAGTCTATCTACAGTCAAGTCCATAAATATTGGGACATCAACACAATTCTAATCTCTTTGGCTCTATACACCACCACAATGGATTTGAAATGAAACGAACAAGATGTGCTTTACCTGCAGACTTTCAGCTTTAACTGCAGGGTATTTACATCCAAATCAGGTGGACGGTGTAGGAATTACAACAGTTTGTATATGTGCCTCCCACTCTTTAAGGGACCAAAAGTAATGGGACAGATTAACAATCATAAATCAAACTTTCACTTTTTAATACTTGGCTGCAAATCATTTGCAGTCAATTACAGCCTTTACAGGCAATTACAGGGGTTTCATCTCTGGTGATGCTCTGCCAGGCCTCTACTGCAACTGTCTTCAGTTCCTGCTAGTTCTTGGGGCATTTTCCCGTCAGTTTTGTCTTCAGCAAGTGAAATGCATGCTCAATCGGATTCAGGTCAGGTGATTGACTTGGCCATTGCATAACATTCCACTTCTTTCCTTTAAAAAACTCTTTGGTTGCTTTCACAGTATTCTTCTGGTCATTTTCCATCTGCACTGTGAAGCACCGTCCACTGAGTTTTAAGATATTTGGCTGAATATGAGCAGATAATATTGCCCGAAACACTTCAGAATTCATCTTGCTGCTTTTGTCAGCAGTTGCATCATCAATAAATACAAGAGAACCAGTTCCATTGGCAGCCATACATGCCCACACCATGACACTACCACCACCATGCTTCACTGATGAGGTGGTATGCTTTGGATCATTAGCAGTTCCTTTCCTTCTCCATACTGTTCTCTTCCCATCACTCTGGTACAAGTTGATCTTGGTCTCATCTGTCCATAGGATGTTGTTCCAGAACTGTGAAGGCTTTTTTAGATGTTGTTTGGCAAACTCTAATCTGGTCTTCCTATTTTTGAGGCTCACCAATGGTTTACATCTTGTGGTGAACCCTCTGTATTCACTCTGGTGAAGTCTTCTCTTGATTGTTGAATTTGACACACAGTGTTCTTGATCTGGCCAACTGTTGTGAAGGGTGTTTTCTTCACCAGGGAAAGAATTCTTCGGTCATCCACCACAGTTGTTTTCCGTGGTCTTTCGGGTCTTGTGGTGTTGCTGAGCTCACCGGTGCGTTCTTTCTTTTTAAGGATGTTCCAAACAGTTGATTTGGCCACACCTAATGTTTTTGCTATCTCTCTGATGGGTTTGTTTTGTTTTTTCAGCCTAATGATGGCTTGCTTCACTGATAGTGACAGCTCTTTCCGTCTCATATTGAGAGTTGACAGCAACAGATTCCAAATGCAAATAGCACACTTGAAATGAACTCTGGACCCTTTATCTGCTCCTTGTAAATGGGATAATGAGAGAATAACACACACCTGGCCATGGAACAGCTG
>BLSH010194623.1:345747-358000 GCA_018402905.1 Glandirana rugosa
CGAAACGACAAGTAAATAAATATTTCCGGGTGATACCCTTGGGAATATAGTATTGTCTGTCTGTCCAACCAAACCAATACTGGTAAGTAAAGTTTTAACTTACAATTTTTGTTTGTTGTAAAAATTTCCTCTTCGGTTTCGAAAAAAACCAACATGAAGATACCTGGTGTCCTCACTCCAAGCAAGACGTGAGTACTGGACTCAGTCGACTGTCGACCGTAGTGCCTCCGGCAGGTCCGAGACTTTTCTGGTCGTCGATAGACGACTCTAGGACTCGGTCGGCTAGGGCGGGGGAGGTATCGGGTCGTGAGGTCATGCGAGCACTGCTGATCACTCCACTCTGAACTGAGAGCCAGGACTGTCAGTCATCGGCTCTCTGCTCTGCTCCTCCAGTGCTCACTGGAGTGCTGGGCTATGGAGGGGGCGGGATCGGCTGGCTCAGGATCTCAGCAGATAGCTGCTGGTCTTTTCAGAGCCTGGACGGCCTCCGTGATGCCAGCTGTCAGCTGACTCAGGTCATGAGTGCAGAACGAACCTCACTCCTGTGGTCCATAGAAGTACAACCAAAAAAAGCTTTGGCTTCTCCTTTAAAAATGTTGTTTGTTTTTAACATTCAATTTTGAAATGAATGGTCATAACCAAACCAACCTGTCTGTCTGTTATGATATAAGGGTTCCCATAGTGGGCCTTTATAAATAAATGAACAGCAAAGCTTGGCACAGATGTCGCTTCAGGTTGTCCAAGCCACTTCAGTTCTAATGAGTGATAGGAACATAATCCTTATGGGCAACTCTAATCCAGTCACCATGGAATGTGTCAAGGTATATATTGATTGTCTAAGTACACGGAAAGAAAAGCTTGTGCATCCAGGAAAAAAAACCCTCAACAAATGAATGGCCTAACACAGGAGGGCAAATTCTACAAGCCAACACTAAGCACTTTTCCTTAACTTTAAAGAAAAGGGACATTCTTTCATGGACAGAGTACAACTGGATCACAAAAGGCCATCTACATTAAAGAAGAATTCCAGTTCTGGATATTTTTAAGAAGTTGCATTGGTCCAACCTGGACCAAAGTAACTTTGTATTTACCACATCTGCAGGATCCCTCTAAAAGCAGAAAATCCTCATAGTAGTCACTGCTACTCTAGTGATCTCCATAAGCTTTTGGGTCCCATGCCAAGTGGCTGCCCTGCGGCATTCAGAAAACAGAAGGTCGGCTGCTCCACATGTGGGCTGCTCAGAGATTACTTTGCATTTTTTTTTTTCAATGAACGCAAAGCATTATCTGGTTGGACGAGGTGGAGAGGCAAGGTGGTGATGTCACACTTTACCTCTGGCAGCTAGTGGACATCACTGGAGTAGCGGTGCCTTCTACAGTGATCTCCAACTTCTAAAGGGATCCCACATGTATGGTATATTCATAGTTACGTTGGTCCAAGCTGAAAATGTAAAAATAGCCATCACTGGAATTCTTCTTTAAACTGGAATGACCATCTCTAAACAGAGGTGGGGGCTTTAGACACCATCTGCTTTCCACATAAACTGCAGTTTTAACATCTCTACCTTGGTGATTTGACAACAATTTACACCCTTAGCCATGTGGTTAGAATGGTTAACACCTGTGTAGACTTCCTGACACCAAGGACAAGACTAAGTAACTACAACAGGGTGGTTCCTCAACTTTCACACCTCTCATTTTGCTCTTGGACAATCAACATCTCAATATGGCTTACTAATACAAGCAATACAATGGCTCTAAGCCAAGCAAGGGATTCCATCTTACTCCTTTCATAAAACATGGGCTCCATGTAGTCTTGCTTATTTGTTGCTGATTGGAAAAACAATTTCACAATGATATTAATGCAATTATGATGTTTTTGTGTTTGCAGCCCAAAACAGTTGTGCCGTGGATTTTAACAGATGCTCTCAATATGCCACCTGCATGTCCAATTTGGGGACATCTACTTGCAAGTGCAATGCTGGCTACTACGATTTAAGCCCAGATGTTCCTGGCATACAGTGTGAACTAGGTAAATATTTTTTTTCTATTTTGTTATGTAGTCATAAGAGAAAAAGGAAATTCAGGTAAACAATATAAGGTCAACTCCCCTTAAGGTATTGTTTTAATAAGTTGCTGGAGCTGATGTGGCCTGCCAGACCAACCAGCTTTGTGCATTAGTTTGAGTAACATTTCAAAGATCTCCTTTTTGTCGGGAAGAGGGGACCAGTAAAGGAATGTGAATTAATGGGTTGGTTTGGATCAGCGAACACTGAAGTGAGTACTGAGGCAGAGGTGTAGGGCATGACGAGAGGTCAGTGTTCTTTATAATGCATTGGAAGTGAACATAGGCTGTCCTTCAGGAATTCAGAGCTAAAAACACACTGAAATAAACTATTAGGGATACAATATTCAAATAGTGCAGACTGCAATTTTTCAGATTTTTACTAATGTGATAAATAAGCAATGATTTGCAATGCATGTAACTGTGGAATACGGCATGTGAACCACAAATAGAAAAAAACCCATTCAAGACATTTTACAAAAATATTGCAAATTGCGCAACATATAGAACTATTGAAAAGATCGCATATATTTGGGGCATAGAGAATATGCACATTAATGTGCCAAGCAGTAGGTAACACAAGACTCCTTATAAACTATTGTATCTGTGACATAATGGACAATTTGTCGCAATTTGCAACTTTTTCGTGACAATTTCGCATATAGTTTCCCTGTTGCGATTCATTACTGTACACTGTTAGATTATCAGGCCCATTGTGTTGCCATGTCAAAGAGGAAGGTAGGCACACACTGTATTTCTGGCACATCAACAGGTATTTTTCTTTACTTGCAGCATGTTTCAAGGGATAAAACATGGAAAAATGTGAATGCATTCCAGAGATGAATGAAATGATTTTACTTTTTTTGTAGCTTTTACATTTAACGGCTATTGCGCTAATAGGGGTGATTTACTAAAGGAGTTGAGAATCTTCACTCAATAAATTGTATTTGTGTTCACCCAATCATGTTCAGGTGAAACTAAAGAAAAAGGAAAAAATAATTTGTTTTTCACTTGATTGGATAATTGAAAGAAATATTTGCTCTATTTTTTGAATGAAGATTCTCAACTTCACTCAGAGCTCATTGTTTTCATTGAGTCATCCAATTCATAGGGGGGAGATTTACTAAAACTGGAGCACTCAGAATCTGGCGCAGCTGTGCATGGTATCCAATCAGCTTTTAACTTCAGCTTTATAATTAAAGTGATACTAAAGTCTCGTTTTTTTAAGTTAAAAATAACAAACATATTTATACTTACCTGCTCTGTGAAGTGGATTTGCACAGAGAAGCCCAGATCCTCCTCTTCTCGGGTCCCTCGCTGGTGCTACTGACCACTCCCTCCTGTTGAGTGCCCCTACAGCAAGCGGCTTTCTATGGGGGAACCTGAGCCGAGCCACAGCTCTCTGTGTCCATTCAGACATGGAGCTGTGACCCAGCCCCACCCCCTTTCTCTCCTCATTGGCTGACTGACTTTTATTGGCAGCAGCAGGAGCCAATGGCACCGTGCTGCTGTCTCAGCCAATGAGGAGGGGAGTCCTGGGCAGCTGAGACATTCCTGCAACATCGCTGGATCTAGATGGGGCTCAGGTAAGTATTAGGGTGGGCTGAGGAGGGCTTCTGCTCACAGAAGGGTTTTTATCTTAATGCATAAATATCTTAGAATAAAAAAACCTTCTGCCTTTAGAACCACTTTAAGCTTTGACAATAAAACCTGGAAGCTGATTGGTTTCTATGCCGAGCTGCACTAGATTTTGCACTCTCCAGTTTAAAGTGGAGTTCCACCCGATTAAAAGTCAGCAGCTACCAAAAGGGTAGCTGCTGACTTTTAACAATCAGTCCCTCGTTCCAGCGATGCGGTCACCCAAGGGCTTGCTCTTCTCCCCCTCCCCTCGTCGGCACCGGCATCACAAGTGTGGGCACCCGGCTTTGGCTTCAAAGCCGGGCGTGCACTGCGCATGCGCGAGTCACGCTGCCCTTGTGAATGGTTCGGTGTATCTTCTGGGACCTGTGACGTGTCCCAGAAGATCGCCAAGAGGGAGGGGGGAAAGTGAACTTCCTTCCAGAGCCGTGGTTCTAGGAGAGGAAGCAGACCTGAGACCCTGTGAAAAAAGGGTCCCCCACCCCAAAAAAAATGACATGCCAATTGTGGCATGTCGGGGGTCACCTTCCCTTAAAGCGGACGTTCCACTTTTGGGTGGAACTCTGCTTTAAGTAAATCCCCCCAATAGACTTGCATTGTGAGAAGGAGCAGTAAAGCATATCTGTGGTGCAGCGAAGCAAAGTAGGATACAGGGCCTGCCTATGTAATCAGCAAATATGTCTACTTCTATGTACACCTATAATTTTTTTAAGTATATACAATATATCTAAAAATAATAAAACCATGACCAGTGTTGCGCTGTTCCCACCTTTCACCACAATCAAAATATATATACTAATCAATTACGCATATAAATAAATCACAAATAATTTCAATCAATTATGCCCATATGAATGAAAGCATGCAATCAAATCAATAAGTATAAAGTTCCAGTCCTAATCTAAACCTAATGCTCTTCCGTCCAAAATGACATCTGTGCCAGTGCTCCACCTTTAATAGCGTGCGCTGCCACCAATAGAATTGCTTGCTCACCTAAGTATTGGACCTATATAACAAATACAGGTCAATAAACGCTTAATTCTTAATTCTATGAAATGATGTCCCATCCGCACGTCACCAGCTCCTCTGTAACACTGGATACAGGTAGGCAGGTCTCCTATAAATGTTGCATATTCCTTCTGAGCAGTCATCAGTTAATCTCAGAGAATAGAGAAAACCTCCATTAGTGCGGTGCCTTTTATAAGCTTTAGGCATCATACACACGGACGTTTTTTACCGCCGCGTTTTTGAGCATTTTTTGCAGCTCTCCATGTTATTCAATGGGCCCATAAAAACGCTGTAGATAGCGTTGGCGTTGGTGGGTTGAAAGCAGAACCCACGACCAGCACGTTCTGAAGCTGCAGCGTTAGAGCGTTTTTGACTCAGATTTTTGCCTGACGTCGGTCCCAACGTTTTGATATTACGCCCGTGTGTATGAGGCCTTAAAAACCACCATGCATCATAATAACATGCTCACATATTACTTGGAAAGTTACAGACTCATACATCACATTACAAAACAAAGATGGCCGGTCTTGGCAACGGACCGGAAGTGACATCACCTTGCTCTGCCCAACGCGTTGCGTCACTCACACACGTGACTGCATTAAGGACCAAAAAAAAAAAAAGATTAGGACACAGTGATAAGATTAGTGGGATCTCTGTTATATGTGCATCTAAAAAAATAGACTTTAATATGTTTTATTTAAATTATTTTTTTAATGCAGTTTTATGTATTAAGGGTTCATTGTTTAACGTTGCCTTCTGTTGCCAATACAGATGAGTGTGTCTCTGGCAATAACACGTGTTCACCAAACGCCACCTGTACCAAGATAGCTGGAGGTTACACCTGTCAGTGCAATTCCGGATTTCAGGATCAAAACCTCACCAACCCCGGGCGGATCTGCGCAGGTGAGTCTTCTCTAAAGTCCCTGGACCAAATATGAACTGTCAATTCTAAAAAAGATTAGGACAGTGACAAGATGAATGTGATCTCTTTTATATATGCATAAAGAAAAAAACAACTGAAAATATAATATACTCTGTTTAAGGCCTCATACACACGGGCGTATATAAAATAATAAACAAAACGTCGGGCCCGACGTCAAGGAGATAAAGTCGACGTTTTTCGGCGTTATGCATTGGCGTTTTTGAGCGCTAGTGAGCGTCGGCGTCAATAGACGTTTTTTAAAAAAAAATCATTCCTCTGCTATTTTTCAACCTAAAAACGTCGGCGTCAAAAAACGCCGGAAAACGCCGGTACAATATTAGGTGGCGTTTGTTGGCGTCTGTTGGCGTCTCGTGGCGTTTTGCGGCGCTTTTTGACGTCGTTGCAGCCAAGGAACGCGCTGGTCGTGGGTTCTCTGATACGCCGACGCCATCTACAGCTCAAAAACGCCGACGTATTTTATGTGGCCATTGACTAACATGGGGAGCAGCTAAAAAACGTCAGTAGACGCCGGCGTCAAAATACGCCTGTGTGTATGAGGCCTAAAGCACCAGAATTTTTTAATTTTTTTTTTTTTTTTTGTAATGCAGTTTTATATATCAAGTTTTTATTGTTCAACAATGTCCTCTGTTGCCAATACAGATGAGTGTGTCTCTGGCAATAACACGTGTTCACCAAACGCCACCTGTACCAAGACAGTTGGAAGTTACACCTGTCAGTGCAATTCCGGATTTCAGGATCAAAACCTCACCAACCCCGGGCGGATCTGCGCAGGTGAGCCTTCCCTGAAGTCCCTTGGCCAAATATGAACTGTTATGTTTAAGTTTAGAGAAGGTCATCTTTAAAGCAAACCTGTCATACATTCAAAAGTAAAAGTCCACAGGATATATTTATTAGGGATATTAATTTATGTAGCGTTGACAACTCATGCAGCTCTTCACATACTATACATTCCCATCAGCCCCTGCCCTCAAGAAGCTTACAGTTAAAGGTCCTTATTTCAGATGCATACTTACAGTACATGTTGCATACCCATTACTAGGGCCAATTTAGACAGGAGCCAATTAACCTACCAGCATGTCTTTGGAGTGTGGGAGGAAATCCATGCAAGCACGGGGAGAACAGGCAAGTGCCATGCAGCTAGTGTCCTGCCAGGTATTTGAACCAAGAGCCTCAGCACTGCAAGGAAGGTTCTTGCTATTACCTTAGTAAGCCAGAATTCTCATTGTGTGCATCTCTGAATCTAGTTTCACGTTGTTACCAGCAACCTGACTAAAATGAAAGTGGAAACTCATTCAAAACTTTAACTTTTTTAATAGCATGGGCGAGGGATTTGAACCTCTATTGGGTTTTTAAGGCCTGTGCTCCTGTTGGGGAGATTTTCATTCACTTTCACATTGCTAAATTTTTGATGTTGAGGGTAGGGATAGATGATCTGTTAAGGTGGCACTGGATGGTATAAATCCAAAGTTGAGGGATCTGGAGGGTATGTTGGGTCTGCAAATGGGACCTAGAATGCTCAGTTCATCTGGAGGGACTTCTCAGAGTACAGATTCATAAGCAAAGTGGACTTGGTATGTGGTGGGTGCGGACCAATTTGTATAAAGAGTCATGAAATGTATTGATCATGAGATATTATAGATCCAAAAACTTTTTATTGATAGTCAAAAAAGTAAAGCCAATGTGTTTCAGGGGACCAAGATATTCCCTTCACTAGGGTTTTGATAGATAGCATAAGCCAAAAAAAAACTCATTGGCTCCAGAGCTGGCTTCTGGGTAATTTAAACTGGTAGGCATGGCAGGCATCAGGGCATGCCAAGGAGCTTAGCTCATACAGAAGCCTTCGAGAAAGGACATTAGGGGAAACCACACTCACTAGATATCAATAAGTGTAGATTTAAGCTTGAGCTATAGTGGTCTGTAAACAACAGACCTTTTTTTTAGCAAAGCTGGTAAGAAAAGTCTAGAAAATAATGAAAGGAGGTTACAGCTCAATCTACTGGATAAAAAGGAGAATACAAAATATGCAATTTTAGTTTTGAGTCTTATATTTTTTTATTCCCATGCACAATAACCAAATAATATATACAAACCTAAATGTTGTGTCTATACAGACGTGAATGAGTGCACCAATGGAAACAACACATGCTCACAGCTTGCTTACTGTACCAATACTATGGGAAGCTACAACTGTAACTGCTATCCAGGAATTCAGGATCAGAACCCAACCAACCCTGGGCGACAATGTCTAGGTAAGTGCAGTACAATATCATCATCTTTCAACATCTATACACAATTTAGTATCCTCACTCAACTGGTTCAACTGAACCAACTGCCCCCCACCTAAAAGGGTGCTAATATGTTTGTGAATCCAGTTATTACTGTAATCATAGGCTTGCTAGCTTTTCTGATTTTCTGCTATGATGTTATCATTCTCAGTTTGACATTTTTACAAGAAGCACTCATATTCAAACAAACCTAAATCCATCAGTATACTTATGTTAAGCTCCTGCAATAGATCTCTCCATGATACCATTCAGTGTTTCAAATTTTTCAAATAACACAAAAGGCTAACACTTGGTTTTCAGAAGGAGACAGTTGCTGAAGTTATGACCTGCTTCTGGTGCTTATTAGAAAGGCAACTCAAGGCAAAACCCAACTATTAGAAAGGCTACTTAAGACAACATTCATTTTTTTTCATTGTGAGTGGAGTTGGTTTCAGAGTTCCCTCCTCCATTAGTTCTATACTGATCTCTGGGCCACTAGGGAAAAGACTTCCCATATCTACCGAAAGGACCAAGACCAGGTCTAAGACAAGCCTAAAGCTTGGCTTTTCGGCCAACCTACTAATACCTACTGCATGTGTCATCTAGTGGTTCTCCATAGAAGTTCAATTTAGAGTTCACATGCTGGTGACACAAATAAGTCTTCTCTGAAAAGCCACATTCCTAGCTCAGCACAGTGAGAATTTCCTTATGAGATAAGAAACCCTGTCCCGTGCAAATTAGGAAATTTGTTAAGGAATGTTTAAACCCTGTTGAAAAGTTTAAGTCACGTGACTTCTATTCCATCTTCCATGTGTAGGTAGTTGCCTTAAAGCAACTGCTATTCCTTTGGCAAAATACTACCACTCATTTCTGATTGGATCAGGCATAGCATTCAGTTCTGTTCAGCTCTAATTTTAATGTTAATCATGTTAGTCCTTCTTTATCATATCGGTCGACCATTTCTGCTCACTCACTAGGCTTCAGCAGGTGTAAAATTCAACTTGAGCTATAGAGGTCTGTAAACAACAGTTTTTTTTTTTTTTACAAAGCTGGCAAAGGTTGATGAACACATTAAAAGGCTCATGTACACGGACATTAAAAACACCACGCCACAGCGTTTTTCTTTTGTTTTTTTTTACCAATCTAACAGCAGTTCTATGATAGCCACTCCATTCATACAGCAGCATTTAGTAGCTAATTCTAGTGCGGTGTCCACAAAAATAAATGCCAGTGTCTCACACTCTTGGGTCCATAATGTGAAGTAATTTTCGCATGTACACACATATAAGTGTGTGAATGTGTGCGTGTACATGCATATGCATGTGAATTCATCTAGCTTGTAGAATGAATTTGTACGTAAATGCTGTTTGCACATAATTGTATGTACTATACATGGCATTACACCGTTTTCAGTATTCACCAGGAACAATTGTGCACAGTTAATCTGAACCAATCCGATACACTAAAGAACATTTGTCACTCATATATCTTGCATAGTAAATGCTGTTAGTTACAGACATGACCGGACCTACTAGATAGACCTGCCATACAACAGCTATAGAACTCAGGATGGAAAAATAACAGCCAATCAGAGTTGACAACCTTACTGGCATTATTTTTCATGAAAACTAACCCTCTAATCTTTATATGTTTTACAGATCCCGTGCTCTGCTATAACAAAGCAACTCTTTGTTCTTCAAGCTCTCCCTGTTTGGATTCCACAACCTTGATTTGTGCAAGTAAGTGCTTTAAATTTGTTACTTCTCAAATATTGCAAAGTCCTTACTGTAGTGTGCAGTCCTTCGCCCTCCTATTAAAGGAGAAGTACAGCCAAAGCTTGTTTGGCTGTACTTCTCCTTTAATAGGAGGGTGAAAGACTGCACACTATATAAATAAAACCGATGCTGTAACTGATTATAAAATCTTGTTTTGAGCTCAGCTTCAGTTTCACATACGATTCAACGGTTGTACGACCGGACGTCCAAAATCGTATGTTGGTTGTTTTGTCTCGCATTCTGACGTGCACTATGCGATCGTACGACCAAGCCGAATGTGGTGACGTGCTAAGAGTGTATAAAGAGGAAGTTCAGGTCAATTTGATTTGTGAATTAGGAATGTAGGTTTATACGAACGGATACTTCCGATCGTTCCTGGCTTCTGAGCATGTGTGTTTTGCACAGTACAACTTGTTGGGCCAACTTCTCTGTACACACGGTACAACGGTCGTACAATCAGTTGTTTGTTGTACAACAGAAGTTTTCTGGTCTGCTCATCCAACTTCTGTTGTACGACCGTCACACGTCGGCTGTTCTAATCGCGCGTACAAACAGTCGGATGATCGTACAACAAGCTGTTGAATGACCATTTTCGTACGACCGTCGCACCGTGTGTGCGAGGCTTTAGTCTAGTCCATACAAAACGACTAGTCTATCTAAATCTGCTAGTTTATTTGACACTACCCTCTATACCTGATGCTGCCCAAGGGTGGCTCCATTGATCCTCCATCTAGAGTGGAAACACCCTAAAGCCTCGTACACCCGGGTCGACAATCGTACGACTGAACAGCCCAAATCGTATGTTGGCTATTGTATCTCGCGTACTGACATGCACTAAGCGATCGTACGAATAAACCGAATGTCATGACATGTTATGAACGTATAAAGAGAAAGTTCAGGTGCATGTAATTAGCGTCCAGCCATTCCTGACTTCTGAGCATGCTTGTTGGACCAACTTGTTGGACCAACTTCTTTGTACACACGATACAACGGTCGTACAACTGCTTGTTGGTACTACCACGTTTTCTAGTCTGCTCATCCAACTTCTGTTGTACGACCGTCGTACATCGGCTGTTCTAATCGCATTTACTAACGGTCGATTTAGCATACGACGGTCGTTCGTACGACCTGTTGTATACGATCGTCGACCCGTGTATACGAGGCTTTAGACAGGAAGGGTGTTACTGGCAAGATCACCAGGTGAAAGAAAATAAAAAAAAAACTAAAAAAGGAAACAAATGCAGCCACCACATTAAAAGATGGGAAACTGCAATATATTACATTTCGTTTTTGGGTTTAATACTGCCTTAAGCTCACCTCTTCTTCTTTCTGACAATGGTCACCTGAAGAGAGGATGAATCTCCCGAGTGATGGCACAGAGAGCAAGAAACAGATCATCAAACCCTTCCACACTCTATTTAACATTAAAGATAAAGTTTTACCTCTACATACACCTTTTTCAGACCTTGTTCTGAACATCAGCCCTTCAAAATGAAGGCTGCCCACCTACAATTGAAAGGGGTCTACCAACCCACGTAAATGTGTGCCCTCCCTTACTAAATTAAATGAGTAAAGAAATCAAGGTGAAAATATTGAAGGATTTGGGTTTTCATGTTACAGCTAAATTGGTTTCTTCCAGCTTCTGGTCTGTAAAGCCCTTTACACACGGGACGACGATCGCACGTACGATCGTGTAAAATCGTATGTTGGCTGTTGTATGTAGCATACTGACTGCACTACACGATCGTACGACCACAGAAAGAACGCTCAGGTGCATGTAATTAGCATCCGGCCGTTCCTGACTTCTGAGCATGCGTGTTTTGCACAATACAACTTTGTTGTACCAACTGCTCTCTACACGCGATACAACGGTCGTATGAGAGCTTGTTGGTACGACCAAGTTTTCTAGTTTGCTCATACAACTCCCTTGTACGACCGTCGTATGCCAGCTGTTCAAATCGCGCATACGAACGATCGATATGGCATACAACCAGGGCCGGCCCTACCATGGGACCAAGTGGGACCATGGTCCCAGGCGGCAGTTCAAGAGGAGCGGCACTTTGCCGCCCCGCTCCTTTCCCCTTTATTTTACTATGGGGAAGGGGCAGGTTGCCGCTTATCACACAGACACTGCGGGAGGGCGGGGGTTGGGCAGCGGCGCCGCCGCTGCTGCTGCTGCCATCTACGGCACTGCAGAGCGCTCGCTGCCATGCCCGCCCATCCTCTCCGCGGCTCCCCCCCCTGCTGTGTCACGGACGGTCAGCACAGGACAAAGTCAGCTGACCGTCTGGAGCCAACAGCGTGAGGGGGGAGGAGGCTGCACGGAGAAAGCCATGCTGGAGCCTGGAAGAGGGATCGGTGGAGGGCGGCACTGACACTCAGAGCAAGTAAGTGTCAGCGCCACTGATCCCATCTCCCCCTGCCTGTATCCACCTCCCCCCCACTACCCCCTGCCTGTGCCTACCACCCCCCACCACCCCCTGCCTGTGCCCACCACCCCCTGCCTGTGCCTACCTCCCCCCACCACCCCCTGTCTGTACCTACCACCCCCCACCACCCC
>BLSH010194623.1:359785-379654 GCA_018402905.1 Glandirana rugosa
GGGGGGGGGGGGGCAGCATTTTACTCTTGGACCCAGGCAGCACAATGTCTTGGGCCGGCCCTGCATACAACGGTCGTTAGTACGACCTGTTGTATGCAATCGTCGTACCGTGTACGGGGCTTTAGTCTCAATGAATGACTTTACAAGCCTTGGGTGAGTGGTCAGAATGGAGGTGGTGAGCCCTCCATGCTACAAGGGCAAGACCCCAACCAGGAGCTTTCTTTCTTCTATCCTCCACTGACATCCAATCTGAACTGTGCTTTTCATGAATTGAGATATATTCTGATTGTCTGTTTTGTTAAGACACATATCTAAACTTCTAATTGTTATTAAAGAAAGATATTGTTTTTTCTCTCCATAGGTAACCAAGCTTTTCCATCCAGTGTGCAGATGAGAGATAAGGTTTTCAAATCAGATCTATATAATGCCTCCAGCCAAGCTTACATTGACCTCGCTCACCTTTTCACAGGCAATGTAAGTACTTCCTCAACACACATTTACAGTTTCTACACAGTTTCAGGAACTGTACATTCTATGGTCTTTAAGGAGGACTCATCTGTACTCTAGGATAAGGTCATAGCCCCTGGAATACATTGTATTATATGTGGTCTTCAGGAATTCCTTTTCCAAACTTACAAGAAGGCATTTAGGATATTGTGGGTCAAACTCTAAAGCCCTGTACACACGGTACAATGGTTGTACAACCAGCTTGTTGTACGATCATCTGACCGTTGTACGTGTGATTAGAACAGCCGACGTGCAGCGGTTGTACAACTGAAGTTGGATGAGCAGACTAGAAAACTTTGGTTGTACGACAAGCGGTTGTATGACTGTTGTACCTTGCGTACAGAGAAGTTGGTCCAACAAAGTTGTACGTGCAAAACACGCATGCTCAGAAGTCAGGAACGCCCAGAAGTGTCCATTCTGGGAAACCTACGTTCCTAATTCACAAATCACATTCACCTGAACTACCTCGTTATAAGCTCTTAACACATCACTACCTTAGGCTTGGTTGTACAATCACTTAGGGTATGTCTGTACGCGAGACACAACATCCAACTTGGTCCAAAGTTGGACGTTTGGTTGTAAAACCATTGTACCGTGTGTACGGGGCTTAAGCTGAATTGTTAGAAGTTCTACTTTAACCCTTACCACTGGCTCCCAATGACCCTTTAAGGCAGGGATAAGCAATTAGCGGACCTCCAGCTGTTGCAAAACTACAAGTCCCATCATGCCTCTGCCTCTGGGTGTCATGCTTGTGGCTGTCAGAGTCTTGCTATGCCTCATGGGACTTGTAGTTCTGCAACATCTGGAGGTCCACTAATTGCATATCCCTGCTTTAAGGGATCTCTCTGCCAGAGGCTGGTAGGGGGCTCCTGACCATGTCACTGGCTGCCCCTTCCTACAGCTCTTGATTGCAAATTTCACAATGGTGGGTGTGCGTTGAGTAGGTGTGCTCCAGCACAGAACAGCAGCGCTGTCAGCCCACCTCCCTTCTGCCACATATATACACAAGGCCAGTGACAGCAGGTTATTGTTATTTATGTGAAAGCTCTTTTACTATAGTTTATTTTGCTTTGTCAATGCAACTACCCCCCCCCCCCCCCAGCCTGCGGCTGGTCAGTGAGAAGCAGCAGACTGCTGAGATCATCACTCTGCTCTCTCCTCTATCAGCATGTGTCTCACACTACTGATTGGTTCCTTCTTGCTATCTCTTCCTCCCCCAGTTTGAGATTTTTTCTATTGGGGATTACAAGTCAAATTCCACTCACTCTCACTGTTAGTATTTAAGTAAAATGTATGTTTAAAAATATAAATTAATTCATAACTGCATTCATTTGTTTATTTTCTATCTGCCTGGAGTTCAGCTTTAAACAGAGACTGAATGGTAAATTTAACATTAATCTGTCAATACTAGCTGCCTGGCTGTGTCTGTCTTCAGTATGTTTAATACATGGACCCAAAACAAGCATGCTGTAAATATTTCCAAGCTGCATATTTCTATACTTGTTCCATGTAAGTGAAGCTAAAGCTTCAACATAACAGCCAGGAAACTAGCATTCTCAAAAGTCAGCAATGGAAGCCCCCATTATACCTTTATACAGGTGACTAAATACATTATCTGTCCAGGTGTCAGATGGAAGTAAGAGAGGGGAAAACTTCCTAAATGGAAAAAAAGTGTTATAGAAACCTGAAAGGGGTCCTTGCCTTCACCCACTCTATAAAATATTATTTTGCTACTGTTTGAATTCCCATTGGGAAATTTCCCTACCATTTTTTTTCTGTCTGACTGTCAAATGAACAGGAAGTGAAGGGAAATCTCCCCAAAAGAAACATAGACAACAATATAAAGCTCATAGAGGTTCTAACCCTTCAATACCTTGCCCAAAAATAAAATGTCTATGTTGGAATTGACCTCTCATTTAGTTGATCTTTTAATTAATTGCCTCATTTTTTTTCCTATTTTCAGCTCACCAATTACATGAAAAACACTCTGAATGTCACCAACTTCCAGATCATTGTGGTTGGCTTCAGGAAGGGAAGCACGGTTGCCTACTTCACATCACTGATAAACTCCTCTAACTCCATTAGTCTTGACGCTTTCCAGAAGGCTCTGGAGAGTGGCATGAATATAATTTCCAGCGACTTCTCACTCAATGTCATGCAGCGTAAGTATTCATTTATTTTACCTATTTATAATGAACCAACACTATCTATCTATCTATCTATCTATCTATCTATCTATCTATCTATCTACTATCTATATATCTATCTATCTATATATCTATCTATCTATCTATCTACAATCTATCTATCTACAATCTATCTATCTATCTATCTATCTATCTATCTATCTATCTATCTATCTATCTATATATCTATCTACAATCTATCTATCCATCCATCCATTATCTATCTATCTATTCTCTGTCTCTAATTTTACTACTGCTTTCTCCTATTATCTCTCACTCTTAATTTGTAAAAATGTTCAGTAGACATTTTCCAAGGTTTAAATATTACAAATATGTTTATTTTTAAGGAATACCCCACTTTAACACCTAGCTGCCCACAGTCTATAGAATAACGTTCCTCAGAAAGGTTATGCTGGCCCTGCACTAGCTGATTTTCAGATGGATGTTCATTCCTATAAAAAATCTCAGTACATTCAATGACTTGACAAATGTCATTGGAAAGTACTTAAAAGGGAAGTATGGGCTATACAAAAAAAAAAATATATATATACTTACCTAGGTGGATGCATCATAAATCTGATGCTGCATCTGTTCCCCATTGGCTCTGCACTGAGAACACTGCTGATCACTCAGTTCTCCCCTCCACTCTGAACAGAGAGCTGGGACTGTCAGTCATCGGCTCTCTTCTCTGCCCCTCCAGTGCTCACTGGAGTGCTGGGCTATGGAGGGGGCGGGATCGGCTGGCTCAGGCTCTCAGCAGATAGCTGCTGGTCTTTTCAGAGCCTGGACGGCCTCCGTGATGCCAGCTGTCGGCTGAAATCAGGTCATGAGTGCAGAACGAACCTCACTCCTGTGGTCCATATAAGTACAACCAAAAAAAGCTTTGGCTTCTCCTTTAAAAATGTTGTTTGTTTTTAACATTCGATTTTGAAATGAATGGTCAAAACCAAACCAAAACCATATTCACTGTTAGAACTTTGATAAAAATGTTCCATTCTTCTCCTTCAAATTTTCCCATCACTGTTGTTGAAAGCAAAAGTCGATTTGACCCCCACTAAGAATTATAATATAGAACAACATTCCTAAAATTTAAATTTTTTGAACAAAAATGTATTATTATATAGCCAGCTTTGCTTATGCAGAGAAAGAGCGATAATCTGCATTCAGTTGTGAAACTAGGACAGCCAATAGCAACAGTCTTAAGGTGGTCATGCACTAGTAGAATTGTTATGTCTTTTTAGTGTGTGACCTGACTGACTGTCTGTCTGTCTGTTATGATATAAGGGTTCCCATAGTGGGCCTTTATAAATAAATGAACAGCAAAGCTTGGCACAGATGTCGCTTCAGGTTGTCCAAGCCACTTCAGTTCTAATGAGTGATAGGAACATAATCCTTATGGGCAACTCTAATCCAGTCACCATGGAATGTGTCAAGGTATATATTGATTGTCTAAGTACACTGAAAGAAAAGCTTGTGCATCCAAGAAAAAAAACCCTCAACAAATGAATGGCCTAACACAGGAGGGCAAATTCTACAAGCCAACACTAATCACCTTTCCTAAACTTTAAAGAAAAGGGACATTCTTTCATGGACATACTGGATCACAAAAGGCCATCTACATTAAAGAAGAATTCCAGTTCTGGATATTTTTACAAAGTTACATTGGTCCAACCTGGACCAAAGTAACTTTGTATTTACCACATCTGTAGGATCCCTCTAAAAGCAGGAAATCCTCATAGTAGTCACTGCTACTCTAGTGATCTCCATAAGTTTTTGGGTCCCATGCCAAGCGGCTGCCCTGCGGCATTCAGAACACAGAAGGTCGGCTGCTCGACATGTGGGCTGCTCAGAGATTACTTTGTGTCTTTCTTTCAATGAAAGCAAAGCATTATCTGGTTGGACGAGGTGGAGAGGCGAGGTGGTGATGTCACGCTCTTTACCTCCGGCAGCTATTGGACATCACTGGAGTAGTGGTTCCCTTTACAGTGATCTCCAACTTCTAAAGAGATCCCACATGTATGGTATATTCATAGTTACGTTGGTCCAAGCTGGAAATGTAAAAATAGCCATCACTGGAATTCTTCTTTAAACTGGAATGACCATCTCTAAACAGAGGTGGGGGCTTTAGACACCATCTGTCTTCCACATAAACTGCCGTTTTAACATCTCTACCTTGGTGATTCGACAACAATTTACACCCTTAGCCATGTGGTTAGAATGGTTAACACCTGTGTAGACTTCCTGACACCAAGGACAAGACAAAGTAACTACAACAGGGTGGTTCCTCAATTTTCACACCTCTCATTTTGCTCTTGGACAATCAACATCTCAATATGGCTTACTAATACAAGCAATACAATGGCTCTAAGCCAAGCAAGGGATTCCATCTTACTCCTTTCATAAAACATGGGCTTCATGTAGTCTTGCTTATTTGTTGCTGATTGGAAAAACAATTTCACAATGATATTAATGCAATTATGATGTTTTTGTGTTTGCAGCCCAAAACAGTTGTGCCATGGATTTTAACAGATGCTCTCAATATGCCACCTGCATGTCCAATTTGGGGACATCTACTTGCAAGTGCAATGCTGGCTATTACGATTTAAGCCCAGATGTTCCTGGCATACAGTGTGAACTAGGTAAATATTTTGTTATGTAGTCATAAGAGAAAAAGGAAATTCAGGTAAACAATATAAGGTCAACTCCCCTTAAGGTATTGTTTTAATAAGTTGCTGGAGATGATGTGGCCTGCCAGACCAACCAGCTTCATCACAAGTGTAGGCACCCGGCTTTGCCTTCAAAGCCGGGCGCGCACTGCGCATGCGTGAGTCGCGATGCGCCTTGTGAATGGCTTGGTGTATCTTCTGGGACCTGTGACGTGTCCCAGAAGATCGTCAAGAGGAAGGGGGGAAAGTGAACTTCCTTCTGGAGCCAGGGCTCTAGGAGAGGAAGTAGACCTGGGACACTGGGAAAACAGGGTCCCCTGTCCCGTCCCCGTCCCCCCCTAAAAAAAATGACATGCCAATTGTGGCATGTCGGGGGTCACCTTCCCTTAAAGCGGAAGTTCCACTTTTGGGTGGAACTCCGCTTTAAGTAAATCCCCCCCCAATAGACTTGCATTGTGAGAAGGAGCAGTAGAGCATATCTGTGGTACACATATAAATAAATCACAAATAATTTCAATCAATTATGCCCATATGAATGAAAGCATGCAATCAAATCAATAAGTATAAAGTTCCAGTCCTAATCTAAACCTAATGCTCTTCCGTCCAAAATGACATCTGTGCCAGTGCTCCACCTTTAATAGCGTGCGCTGCCACCAATAGAATTGCTTGCTCACCTAAGTATTGGACCTATATAACAAATACAGGTCAATAAACGCTTAATTCTTAATTCTATGAAATGATGTCCCATCCGCACGTCACCAGCTCCTCTGTAACACTGGATACAGGTAGGCAGGTCCACTATAAATGTTGCATATTCCTTCTGAGCAGTTATCAGTTAATCTCAGAGAATAGAGAAAACCTCCATTAGTGCGGTACCTTTTATAAGCTTTAGGCCTCATACACACGGACGTTTTTTACCGCCGCGTTTTTGAGCATTTTTTGCAGCTCTCCATGTTATTCAATGGCTCCATAAAAACGCTGACGTTTTTGAGCTGTAGATAGCATTGGCGTTAGTGGACTGAAAGCAGAACCCATGGCCAGCGCGTTCTGAAGCTGCAGCGTTTTTGACTCAGATTTCTGCCTGATGTCGGTCCCAACGTTTTGCTATTACGCCCGTGTGTATGAGACCTTAAAAACCAACATGCATCATAATAACACACTCACATATTACTTGGAAAGCTACAGACTCATACATCACATTACAAAAGAAAGATGGCCGGACTTGGCAACGGACCGGAAGTGACGTCACCTTGCTCTGCCCAATGCGTTGCGTCACTCACACACGTGACTGCATTAAGGACCAAAAAAAAAAAGATTAGGACACAGTGATAAGATTAGTGGGATCTCTGTTATATGTGCATCTAAGAAAAAAAAACTTTAATATGTTTTATTTTAATAATTTTTTAATGCAGTTTTATGTATTAAGGGTTCATTGTTTAACGTTGCCTTCTGTTGCCAATACAGATGAGTGTGTCTCTGGCAATAACACGTGTTCAAAAAACGCCACCTGTACCAAGATAGCTGGAGGTTACACCTGTCAGTGCAATTCCGGATTTCAGGATCAAAACCTCACCAACCCCGGGCGGATCTGCGCAGGTGAGTCTTCTCTAAAGTCCAAAGACCAAATATGAACTGTCAATTCTAAAAAAGATTAGAACAGTGATAAGATGAATGGGATCTCTTTTATATATGCATAAAGAAAAAAAACAACTGAAAATATAATATATTCTGTTTAAAGCACCATAAAAAATGTATTATTTTTGTAATGCAGTTTTATATATCAAGTTTTTATTGTTCAACAATGTCCTCTGTTGCCAATACAGATGAGTGTGTCTCTGGCAATAACACGTGTTCACCAAACGCCACCTGTACCAAGACAGTTGGAGGTTACACCTGTCAGTGCAATTCCGGATTTCAGAATCAAAACCTCACCAACCCCGGGCGGATCTGCGCAGGTGAGCCTTCCCTGAAGTCCCTTGGCCAAATATGAACTGTTATGTTTAAGTTTAGAGAAGGTCATCTTTAAAGCAAACCTGTCATACAATCAAAAGTAAAAGTCCACAGGATATATTTATTAGGGATATTAATTTATGTAGCGTTGACAACTCATGCAGCTCTTCACATACTATACATTCCCATCAGCCCCTGCCCTCAAGAAGATTACAGTCCTTATTTCAGATGCATACTTACAGTACATGCTGCATACCCATTACTAGGGCCAATTTAGACAGGAGCCAATTAACCTACCAGCATGTCTTTGGAGTGTGGGAGGAAATCCATGCAAGCACAGGGAGAACAGGCAAATGCCATGCAGCTAGTGTCCTGCCAGGTATTTGAACCAAGAGCCTCAGCACTGCAAGGAAGGTTCTTGCTATTACCTTAGTAAGCCAGAATTCTCATTGAGTGCATCTCTGAATCTAGTTTCACGTTGTTACCAGCAACCTGACTAAAATGAAAGTGGAAACTCATTCAAAACTTTAACTTTTTTAATAGCATGGGCGAGGGATTTGAACCTCTATTGGGTTTTTAAGGCCTGTGCTCCTGTTGGGGAGATTTTCATTCACTTTCACATTGCTAAATTTTTGATGTCGAGGGTAGGGATAGATGATCTGTTAAGGTGGCTTGGGATGGTATAAATCCAAAGTTGAGGGATCTGGAGGGTATGTTGGGTCTGCAAATGGGACCTAGAATGCTCAGTTCATCTGGAGGAACTTCTCAGAGTACAGATTCATAAGCAAAGTGGACTTGGTATGTGGTGGGTGCGGACCAATTTGTATAAAGAGTCATGAAACGTATTGATCATGAGATATTATAGATCCAAAACCTTTTTATTGATAGTCAAAAAAGTAAAGCCAATGTGTTTCAGGGGACCAAGATATTCCCTTCACTAGGGCTTTGATAGATAGCGTAAGCCAAAAAAAAACTCATTGCCTCCAGAGTTGGCATCTGGGTAATTTAAACTGGTAGGCATGGCAGGCATCAGGGCATGCCAAGGAGCTTAGCTCATACAGAAGCCTGCGAGAAAGGACATTAGGGGAAACCTCACTAGATATCAATAGGTGTAGATTTAAGCTTGAGCTATAGTGGTCTGTAAACAACAGCAAAGCTGGTAAGAAAAGTCTAGAAAATAATGAAATGAGGTTACAGCTCCATCTACTGGATAAAAAGGAGAATACAAAATATACAATTTTAGTTTTGAGTCTTATATTTTTTTATTCCCATGCACAACAACCAAATAATATATACAAACCTAAATGTTGTGTCTATACAGACGTGGATGAGTGCACCAATGGAAACAACACGTGCTCACAGCTTGCTTACTGTACCAATACTGTGGGAAGCTACAACTGTAACTGCTATCCAGGAATTCAGGATCAGAACATAACCAACCCTGGGCGACAATGTCTAGGTGAGTGCATTACAATATCATCATCTTTCAACATCTATACACAATTTAGTATCCTCACTCAACTGGTTCAACTGAACCAACTGCCCCCCGCCTAAAAGGGTGCTAATATGTTTGTGAATCCAATTATTACTGTAATCATAGGCTTTCTAGCTTTTCTGATTTTCTGCTATGATGTTATCATTCTCAGTTTGACATTTTTACAAGAAGCACTCATATTCAAACAAACCTAAATCCATCAGTATACTTATGTTAAGCTCCTGCAATAGATCTCTCCATGATACCATTCATGGTTTCAAATTTTTCAAATAACACAAAAGGCTAACACTTGGTTTTCAGGAGACAGTTGCTGAAGTTATGACCTGCTTCTGGTGCTTATTAGAAAGGCAACTCAAGGCAAAACCCAACTATTAGAAAGGCTACTTAAGACAACACTCATTTTTTTTCATTGTGAGCGGAGTTGGTTTACGAGTTCCCTCCTCCATTAGTTCTATACTGATCTCTGGGCCACTAGGGAAAAGACTTCCCATATCTTCTGAAAGGACCAAGACCAGGTCTAAGACAAGCCTAAAGCTTGGCTTTTCGGCCAACCTACTAATACCTACTGCATGTGTCATCTAGTGGTTCTCCATAGAAGTTCAATTTAGAGTTCACATGCTGGTGACACAAATAAGTCTTCTCTGAAAAGCCACATTCCTAGCTCAGCACAGTGAGAATTTCCTTATGAGATAAGAAACCCTGTCCCGTGCAAATTAGGAAATTTGTTAAGGAATGTTTAAACCCTGTTGAAAAGTTTAAGTCACGTGACTTCCATTCCATCTTCCATGTGTAGGTAGTTGCCTTAAAGCAACTGCTATTCCTTTGGCAAAATACTACCACTCATTTCTGATTGGATCAGGCATAGCATTCAGTTCTGTTCAGCTCTATTTTTAATGTTAATCATGTTAGTCCTTCTTTATCATATCGGCCGACCATTTCTGCTCACTCACTAGGCTTCAGCAGGTGTAAAATTCAACTTGAGCTATAGAGGTCTGTAAACAACAGCTTTTTTTTTTTTACAAAGCTGGCAAAGGTTGATGAACACATTAAAAGGCTCATGTACACGGACATTAAAAACACCACGCCACAGCGTTTTTTTTTGTTTTTTTTTACCAACAGCAGTTCTATGATAGCCACTCCATTCATACAGCAGCATTTAGTAGCTAATTCTAGTGCTGTGTCCACAAAAATAAATGCCAGTGTCTCACACTCTTGGGTCCATAATGTGAAGTAATTTTCGCATGTACACACATATAAGTGTGTGAATGTGTGCGTGTACATGCATATGCATGTGAATTCATCTAGCTTGTAGAATGAATTTGTACGTAAATGCTGTTTGCACATAATTGTATGTACTATACATGGCATTACACCGTTTTCAGTATTCACCAGGAACAATTGTGCACAGTTAATCTGAACCAATCGGATACACTAAAGAACATTTGTCACTCATATATCTTGCATAGTAAATGCTGTTAGTTACAGACATGACCGGACCTACTAAATAGACCTGCCATACAACAACCATAGACCTCAGGATGGAAAAATAACAGCCAATCAGAGTTGACAACCTTACTGGCATTATTTTTCAGGAAAACTAACCCTCTAATCTTTATATGTTTTACAGATCCCGTGCTCTGCTATAACAAAGCAACTCTTTGTTCTTCAAGCTCTTCCTGTTTGGATTCCACAACCTTGATTTGTGCAAGTAAGTGCTTTAAATCTGTTACTTCTCAAATATTGCAAAGTCCTTATTGTAGTGTGGTCTTTCACCCTCCTAGTAAAGGAGAAGTATTATGGAACATATGTTTCCATTGGAACACTTTAAGTGGTATTAAAAACAAAAAAATATATATAATTTATTTCAGCTGACCAATCTTTAAATCTGGTGGCTGCCTTATTTTCCCCTTTATTTTTACCTGGTGATCCTGCCCTTAAATCAGATATTTTTCAACTTCTTTTTGCAGGCCAAGCTGTCAAGCAAAAGAGGTAGTTAGAGGGTTGAGTCAAACCATTTACCATTGGCAGGGGTGCTTACAATGATCAAATCAACTTTTATTTATTTATGTAACACCTTTATACCAAAAGAATAAAACCGTTGCTATAACTGATTAGGAAGAATTGTTTTGAGCTCATCCTCAGTTTGTTAGTTAAGTCTATATAATTCGACTAGTCTATCTAAATCTGCTAGTTTATTTGACACTACCCTCTTCCCTGATGCTGCCCAAGGGTGGCTCCTTTGAGCCTCCATCTTGAGTGGAAACACCCTAAGGCAAGAAGTGTGTTACTGGCCAGATCTCCAGGTGAAGAAAATAAAAAAAAAAACGAAGGAAACAATATATTACATTTTCGTTATTGGGTTTAATACTGCCTTAAGCTCACCTCTTTCTGTCCCAGTGACAATGGTCACCAGAAGAGAGGATGAATCTCCCGAGTGATGGCACAGAAAGCAATAAACAGATCATCAAACCCTTCCACACTCTATTTAAAATTAAAGATAAGAAGTTTTACCTCTACATACACCTTTTTCAAACCTTGTTCTGAACATCAGCCCTTCAAAATTAAGGCTGCCCACCTACAATTGAAAGGGGTCACCCACGTAAATGTGTGCCCTCCCTTACTAAACTAAAAGAGTGAAGCAATCAAGGTGAAATATTGAAGGATTTGGGTTTTCATGTTACAGCTAAATTGGTTTCTTCCAACTTCTGGTCTGTAAGTCTCAATGACTTTACAAGCCTTGGGTGAGTGGTCAGAATGGAGGTGGTGAGCCCTCCATGCTACAAGGGCAGGACCCAAGCCAGGAGCTTTCTTTCTTCTATCCTCCACTGACATCCAATCCGAACTGTGCTTTTCATGAATTGAGATATATTCTGATTGTCTGTTTTGTTAAGACACATATCTAAACTTCTAATTGTTATTAAAGAAAGATATTGTTTTTTCTCTCCATAGGTAACCAAGCTTTTCCATCCAGTGTGCAGATGAGAGATAAGGTTTTCAAATCAGATCTATATAATGCCTCCAGCCAAGCTTACATTGACCTCGCTCACCTTTTCACAGGCAATGTAAGTACTTCCTCAACACACATTTACAGTTTCTACACAGTTTCAGGAACTGTACATTTTATGGTCTTTAAGGAGGACTCATCTGTACTCTAGGATAAGGTCATAGCCCCTGGAATACATTGTATTACATGTGGTCATCAGAAATTCCTTTACCAAACTTACAAGAAGGCATTTAGGATATTGTGGGTCAAACTCTAAGCTGGATTGTTAGAAGTTCTACTTTAACCCTTACCACTGACTCCTAATGACCCTTTAAGGCAGAGATAAGCAATTACTGGACCTCCAGCTGTTGCAAAACTACAAGTCCCATCATGCCTGTCAGAGTCTTGCTATGCCTCATGGGATTTGTAGTTCTGCAACATCTGGAGGTCCACTAATTGCATATACCTGCTTTAACCACTTAAGGACCGGAAGGATTTCCAGCTTTAGGACCGGAGCCCTTTTTGCGATTCGGCACTGCGTCGCTTTAACTGAAAATTGCGCGGTCATGCGACATTGCACCCAAACGAAATTTGCGTCCTTTTTTCCCCACAAATAGAGCTTTCTTTTGGTGGTATTTGATCACTGCTGCGTCATTTCTGATCGCCGCTATAAACAAAAGAAGAGCGACAATTTCGCAGGGACTGCCCCAGCAGGGGAAGGGGAGCGATCACAGCTTCCATGTAGAGGAAGACTGTGATCACAGCCCTTCCCCCCTCACAGAACGGAGGTCCGTGTTTACATACACGGACATCCGTTCTTTCACTCCGGGGGGGCATCGTGGGTGGCCGGCGGAGATCGAATCCGCCGCACCCGCTCCCTGGCCCTCCCCGGACACAGTGAGCGCTCACTGGGCTTGATCTCGTGGCCGCCGTCATATGACGGCGATCCGCGCAGTCGAGCCACACTGACGCCGTCAAATTCCGATCAGCCATCGGCAAGCGGTTAAGGGATCTCTCTGCCAGAGGCTGGTAGGGGGCTCCTGACCATGTCACTGACTGCCCCTTCCTACAGCTCTTGATTGCAAATTTCACAATGGTGGGTGTGCGTTGAGTAGGTGCACTCCAGCACAGAACAGCAGCGCTGTCAGCCCACCTCCCTTCTGCCACATATATACACAAGGCCAGTGACAGCAGGTTATTGTTATTTATGTGAAAGCTCTTTTACTATAGTTTTTTTTGCTTTGTCAATGCAACTACCCCCCCCCCCCCAGCCTACGGCTGGTCAGTGAGAAGCAGCAGACTGCTGAGATCATCACTCTGCTCTCTCCTCCTATCAGCATGTGTCTCACACTACTGATTGGTTCCTTCTTGCTATCTCTTCCTCCCCCAGTTTGAGATTTTTTCTATTGGGGATTACAAGTCAAATTCCACTCACTCTCACTGTTAGTATTTAAGTAAAATGTATGTTTAAAATATAAATGAATTCATAACTGCATTCATTTGTTTATTTTCTATCTGCCTGGAGTTCAGCTTTAAACAGAGACTGAATAGTAAATTTAACATTAATCTGTCATAAGAAAAGTGCTCTCAATGCTGGCCTCCTTCTGAAAATACTAGTTGCCTGGCTGTGTCTGTCTTCAGTATGTTTAATACATGGACCCAAAACAAGCATGCTGTAAATATTTCCAAGCTGCATATTTCTATACTTGTTCCATGTCAGTGAATCTAAAGCTTCAACATAACAGCCAGGAAACTAGCATTCTCAAAAGTCAGCAATGGAAGCCCTCATTATACCTTTATACAGGTGACTAAATACATTATCTGTCCAGGTGGCAGAAGGAAATAAGAGAAGGGAAAACTTCCTAAATGGAAAAAAGTGTTATAGAAACCTGAAAGGGGTCCTTGCCTTCACCCACTCTATAAAATATTATTTTGCTACTGTTTGAATTCCCATTGGGAAATTTCCCCTACCATTTGTTTCTGTCTGACTGTCAAATGAACAGGAAGTGAAGGGAAATCTTCCCAAAAGAAACATAGACAACAATATAAAGCTCATAGAGGTTCTAACCCTTCAATACCTTGCCCAAAAATAAAATGTCTATGTTGGAATTGACCTCTCATTTAAGTGATCTTTTAATTAATTGCCTATTTTTTTTTCCTATTTTCAGCTCACCAATTACATGAAAAACACTCTGAATGTCACCAACTTGCAGATCATTGTGGTTGGCTTCAGGAAGGGAAGCACGGTTGCCTACTTCACATCACTGATAAACTCCTCTAACTCCATTAGTCTTGCCGCTTTCCAGAAGGCTCTGGATAGTGGCATGAATACAATTTCCAGCGACTTCTCACTCAATGTCATGCAGCGTAAGTATTCATTAATTTTACCTAATTATAATGAACCAACACTTTTTCATAGGGCCCCACCATAGAGGAGCCAAACATTTAAGTGTTTGGTGGATGCTGGTTCTTAACTCTGTTGGTGCCTAAGTTTATTTGTCAACTTTGGTTGTCTTTACATCAACTATGGCTATGACAAGAGGCTCCTACACTTCCAGTTGAACTTTTAATACTTTTTATAATATGATGATTGAAATATGAGATACGGTAACATACCTGCTGTGCCAGCAGTAATGGAAATCTTAGGTGTGCAGAGAACTCACCAGCAGTCCACAAAACCTACACAATATGGCCCAAAGTATTCAAACTCCACTCCAAATTATTGAGGCTAGATGTTTCTAATGAAGGGTTCTGTTAATACCACAGCATACAATGACATTTCAGATAATTGTGGTAATAATTTGGGTAGGACCTTTTCTGTTCCAACATGACTATGCCTCTGTGTACAAGGCAGTTCAATAAAGACATGGTTTGAAGAGTTAGGTGTGGATAAAGTCAAGTGGCCTGCACAGAGCCTTGACCCAAACACCTTTGGGATGAATTAGAATGACAGTTGTGGGGCAGGTCATCCAGGTCCCACAGACCCACTTCACAATCCTGTGGAAGCCATCCCAGGAAAGTGGTACTATTATAGTCGCAAAAGTGGGTGAAACGCCATATTAATGTCCATTGTTTTGGAATGGAATACCCAACAAGCTCATATAGGTGTAATAGTCAGGTGTCCAAAAGCTTTTGACCATATGATGTATAAAATACTTGAGGTTTACTAAGTCAACCAGATTCTATGTATAACAAAAATATTACTTTTGGTTGGCACCTTACGCTAATATCCCTACAACAAGTCTGCAGACATTTGCACACTAGGGATAACGTAGACCAGCCTTTCTCAACCTTTTTACCTTAGAAGAACCCTTAAAATAATTTTAATTTCTCAGGGAACCCCTGGTAAAAATGAATGCAGTGGGGTTTATTGGAAAATTCCCCCTACATTGTTGGTAGTAAGTGGGAAGAATGTCTCCATTACAGGGGTGGCCACAATGACAGCCTTTGCAGTCATTCTGATGGCCCTGCCAAGTATTGTTGCACCTGGAACTATGTAGGTACCAGCAAAAGGGAGGTCATTTAGCCAAAGCTCTAGGAACTCCTAGCCAACTTTGGAGGAACCAAAGGGTTCCATTGAATCCTTACATTGGTGGTGGAAGGTGGGAAGAATTCCACTCTTATGGGTGGCATTTCTGCAGTCATTCTGCTGGCTCTGCCAGGTATTGTTGTACCTTGAACTATGTAGGAACCATCAGATGGAAGGTCAGTTAGCCACAGCTCAAGGAACCCCTAGCCAACCCTGGAGGAACCCAAGGGTTCCATTGAACACTGATGGAAAATAGCTCACATAGACTGAAATAATTTAGCTTGGCAATATGCTTTTGGATTTTGAGAGGAAACCTACACAAAAATGATGGAAATTGAGCCCTAGACCCTACTAATACAAGGTACTACTTCATAGCATCAAATAAGCCTGATTAAGTATAGGCCTATGTTAATGAGATTTGAGTTTTTGTCAATGGGTAAATGCAGTGTGCTTTTAGGTGCCTTCAGCTTGCATTTGAAATCAATTGAAACTATTTTGAGAATATTCAAGGTTCATTGATAAATTCTCTTTCTAAGGAGGCCTTGAGCTGCCTATGTATTCTAATTTACTTGTATAGAGGTGGAAGCAGTTCTATAATGAACAGAAACCTCCTAAAATGTACAGCTGCCATAATTGATAGAAATGTGATGTTAATGTCCCCCTTTTTTTTCAGCAATAATCACAAACGGCACAACCACCACCCCCGTAGACAACAACTGGAGGACTGCCACCATCGTCGTTGCTGTCCTTTTGGGGGCACTGCTGCTAATAGTCGTCATTCTGGCCGCCGTGTGGATTTACACCAAGAACAAAGTGGGCTCATTCTCCCCAATGAAGGACATCACATGGTCCACTTATAGGCACTTATAACCTATGACATAATGTACTTCCGTTGTCTTCCAGTATATGAACTAAGCATGAAAATGGACTTTATCGCTTCTGCTGCCTGCGGGATGTGCTGCTCACTGTTCCCACCTTACAAAGTGTAATATATACATACTGTATGTCTGTATGGAGCATAAATGGCCAGTTGTGATGTGCAGGCTTATCCAGTAGTTGCTTAGTGTAATGCCCCTAGTAACTAGTTGGATTTCACATCACTGAAATATGAATTCTGGTTACTACGGGCTGCTACCCTTTTCCCATTGTTGATTGATTGGCTTATTAAATAAGAGTAACAGCGTGTTGATCACTCTGGTTACCTCTAATCATAGCGCACTGCCATTGTGCCATTGGGTGTGTTATGTACAGCACAGTCTGTACACATATATACACAACAAGAAAGCAATTCAAAGAAGATTTTTCTATGCTATAGCTTTTGAAGCGTTTCCATTAAAGGGGTTGTGCAAACCCAACGCTCAACAGACGGCAAGGGCTTAATACTATTATTACTGTTATATTAAGTCTAACACATTTTACGCAAACACACATTATTTTATATAAAGCAGATTTGTGCAATATAAAATAATAAAATGACATTAGCAGTTTTAAATATGTAATCAATTATTATAACAAACCTAGGGACCTTGCTACAGTCCTGTTGCCCATAATATAAAATAACAAATGGAAGGAGAGAAAAGGGTGTGCAAATCTGCAATAAACCCATTAGCCAATGACAGGTAAGAAGCAGGGGTAGCCCCTTTGCTTAAGTTATCATCTTTCAGTCATTCTTCTTTCTATTATGATAATTAAAAACAATCTTCCTTTTTTCAAACACAATTTTATAGGTAACAGAGCTTATTGCAACCCCTTAAAAAAAAAACAAAAAAAAACTGCTAGGTCTTGAATAATCCCGAAACGTGTCTAATGTGTGTATTTGCTATGTTTGCCAGCTCCATCTAGTGGTCATAATGAGGTATTTTTCTGAAATACTTCAATCAAAAAAAAAAGTGCATTATGATCACTAGATGGAGCTGACGATCATATGAATTTTTCTTTACAAACAGGCCCCTTATGTGTTTGCCTAAAAACTGTGTTATTTAGCAATATACTTGAAGGATTGTTATGGGATTGCAGCAAATCAGAAAATACATAAAAAGTGATAAGAGTTCAAATATATTTGCACTGAACAAAAGAGCGCTTTATTATTTTATTTACTTTAATGTGGTAATTTTTAATGTGCAGAGAATTTTAATTTTATTTATTAAGTGCCAATACAAGGGGGAGGGGTTAATCTTTACAGCTGAGGGGTACAATGCATGTATAATTATATTATAAACAGAATGATGACCACCTATTAAAATATGGCTGTTGTAATGACCAGACATGGGATCTATTATTCCAGAGCTTTAAGTAACCCCTCAGCGGAAAGGTTCCCCTTCAAGTTTAAAGCCCCTATACATGGGCCTATAGCTTTTACAAATAACTTTGGCGCTGGGTATAGCCAAATATAAACCCCAGGCCTATTAGCCTTAAACATGAACAAATACTATTGTTGCTTGTTTACATGATAATATATGTTAAATAAATTATATTGACTATATGTTTATTTTGTTTATACTGTGTAATAAAAAAGACTTTATATGACAGTGCTGTATGTAATTTGTATATGGATTAAAGAATATAAATATTTAATGACAATTTTATATTTATTATGATGCTATTTATGCTAAAGGCAATAAACAAATTATTTTATTAATGGATGACTTTTTTTTTTTAATAGTTATCTATCTATCTATCTATCTATCTATCTATCTATCTATCTATCTATCTATCTATCTATCTATCTATCTATCTATCTATCTATCTATCTGTCCTATCTATCTATCTATCTATCTATCTATCTATCTATCTATCTATCTATCTATCTATCTATCTATCTATCTATCTATCTATCTATCTATCACACTTCTGAGCACAGTCCCTTGGTTCCACCCCCTACCCACCTCCCAGCACCGCCCCTTTTAGAGAAAACAGAACCAAATATAATTTTGTGGTGCCTAGGAAACTTGAGTCAGCCAGCGTGTTGCTAGTGAGCGATCCCCTGTCTTCACCATGTACCCAATCACCCAAAGGCCCTAAGGACAGGTGGTTGGCTTGACCCTGGAGGGATCAGGTTAGCAACCACAAGAGATGGGACCCTGTTAGCTATCTGAATCTTGTGGACCAGTTACTCCTTGACAGACCTATAAGTTGTAATGAAAAGCCAGTGCTTGGGATGCAGGTCTTCGAAGTCCCCAGCAGAGAAGTTCCTTAGCTTCTAGAAAGGGAACTGGCTTATCAACCACCACTAGGGAGTGATCCACGCTGCCCCCCAATAATAGCTGAAAGAAATGAAATTGGAGCAATAAGGGTCCTAGCCAAAGTGGCAGCCCTCCATCAATTAACAATCACAAACAACTCCTTAAAAGTATACCTATCATGTAAGGATGCTGTATCCACAGGTCAGCAATTGTTTGTACTTATAGGATTTAACCAACTTATTAATCTCCCATTCCTATAGAACTACAACTACCAGCATTGCAGAACTAGTATATCCTCAACTGCCAACCCATAGAATGCTCTGCCCAATACTGCCTCAAAGAGAAGCTAAACAAGCTTTAGTGCATCGTTCAATGTCAGCATAAATTCCCTCTCTGGTGTTCCCTCACTAGTCTATTTCATACATACAGGAGGTCTGACCTGCAGGTAAGGAAAGTTTTGGTATCAGAAGACACTTTTCCATATTTTTCCTTTGTGTGAGCAGCTATTGCTTTCTCCATCAGTCTAAAATACAAATCAAAGGAGTTTCATTTTTTGTGAGATGCTCTCTAAGGCCCACCTAACAGAATTGTTGCTTACACCTTGTTATGGGGGTTGCTTACAGACTTGTTGTGAAGGAAGGAAGGAAGGAAGGAAGGAAGGAAGGAAGGAAGGAAGGAAGGAAGGAAGGAAGGAAGGGAGGGAGGGAGAATTCCCGTCTGGACTCAGAGGCAGAAATCCTGGATTAGCTGCATGGACCCCCCAGGGAAACTAGCATACACATTTGTGCATGTGGTAACGTCTGTGAGGTGACCCACCCTGGCTTAACTAATACTTGTTGACAGTCCTCTGCAAACCTGTTTCAGTCCTTACACGAATGGATCTCACTCTGCCCAGTAGGACCAAGTTTCACACCAGGATTCTCTTATTAACCTCCCTGGCGGTATGATTATGTCAGGAATTTTGTTCCAAAAGCGGTACCATTTTTTTGCATGGAAATTTGGTGTTATGTATTGTAGGCCTGCAATTCTTAGTAATTACTTACTTAAACCTGACCAAAGAATACTCTAGTAGACCTCTCAGATGTGATAAAGTTTGAAAAAATAAAATCATGAGTTATAATCTAATAAATAATATAACTTTTATTCAGTAATGTAATAAATAATGAAATTTGTCAAACAAAAGAAAATTCAGTAAACATCCTGGGTGTGGTAAATTTTGAAACATGGGACTGCACATAGACCAACGTCGCAATCAGGGCAATGGAACCTAGTTTCCTTTCGGATTTTTTTTCCATTCCCATCTCGCTTTGAGCAGCAAACAACGCACATTCTTGTAGGTGCTGCCTTTTTTGCGCTTGGCGGGATGTAATC
>BLSH010194623.1:402668-414642 GCA_018402905.1 Glandirana rugosa
AACCATCTCTCCCCGCCTCCTGTGACTCGCCAACCGTTCCATCTATTCAGAACGTCGTCGTAAGTAATAACTGACTTCCCCCCTATTACATACGTTTCCATTAGGTTACTCCTCTCTCAACGTCATCAGCTCCGCTCTCTATTGGTCTCTCACTTGATCTTCGAACCACCACAGTAACCAATTTTTCCCCGCATAAGATCGCTACAACGCATCCCGCCGTACTAAACCTGTCCCTAACCTACACCAGAACTTTCCTGTCAAGTCTTAGATCCCAATGGGGATCGTGGGACCGTACACCCCTACGTGATTATCAACACGGTAACTAGAATTGTCTCTTCAGTTCCCTTCCCCGTGCACCCCCTCCTTTATAGTACTCGAGTCAAAATCTATCTCAAACTCCTTCACGACACTGCTCATGATATTTCCTCCCCCACGTGCCCCTTCCCTTGACTTCTCTGTTAAGATCAATGGCACAACTATTAGTGCATCCCCACATGCCAGGGTGCTAGGGGTAACCCTAGATTCTGAACTGTCCTTTCAAGACCACATCCAATCCCTGTCCAAATCATGCCGCCCTACGCAACATCGCTAGAATACGCCCCTTTTTAACCAATGACACCACCAAGCTTCTAGTTCACTCTCTGGTTATCTCTCGCCTCGACTACTGCAACTCTCTCCTCATTGGATTACCTTTGCATACATTATCCCCCCTTCAGTCAATAATGAATGCTGCTGCAAGACTTATCTACCTTGCCAACCGCTCAGTGTCCTCCGCCCCTCTCTACCAATCTCTCCACTGGCTTCCACTCACCCAACGTATAAAATTCAAAGTACTAACAATAACCTACAAAGCCATCCACAACTCTGCCCCCAGCTACATCTCAAACCTAGTCTCCAAATACCAACCAAGCCGCCCTCTTCGGTCCTCCCAAGACCTCCTGCTCTCTAGCTCCCTTGTCACCTCCTCTCATGATCGTCACCAGGATTTCTCCAGAGCTTCTCCCATCCTTTGGAACTCCCTACCCCAATCAGTCCGACTGTCTTCTAATCTATCCATCTTTAGACGATCCCTGAAAACCTTTCTCTTTAAAGAAGCCTATCCTGTTTCTATCTAATACTCTTTCTTTCTACATCAGCTCATCCCCCACCTTTTGTATCAATTGACCCTCCCTCTTAGATTGTAAGCTCTAAGGAGCAGAGCCCTCTGATTTCTCTTGTACCAAATTGTGATGTAACTGTACTGTCTGCCTTCATTTTTGAAAAGCGCTGCGCAAACTGCTGGCGCTATATAAATCCTGTATAATAATAATAATAATAATAATCTCTCTCGCTCACCCTCTCCCTCTCACTGCTTCCCTTCCTCTCTCTCTCTGTATCCCTCCTCTCTCTTTCTCTCACCCTCTCTCCCCCCTCATCCCTCTCTCTATCAATCCCTCCCCCTTTCTCTCTCTCTCTCTGTGGCTTTTGCTAAGTGGCCGCTGTAATTACCCCTGCTCTCCTGGAAGGGAGAAATGCACCTGTCAGCCCCTGCCGAAGAATTTCTCCCCCTCCTTCTTGTTTTCTCTGTCTAGACTTGCAGGCCATACATGGGTCGCATTCCGAACAAATTTTCTTTTTAAAATCAGAAATTTTGTGCATTTTTTGATCCGATGGCACCACCATTGATTTACAAAATTCGGCCAACCAAGCCTTTAATTTCACCTCATGTTTCTATAGAAAAGGATTTTTGTGGCCGGGAATCTTTTCTTTCCGCGAATGTTCTGTTGTTGCACTCATGTGCATTTTTACTATTACATTTCTTGCACGATTCTCCCATCATTGATTGGAAATTCGTTAGTTTTTCTAAAAATTTCCAACATGCCGATTACTCAAATTCGATTGCTGCGCGAAAATTAGCTGTTGCTACAGCCCACTAACGGTGCAAAATTCGAATGAAAATTCTTAGAAACTATTTTTGAAAGAAAATTATTTAGAAATTTGACTGTGTATGGCCTGCCTTATGCTTTGCACACACAATCCGAAAATCGGATGAAAGATCATTTGTTTGTTTTTTTTGCATGCTAATCTCAGATCGAATCGGAAGAGTTTACTAAAGTCACGAAAATTCTCGTACAAGAGAATAAAAAAATCGGAAGTGATGTGATGTGTTGTAGTGTATTTGTATTATATTTTCAGACGACAACTCTACTTATAAATCGTATGATCTGGTATCATACAAGAAAAATGTTCATGTTTGTCTGAACGGAAAATATCGGATGAACTGTCATGATGGCTCTTGAAAGCTCTGTACTAATGATCCGATTATCGTACAATCGCTTCAAAAGCGGTATTTTTAATCCGATTTTCGGATTGTGTGTACAGGCCATTAATGTACTGTGTGCAGAGCGACACACACACAGAAGGATCGGATTACACTGTGGCTTCCTGTGTTTCTCTGTGCATGAGCGAGAGAGCCAATAGAAGGAACAGTTACATGAGCCAATCAGAGGGACTTTAGCAAGCTGCAAGGCATTCTGGAATATGAAGTCCCTTTACCAGATGGCCCCTTAGCCTTGTATGGAGTAATGAACTACAAGCCCAGCATGCTCTGGGGGAGAGGAAGGGAGAGACTCCATTTTGATTCCCTGAGGAGAGTTCAGTGAAAGCGTGGGAGAGGAAGAGAGAAGACCTAAGAGAGGGGTGCTGCCTCTTGGGTCTCTCCACCAAGCGAATGTAGGCCTCTGGGACCAGTGGGGACATCCAGCCTGAAAAGAGGGGAATCCTAGGTGTAAATCCAGACGCACCTGCACCGTCAGAGAAGCGTTCCAGTGTGAGGTAACCAATCGCCACCCAGAAAGCGTGCTTGTCCAAGGAAGTTTTTTTGGGCCTTAATCGATCGCAGGATTGGGTGAGAGGGCTGTGCCCATTTGCAGAAAACAAGGACAATGCACAGATGGAGTAATATTGAACCCTGTATACAGACATCATTGCTGGTAGTCAACTTGCTGACACTTGTAGTGCCTCAGGATACAAGGCCATTTAGCTAGAAAGACACTGTATACAGATGTAATTATCCTTTCACCCTGCTGAGGAAAATCTAGCATTCTTCACTTAATGATCCAGGCCAGTTATGTTATTTGGGCGTACTATCCAGGAATGTAAGTGCACCAACGAGAGTGGCTAGCTGAAGATGCCAAGACGTATTTAACTTCAAAGGGACTGAAGTTACTATTGCCATATGGTTTCACACTCACATATCCAGGGCTCTGTATATGTAGTGGGTGTGCGGGACAGCCTATCTGGGAAGCTAAGATATTGACTGTTGATTTGAATACCATATTTCTTATTGGGCCTGTGGTGCCTGGAGACAAAAGAGAGGGATCTGACATAGAGAGGGTCAGTCTTCTACTCTCCTCCTGCCTGGACTCATAGAGCCAAACTTGAGTAAAGGTAACCAATCTGGTGCAGATTGCCATTTTTGTGACTTTCTTTATTTAAGGGCTGGCTGTGCTCTTGGGGTTATTCTAAGCTTCTGAATCCCCTGAAAGCAGCCTGAATGTACTATTGAGCTATATTGCTCATAACTCCAGTTAATGTTCTTCTATTGCATTCTTTGAACATATTGCCAATGTTTGTTGCCTATCTACAGAAATACTACAGTAAAGACAATTTCTGTATTTTATAATAATGTGTGTGTTTCTCATTGGTCGTTGCACTCACACTATTGCCAGGTGTGCCAATGGGGCTGGGACAGTTCTCCAGGGTTGAGAGGCAGAGTATGGGACTGAATATACAGATAAGATAACATAGAGGAGAGTTCAGGGGCTGCCCAGCTGCTCCTAAACCTGAGTTTACAGGCAGCAGTGTAGATGAGGCCTTACGTTGTGATCCCAGGACACAACCTTCGAGGTACAGCTTACTTAAAAGTTGGACTATCCCAGCAAGTCCAGGACAGTTGGAAATTATGGGTGAGGCCAAATAACAAGGCCTAACCAGATAATGGCAAACTGAGGTTTTTACCAGATTTTTTATGCACTTTTGAGCAAAGCTACTAAAACAGCATTAGGAGGAAAGCACTAAGATATTTAAATGTCAAATAAATGTTTAATAAACCACTGCATCAAAAAACACATTTATAATACTTACCATTAGCAGCTTGAATGAGGTGCTGTTTTATCACATTACATAATATTTTATGTTTTTGGGGTTTTGTTCGAGGTGAGTGTAGCGCCCTCTATGTTTGGTAGGTGCTGGTTTAGGTTTTTTTTGGCTAGAGTAGGCAAATTTAGGCAGGCTTGACTGCTGCCAGGCCTGTTTGTTTTTGTTTTGGGCATGGGAGCGGTCCAGGGAGTGGCTGGGGACTGTAGGCGGTGACACTCTTTGGTTGACCCCTCCTTGGTTTTTCAGAATGTTCTGGAAAAAGGGAATGGGGCAGAAGAGGTGGAAATGCTGAGTATTTGGAAAGCCCTGACCAATCCCCAACCTGGATTGGCGGGGGCAGGCCTTTTCAAATAGCCGGGGACAAACCAGTCTGGTAGGAGAGTTCGGGGGGAAGTTGGAGAATGGAGACGAAGTACTGAAGGCTGTCGGGGGCCTTGAGGGAGTCCCCAATCTGGGGCCCAGGTGCATCCAGGAGGAGTGAGATCTTGGAACAGAGGCACATGAGAGAGCAATTGAAGGACAGTGGGACAAGTGTACTGCATAGGCGTCAGTAAGGGGGGGGGGGGCTGACAGGGTTACAGCCCCAGGGGGTGCCCTCAAAAAGCCCCGGGGCCATTAAACATTATTAATAGTCCCGAGCTCCAAGCATGCGGCCGTCATTCATAAATGCGCCGGGGGCGCCTATGATTGACGCCACGCGTCACACATCACACGCCACATCCAATCCCGTGCAACCCACCGCATTCAGAAAGTGGTGGTGACACAGTGCATGTGTGGCGGGCGTGTAGTGGACGAGAGGAGATATCCGTCCTGCCTACCGCGCTGTGTCACATCATGTAAGTGAAGCCAAGTAGTTAAGAAGAGTACCCTGGGTGGCCTTGCAGCCGCTTCCATCACCTTCTTCTACCCAGAGCAGAGGAGAAGACAGAAAGTCGGGGGAGAGCTGGGATGGAGCGCAGACACATGGACAAATACAAAATTACCAGAGGAAGGTCGCGCTAATTGAAGGTATTAGGCCATGAACCCTAATAATGGTATTTAACATGTAAACCTATGGAATAAATATATCGCAATCCTTAGGACATTCATCCAATACACATCAAAGTAATAATGTTGCACTTACAGCAATTAGCAGAACTGCAGACACAGATAAAAGCCGGCCGGCTCTCGTATACAAATTCACTCTAGGCAGTGACGCCAGCGCGCCTTCCCCGACGTACGTTTCGTCAGCAACGGGACATCGTCATGGGGATAGAAGGTTGGTACTTTAAGGTTGCAGCTGGTTTATATATAATATACATATGGTTTAGCGCAGTAACCCTTCTTTCCTTACATGGACAAATACACAGGTACTTACCGACGACCACCGACCAACACCTCTGTACTGTCATCATAGAGTATTACTGTACAGTAACCATAGGGCGCTGACCTGATATACTTTAATATTCCCACCAGTGCATTAATTGTTAAATAGATCATTTACATAAAGTGCAGAAGTGTATAAATAAATTAATATGATACTGTGCATAAATATATCATTTATTTAAACACGTCTGCACTCTATGTAAATTATCTATATAACAATTAATGCACTGGTGGGAATATTAAAGTATATCAGGTCAGCGCCCTAGGGTCATTCTAACATACACATCTAGCACATTGCTATAAAGGAGCAGCGACCAGCTATTATTAAATGGAAATAAAAATAGAAAAATAATTTTTCGTGTATAATCCAGGTGGCGCATCCCTATAACTATCAAGCATTATTACTGTACAGTGCTGTATATATCTCACCAGTATGACACTATATATGAGACCAGTATATCACTGTACTGCATATGGGACCAGTATATCATTGCACAGCACTGTGTATGAAATCATTATATCATTGTACAGCCCTGTATATGAGACCGGTATATCAATGTACTGCACTGTATAGAACACCAGTATAGCATGGTAAAGCACTGTATATGAGACCAGTATAGCATGGTACAGCACTGTATATGGGACCAGGACCAGTATAGAATGGTATAGCACTATATATAGGACCAGTATAGCATGGTAAAGCACTGTATATGGGACCAGGACCAGTATAGCATGGCACAGCATTGTATATGGGACCAGGACCAGTATAACATGGCACAGCATTGTATATGGGACCAGGATCATTATAGCATGGTACAGCACTGTATATGGGACAGGACCAGTATAGCATGGTACAACACTGTATATGGGACCGGGACCAGTATAGCATGGTACAGCACTGTATATGGGACAGGACCAGTATAGCATGGTACAACACTGTATATGGGACCGGGACCAGTATAGCATGGTACAGCATTGTATATGGGACCAGGACCAGTATAGCATGGCACAGCAGTGTATATGGGACCAGGACCAGTATAACATGACACAGCATTGTATATGGGACCAGAACCAGTATAGCATGGTACAGCACTGTATATGGGACCAGGACCAGTATAGCATGGTACAACACTGTATATGGGACCGGGACCAGTATAGCATGGTAAAGCACTGTATAAGGGACCAGGACCAGTATAGAATGGTACAGCACTGTATATGGGACCAGGACCAGTATAGCATGGTAAAGCACTGTATATGGGACCAGGACCAGTATAGCATGGTACAGCACTGTATATGGGACCAGGACCAGTATAGCATGGTAAATCACTGTATATGGGACCAGGACCAGTGTAGAATGGTACAGCACTGTATATGGGACCAGTACCAGTATAGCATGGTAAAGCACTGTATATGGGACCAGGACCAGTATAGCATGGTACCGCGCTGCATATGGGACCAGGACCAGTATAGCATGGTACAGCACTGTATATGGGACCAGGACCAGTATAGCATGGTAAAGCACTGTATATGGGACCAGGACCAGTATAGCATGGTACAGCACTGTATATGGGACCAGGACCAGTATAGCATGGTAAAGCACTGCATATGGGACCAGGACCAGTATAGCATGGTACAGCACTGTATATGGGACCAGGACCAGTATAGAATGGCAAAGCACTGTATATGGGACCAGGACCAGTATAGCATGGTACAGCACTGTATATGGGACCAGGACCAGTATAGCATGGTACATCAATGTATATGGGACCAGGACCAGTATAGCATGGTAAAGCACTGTATATGGGACCAGGAACAGTATAGCATGGTATAGCACTGTATGTGGGACCAGGACCAGTATAGCATGGTACAGCACTGTATATGGGGCCAGGACCAGTATAGCATGGTAAAGCACTGTATATGGGACCAGGACCAGTATAGCATGGTACAGCACTGTATATGGGACCAGGACCAGTATAGCATGGTAAAGCACTGTATATGGGACCAGGACCAGTATAGCATGGTATAGCACTGTATATGGGACCAGGACCAGTATAGCATGGTACAGCACTGTATATAGGACCAGAATAGCATGGTAAAGCACTGTATATTGGACCAGGACCAGTATAACACGGTACAGTGCTGTATATGGGACCAGGACCAGTATAGCATGGTACAGCACTGTATATGGGACCAGGACCAGTAAGCATGGTAAAGCACTGTATATGGGACCAGGACCAGTATAGCATGGTAAAGCACTGTATATGGGACCAGGGCCAGTATAGCATGGTACAGCACTGTATATGGGACCAGTACCAGTATAGCATGGTAAAGCATTGTATATGGGACCAGGACCAATATAGCATGGTACAGTACTGTATATGGGACCAGGACCAGTATAGAATGTTAAAGCACTGTATATGGGACCAGAACCAGTATAGCATGGTACAGCACTGTATATGGGACCAGGACCAGTGTAGCATGGTAAAGCACTGTATATGGGACCAGGACCAGTATAGCATGGTACAACACTGTATATGGGACCAGGACAGTATAGCATGGTACAGCACTGTATATGGGACCAGGACCAGTATAGCATGGTACAGCACTGTATATGGGACCAGGACCAGTATAGAATGGTAAAGCACTGTATATGGGACCAGAACCAGTATAGCATGGTACAGCACTGTATATGGGACCAGGACCAGTGTAGCATGGTAAAGCACTGTATATGGGACCGGGACCAGTATAGCATGGTACAGTACTGTATATGGGACCAGGACCATTATAGCATGGTACAGCACTGTATATGGGACCAGGACCAGTATAGCATGGTACAACACTGTATAAGGGACCGGGACCAGTATAGCACGGTAAAGCACTGTATATGGGACCAGGACCAGTATAGCATGGTACAGCACTGTATATGGGACCAGGACCAGTATAGCATGGTACAGCACTGTATATGGGACCAGGACCAGTATAGCATGGTACAACACTGTATATGGGACCGGGACCAGTATAGCATGGTAAAGCACTGTATATGGGACCAGGACCAGGACCAGTATAGCATGGTACAGCACTGTATGTGGGACCGGAACCAGTATAGCATGGTAAAGCACTGTATATGGGACCAGGACCAGTATAGCATGGTACAGCACTGTATATGGGACCAGGACCAGTATAGCATGGTACAGCACTGTATATGGGACCAGGACCAGTATAGCATGGTACAGTACTGTATATGGGACTAGGACCAATATAGCATGGTACAGCACTGTATATGGGACCAGGACCAGTATAGCATGGTACAACACTGTATATGGGACCGGGACCAGTATAGCATGGTACAGAACTGTATATGGGACCAGGACCAGTATAGCATGGTACAGCACTGTATATGGGACCAGGACCAGTATAGCATGGTACAGCACTGTATATGGGACCAGGACCAGTATAGCATGGTACAGTACTGTATATGGGACCAGGACCAATATAGCATGGTACAGCACTGTATATGGGACCAGGACCAGTATAGCATGGTACAACACTGTATATGGGACCGGGACCAGTATAGCATGGTACAGTACTGTATATGGGACCAGGACCAGTATAGCATGGTACAGCACTGTATATGGGACCAGGACTAGTATAGCATGGTACAACACTGTATATGGGACCGGGACCAGTATAGCATGGTAAAGCACTGTATATGGGACCAGGACCAGGACCAGTATAGCATGGTACAGCACTGTATGTGGGACCGGGACCAGTATAGCATGGTAAAGCACTGTATATGGGACCAGGACCAGTATAGCATGGCACAGCACTGTATATGGGACCAGGACCAGTACAGCATGGTACAGCACTGTATATGGGACCAGGACCAGTATAGCATGGCACAGCACTGTATATGGGACCGGGACCAGTATAGAATGGTACAGCACTGTATATGGGACCGGGACCAGTATAGCATGGTAGAGCACTGTATATGGGACCGGGACCAGTATAGCATGGCACAGCACTGTATATGGGACCGGGACCAGTATAGAATGGTACAGCACTGTATATGGGACCAGGACCAGTATAGCATGGCACAGCACTGTATATGGGACCGGGACCAGTATAGCATGGTACAGCACTGTATGTGGGACCGGGACCAGTATAGCATGGTAGAGCACTGTATATGGGACCAGGACCAGTATAGCATGGTACAGCACTGTATATGGGACCAGGACCAGTATAGCATGGTAGAGAACTGTATATGGGACCAGGACCAGTATAGCATGGTACAGCACTGTATATGGGACCAGGACCAGTATAGCATGGTAGAGCACTGTATATGGGACCAGGACCAGTATAGCATGGTACAGCACTGTATATCCACTAAATCTATGCCCCTGTCTGTATTTCCTCCCAGTTCAGCCCTATGCAGGCAGCATTACAGAACAATTTCTCACTTTGCCTTCCAGGTTTGCAGACATTTTCTTTAACACAAAGTTTTGCTAATGTTGCTTAATGCAAATGATATTCCACAGCACACAAATGGGAGATGACGCACTCTTAAGTGTTTGGGCGATCAGACGGGTAAAAATAGAAGCTGCGAGGAAAAACAATTGCTCTGTTATCAGCGAACTGGGGCAGCGGATCTCCGTGCTTTTAGATCTCATCAACAGACGAGAACGAGATTTAACAAAACAAGAGGATTTACAACGAATTTGTCTCTGAGCTGTAAAAGAATAAAACTAAGCTGGCTATACACTAGTAGATTTATAAACGAACGTTCATAAGAATATTGGTATAAAAATTCTTTGTACATCCGATAACTGGACAAATGTCATTCCAAAGTACTTCAATATTTCATTTGCATAGGTGTGCACCCCATATATAAATATATATATATATAGCATTATGGCGGCAATGGACAGTGTCAGAGCAGTGGACGGTGTCAGTAGGGCAAAGATTGGTGTTCATAGTTTGTTTTATTTTTTTTTTGCCTTTTCTGCATTTTTTTTAATTTTTACAATATTTTTTAATTTATTATGATTTTTTTTTTTTTCACAATTTTTTAGGAGCCCCACAGACCCCCTGATGTCTCACATTTGGGCCATAGAAAGGGACTGAGGACAGAGATTCCCCAGTCCTTTTCTCTGCAGCCAAGCAGCAGGTGAAATCTGAGCAGCACAGGGTGACTAGGGTGTGCCTAGGCACACCTGGCACACCCTGTGCGCACGCCTATGTTCATTCGCTTTTACCATTTGATCTTGGATTGAATGTACTTTCCTGAATAAAAAACACATTCAGGAAATTCATTTGTTTAAGGAAAAATTTACATTTCTCATCGCTGTGATCGAAAAAGAATGTCGAGAAAGACCGCCCACCGCATATATACTGCAGCAGGGTGGCTCTATTGCACGAAACAACGTACCTGTACGTCATTTTATATACTAGATGCTGTGGACCCGCTGCACGGAGGGGGAGCCAATCAGCGGGTCCGTTGGACCCGATGTCCGCCGGCCACCCGTGATCTCTCCACAGAGAGGCAGTTCTGACAGAGAAAGTACACAGAGATCTTCTGTTCCTTGTAAGCAGGAACAGCGATCTCTGTGTTCTTCTCATCACTCCATTCCTCACACAGTTAGAAAACACTCCCAGGGAACACATTTAACCCTTTGATCGCCCTTGATGTTAACCCCTTCCCAGCCAGTGTCATTAGTACAGTGACAGTGCATATTTTTAGCACTGATCACTATATTAGTGTCATTGGTTCCCAAAAAGTGTCAAAAGTGTCAGTGAGGTGTCCGATTTGTCCTCCGCAATGTCGCAGTCCTGCTATAAGTCACTGATTGCTGCCATTGCTAGTAAAAAATATATATGTATGCCATAGTTTGTTTTTGCACACAAGTCCAGCACGCTACTGCGCATGCGCAACCGATCGTGGCCATTTTGGAACCTGGCAGATGGCTTACTGTGTCTGTTTTAGCTGGAAACATGTGAGTGTGCTGAGTTTTTTTAATCTAATAAATGGTTTTAAACTTTATTACGCTATGTTGGCGCTTTTCATGTCTGCATGCTGACCTGGGAGATTGCAACAATATTTCTGTTGGTGATTGGATCCACTGAAAGTTATCCAGGAACGCTGTCTCCATTTGTGGCTGTGAACAAGGAGCTAATAAGGAGGAAGGAGTGCTCGTTTTCTATAGTAAACAAAGTGGGTTTGACCGCTCTTATCCAGGGGGTCGCACACAAGAGGGTAAGAGCGGTGTGCTTAAGGTGGTGATTGTCACGACAATTTGATATTTCCATCATGGCGGCTGGGTCCTATCCTCTAGTGTGATTTTACTATGGACATATGAACATTGTTGCTTTATTCAGCGCTGCACTTATATATCTGGTTGACTCGCAATTGTCAGTTAAAGTAACGCAGTGCCGCATCACCAAAAATGGCCTGGCCAGGAGGGGGGGGGGGTAA
>BLSH010194623.1:447501-460956 GCA_018402905.1 Glandirana rugosa
GAGTATGCGAGACAATATAGGCCGTGCAAATGCTCAAAGTCGGAACCCCCGTTGTGTTAAAAAACTACGGGGTGCTGAAACTCGTAAACGTGCCGGATATAACAGAGCGTATGAGATCTTGAGTTGTTGAAGTTTATGCTTCACCTCCCAAAATTTCGATCTGCGCTTCTGAAGTTCCGGCGAGTAGTCCGGGTATACTGATATTCTTATCCCGTTAAAAAAGACACTTTCCTTCTCTCTCATTTTTCGTAGAATTGTGGTTTTGTCCCTGTAGTTTGAGACTTTAGCAAGGATTGGACGTGGGCGCCCCCCTGGTGCCGGGAGCCTGGAGGGAACTCGATGAGCTCTGTCTATAAAAAAATGGGAAGAGAAAGCCTCACTGCCCACTGAGTCCTTAATCCATTTCTCTAAAAAGTCCTCTGTATTAGCTCCTTCGCTTCGCTCTGGCATGCCTACTATTCTTATGTTTTCCCTCCTGAGTCTATTCTCCAAATCGTCCATTTTTGAAGCGTACTCTGTTAATTTTTCCTTTATTTCTTGCATATCCCTTTTGAGTGGGTATACCTAATCCTCCAGCCCACTAACTCTTCCTTCCACTTCAGCTGTTCGCCCTTGTATTTCTAATAAGTCTTGATGTACCTGTGAGACCTCATTTCTGATTACTTTCACTTGTACAGAAAGATCATTTAAAGCGGTTCTGCAGATGTTTACCGCTTGCAGTACTTCCCTTAAGGAAGGTTCATCTGTTGGTTGGGGTTCTAGTGGGGGACTCAAGGCGGCAAGATTTTCCATATTCTCCTCTAGGGGGTTGCTATTTTCCTTAAAATTAGAGCCCAGACTCTGCGAAGGCAGCCCCTGACTTAATCTGCTTGAGTTACAGGACTGTTGGGCTTTTCCTTGTCCTGAAGATCCTCCTTTGGCCGGGGAGTGGGCTGGGGTATGAGCAAATTTTTCTAACTTCGCTGCTGCGGCCAGATTTGCTTTTGTTTTCTCTTTGGTTGCTTTTTGTGAGCCGGTGGTGTCCTGTGTTGACCCTTCCTCACCCTTTTTCTTCACCATGATGAGAGACCGTAAATATCGACCGCTTCCCCTTTCCTCCGCCCCCCAGCAAGATGGAATACTCAAAAAAAAAAAAAAAAGGGAGGGGGGAAGGGAGCAGACAACGAGAAAATAAAAAAAAAAGAAAAAGAGGAAAAAGAGTATTGTGTGTTTTGTTGTTCCAGCTTTTGACGAGGGACCTTGCAGTCTGATCTCAATTTACTCCGAGAATACTCAAGGGCAGTGCTTTAAGTGATTTCTTGACTCATTTATAACTGATTTATGAGATGTGTTTCAAATTTAACCGGCTATGCGTCTGCCAGGCTGGGTGCCTCCGTCCGTGCACAGGGGAGAGCGTTGCGGGGAGGGCTTAACGCTCCCTCCCTGATACCACTAACAGGCAGACCCCACCTGTCTCACAATTGAGACCTTCACTGTCGCCGCTTAACACTTCCTGACCCCCCGGCAGAGACGTTGTCGCACTGATCAAACCATGCACACGCCACAGTCTCAGCTTTAGTGCTGGGGGACTCAGATGGCTGCAACCAACATATCATAAATCAAATATCGCTATTATCTCTCATCATTACCTCCATGGCTGTCCTTCTTCTTTGCCCCCCTTCCCCTTTTATCTCACCATATCCTGCAGGTCGGTCTTGCCTAATTCGATCAACCCAAGGAGATCAGGGATTTGGCTGGATGTAAATGGTGTCTTTTCTCCTTCACCTCCCGGGTGCCCCCAGGCAGAGTACGGAAGGGAACGGATGGCGTCTCTCCTCCTTCCCCTCCTTCGCTTTCCGCCTCTCTGTCGCCGCTGACAATTCCTGCTGCCCTGCGCCGCGCTCCGTGGTCTGGCTAGCCACTCCACTCCTCACTCTGTCCCCCCGCCCGCTCGTCTTCGCCGCGGCTTGTAGCTCTCCTAAGCTCGCGGCATCAGGATAGAAGGGAGCTTGGGGAGGGAGACCGCACGCACTCACGTCCGCTCACTCGGACATCCGGTCCCATGTTATAGAGAATGTTATAGTATATCTAGCTAAGAACGGAATCAGGGTGTCCTGGAATGTACGGTAGTATGTAACGGTGAAACCGTCTGGACTGGGAGCTTTACCTTTTGCCATGGATTTCAGCATCAACTTCAGCTCGTCCGTAGTTAAGTCTGCTTCCAAGGAGGCAAGGGTTGCGTCAGCTAATTTAGGAAGATTGGCCTGGGTGAGGTACTCTTGTATCAGAGCACCCCGGCCCGGGGAGTGATGGTCGGGATCACGCACCCGGTAAAGTTTTTGGTAAAAGGAACAAAATTCCTTTGCTATCTCTGATGTCTTGTAGGTTAATTGGTCCGTTGGGGTCTTAATTTGGGATATAAAGGTCGCTGCCCTTCTTTTCTGTAAGTATCTGGCCAACTGTCTGCCCGGTCTATCCCCCCATTCTTAGTGCTGTTGTGCTAAGAAGCGTTGGGCGCGTTTGTGGTCCGAGTAATAAAATGGTTTAAGCGCTTCCCTTTTCTGCGTGAGTTGGTGTAAGAGCTCGGGGGAATTAATCAATTTGTGTTTGCACCCTAATTGGGCAATGTCCGCGATAAGCGTTTTTTGTTGTTGCACCCTTTCCTTCTTTTTCCTAGCCCCTAGTTCTATCAATTTGCAACGTATGAAGGCCTTATGGGCCTCCCAAAGCGTGCCCGGAGAGATCTCAGAGGACCGTTTGTCGAGGAAGTATGAATGCATGTCGGCCCCAACCGCTTTGATGTCCAACTCCTCGCTCAACAAGTGGTCATTAAGCTTCCAATTGTTATTTCTGCAGGGAATGGAGGGGATAATTAGTTGAGTACAGATAGGTGCATGATCAGACAGTGTGTTGACCTCAATGCGAGACGACCTGAGCCAGTCTAAATGGTGGTGGTCAATAAAAATGTAGTCAATTCTCGAATGGGATCTGTGAACATGGGAATAGTGGGAAAAGTCTCTATTGTTTGGATTCAGTAGTCTCCAAGTGCCCATTAATTGGCTGGCATGTAAACGTTTGCGGATAAAGCCTATCTTCTTGTTTGGTATAGATGTTGTCCCAGATGAAGTATCTAGTGCTGGTTCTAAGGGCACATTAAAGTCCCCAGCCAACATTATGCAGCCCTGCGCAAAGTCTAGAAGCTTACGCAGTGTATTTGAGAGGAACGAGGCCTGATCCTGATTCGGGGCGTAAATGTTTGCAAAGGTGCATTTAGTACTACCCAGAGTGCCCAGAAACAAGAATCTACCACATTTATCAGCTAATTGTGATTCACAGTTAGGGAAGTCCCCCTGTGAAAGCCAATGGCGACACCCTTAGCCTTGTGGACATCAGTTAGTGAGTAATACCAGCTAGGAAAATCTGGTGAAGAAAGTTTTGTTGAAGTGGTGTAGGTTAAGTGCGTCTCCTAGATAAACGCGATGTCGCAGTGCATCCGTTTTAATTCCCTCTATAGATTGTGCCTCTTGCCCGGGGTGTGTAATCCTCTAACATTTAGGGAAATAAGGTTAACAGTCGCCATGGCTATCACTGTGGGACCCTCCCACTAATATCCGTGCCCTAGGGAACCGGACCTGGCCATGAGGAAGAGAGAGGGGGGGTATAGAAAAGGATAGAGGGATAGTAAAGGGAGACAAGAAGAGAAAAGAGAAAGTGTGTGCAGAGATGCAAAGAACATTTTGAAGCACGCACATCCACTCATGAAAGAATAAAGTTACGTTAAAACCATTCAAAATGGCCGATCAAAATGGCCGCCATGGTCACCATCCATCTTGAAAAGTTCCCCCCCTCACATATACTAATGTGCCACAAACAGGAAGTTGATATCACCAACCATTCCCATTTTATTAAGGTGTATCCATATAAATGGCCCACCCTGTATAAGAATGGATTTATGACGTTTTTATTTTTTACTGGTAATGGTGGCGATCTGTGATTTTTATCAGGACTGCGATATTGTGGCGGACAGATCGGACACTTTTGACACTTTGTTTGGGACCACTGACATGTATACAGCGATCAGAGCTAAAAATAGCCACTGATTACTGTGTAAATGTCACTGTCAGGGAAGGGGGTTAACACTAGGGGGCAATCACTGTGTGGGGGATGGGCTGGCAGGGGCATGACAGATCTACCTGATCCTGATGAGAGGGATCAGTAAATCACTGTCATGTCCCCTGACAGAATGGGAAACCGCCGTGTTTACATCACATTTTTCTATGTAGCCATGGCCTTGGGCATCGCTAAGAATGGAGAGAGGGAGAAATACAACAGCACCCCATCACAGAATGGTGACAACTGGGCAGGACCACCCCTTAAGGAGCCCCATATGCTGGCTGATGGAGGATCAAGGTATAAGGTAAGTAAAAGTACTTTTTTACTAGTACCCTAGGAAAAAAACTAGTGAGCCCCACTGTAAGCCTGGGTTCACACTTGTGCAATGTCAGACATCGCATGTGATTCGCACCCGCACTGCGGTGCCGATCACATGCAAGGTCTGTGCAATGTGAGTTCAGCCATACAATTTGTATGGCTGAACTCACATTGGATTCGCACAGAAAAAGGTGCAGGGACACTTTTTTCCCTGCAACGGAATCGGATCGCATGTGTGTTCTCACCCATGCAATCCAATTCCTGTCCGAATACACAGTTTGCACTGCGATCTGTGAACCAATCTTCGATGTCATTAACCACCTGCCGACCAGCTGCCACAGTTATGCTGCAGCAGGTTGGCTCGACTGCGTGAATTGCCCTAGGTGTACGTCAGGCTCATGCCCTCTGGATAGCGGGGGAGCCAATAAGCGGGTCCGGCGGACTTGATTGCCACCCGCAATCTTTCCCCGCAGAGATAGAACGGGGGTCTGCCTGTGTAAACAAGACAAATATCCGTTCTGACAGGGGAGATCACACAGATCCTGTCTTTCTGCTATGCAGTGTTGTCCTAAGCAGCCCATCCACCCACACAGTTAGAAACACACAGAGGGAACAAAGTTCACCCTTTGCTTGCCCCTGATGTTAACCTCTTCCCTGCCAGTGTCATCAGTACAATAACAGTGCATATTTTTAGTACTGATCACTGTAATAATGTCACTGGTTCCCAATAAAAAATTGTACAAAATGTCAGTTAGGTGTCCGATCTGTCCGCCGCAGTGTCACAGGCCCGCTAAAAATCGCTGATCGCCGCCTTTACTAGTAAAAATAAAAAATAAAATAATAAAAATACCATTAATCTATCCCCTATTTTGTAGGCACAATAACTTTTGCGCAAACCAATCAACATACGCTTATTGGGGTTTAATTTTTTTACCAAAAATATGTAGCAGAATACATATTGGCCTAAATTGATGAAGACATTTTATTTTTGTTTTTTTTTATTGGATATGTATTATAGCAGGTAAAAAATATTGTTTTTTTTTTCAACATTGTCGCTCTTTTTTTGTTTATAGTGAAAAAAATAAAAACTGCAGAGGTGATTGAATACCACCAAAAGAAAGCTCTATTTGTGGGAAAAAAAGGGCGTCAGTTATGTTTGGGTAGAGCGTCCCACAGCCGCGCAATTGTCGGTTAAAGCGACGCAGTACCATATCGCAAAAAATGGCCCGGTTAGGAAGTGGGTAAATCCTTCGGGGCTGAAGTGCTTAACATTATATTAACACCTGCAGCGGTTCGCAGAAGCTGCAGGAGACATGCAATGCTGAAACCTGCGCTGGTTCCCATATTGCACCAGTGTGCACCTGGGCTTAAAGTGGTTGCCAACCTGTGACAACCACTTTAACCTACAGGTAAGCCTATAATAAGGCTTACCTGTAGGTACCCTGCATATCTCCCATGGCTTAGGAGATATACAGTGTACTAGCAGTGCCAATGTCATTTCTGCACATGTGCAGTGGAGAAACGGCCTCCGTGCCGTTTCTTCACTGAGATCGTGCCATGAATGGCGGCTCCCGTGCGCATGTGCAGGAGTGATGTCACGCAATTCCGGCCAGTCACAGAGCCGGAGTCGCGGCCCCGGAAGGAAGAGGGGCTGAAGATGGACGCGGCCTGGAGCGGGGACATTGCTGGACATCGCAGGCTTTGTTTGCAGGTAAGTGGCACATAATGGGCTACTATGTGATGCATAGTAGCCCATTATGCATCTACTTTGCAGGGTAATATTGAGGAAGTAAACCCAATCTGGGTTTACTTCCTCTTTAAGGTCATTTTTTTCATGTCTCCAGAGTTCAGCTCTAAGCCTTGCTATTGCACCTAACTGCATCCACATTGAGATAAACAGCTCTCTACAATCCTGATACTGTAGCATGATCTATCTGAAGTGCAAATACCCGATCTGTTTACTGGAGCCTTCTACTGTCTCAACTCTCCTCACTGTAAGATAAGCAATCGCCTACTTCACTTACTATGATAGCCATTGATACCTGGGGTCTGGTTTGCTATGCATAGGATGGTGGTGAGATTGTTTAAGTAAAAGCTTTTCTGCTTTGTGACTCCTTTCAGAAAACACCCCCGTCCCATATCTTCTTACATATAGGATGGTCAGAAGAATGGGAAATTTGCCATGGTTTACTATCGAGAGTGAATGATGACAGCTAAGGTGCTTTATGTCAATTCTTTATGTAAACAAAAGATAGACAAATATATGTTTCCAAAATGTTTGTACAATAATCAGGGGGTTGATCCACTTAACCACTTCAGCCCCGGAAGGATTTCCCACTTTAGGACCAGAGCCCTTTTTGCAATTCCGCACTGCGTCACTTTAACTGACAATTGCGTGGTCGTGCGACGTTGTACCCAAACAAAATTTGCCTCCTTTTTTTCCCACAAATAGAGCTTTCTTTGGGTGGTATTTGATCGCCTCTGCGTTATTTCTGATCCCCGCTATACACAAAAAAAGAGCGACAATTTTGCAAAAATAAACAATTTTTCTTACTTTTTGCTAAAATACAAATCCAAAAAAAAATATAAAAAAACATTTCTTTCATCAGTTTTGGCCAATTTATATTCTTCCTCATATTTTTGGTAAAAAAATTGCAATCGCCATTTATTGATTGGTTTGCGCAAAAGTTGCCGCATTTACGGACGATGAGAATTCATTTCTGGGGTTTTTATTTTTTACCAGTAATTGCGGTGATCTGTGATTTTCGGCAGTACTGTGATGTTGGGGCAGACATGTCGGACCATTTTGACACTTTTTTGGGACCATTGGCATTTATACAGCGATCAGTGCTATGAAAATGCACTGATTACTGTGTAAATGCCATTGACAGTGAAGGGGTTAACCTGCAGGGGGCGCTCTAAGGGTTAACTGTGTTCCCTGGGAGTGTTCTAACTGTATGAGGGCTGGCCTGGCTTGGGAAAGGGGATGTTCTTGGCTTCCATATAGAGGAAGCCTGTGATCACCACCCTTCCCCCTCTATGAGAACGGAGATCCATGTTTACTTACACGGACCTCCGTTCTCTCAATGCGGGGGGGGGGGGCATCGTGGGTAGCCGGCAGCGATCGAGTCCGCCCTACCTGCTCCCTCACAATACTAGTTATTGCGACCACCGTCCTGTGACGGCGTTTCACGATAACGAGCCACCTTGCCGCCGTCACGCTGATGCGGGCGGTCGGCAAGTGGTTAAAACAGACGTTTCACTTTTAAATGGAAGATGAGGCTTCATTCATGCCCCCGGTTTTATTTGGTTTCATTGACCAAGAAACTCTGACCTGAAGCTACTGGAGATACAACGCAGGGTGGTCAACCACAATGAGTGCAGTTGGAAATTAACCATGAGCTTTTATCTATTATTATCGTATTATTATTATTATTATTATACAGGATTTATATAGTACCAGTAGTTTGTGCAGCGCTTTCTAGGCCTTGAAGAAGGAGGTCCACATCCCCCGAAATGCATTGGCTGTACTTTGCTTTCCTAACCAATAAAGACTTTGGGAATGAACCACCAAGTCATATGCCTATCTATACTGGGGTAGCGTTGCCACCTTTTCTTCAAGCCAAACCCGAACATTTTAAACTATACATATATTTTGCAATTACATAACATTTCTAATCATATGAAGTTCATCACAAGAGTCCACATAGTTCCCCTTCTACATCCATATCCACAGAGTTCCCTTTTTAAATCTGAATCCGCAGAGTTCCCATTTTTATATTTGAACTCGCAGAGTTCCCTTACACTGTAAGGGGGGACTCTGGTGTAAGGGGGAACACTGAGAACTCTGATGTACGGAGAGGACTCTGATGTAAGGGGAACTTTGTGGCCTCTGGTGTAAAGGGGAACTCTGATGTAAGGGGTGCTCTGAGAACCCTGATTTACCTTGGTGTACTCACTCAGAAGAGAGAGAGAAGTGGGAAAGTTCAGTCACAGACAGGGACGGATGGTGAGCTCACTCACCCCTTGGCAGTCAGCACCTCTCATCCAGATGTATTTCAGGTTGCTGGACTTCAAATTTCCAGCCCCCACCTTCCTTTTCTGAGGCACAGGGCCAGGGATTAGAATGTGGGCAGACACAGATGGGTGGGGGCGGGAGGAAGAAGAGCAGATCGAGCCCTCTCATCTCTCCCATTTGTGTGTGTGGGGAGGAATTGTTAGTGCTGGCTTTGGGAACTGTGAAAGAGAGTGTAACAGACACTGTCAGCTTACACAACTGCAGCCAGCAACCGTGCTGGGAAGCCATTGTCTGGTCAGAACAATGTGTCCGGGTTTCAGGTGGCCTAAAACCCGGACGCATGATTCCTAACCCGAACTGTCAGGGTGAATCCCGGACAGGTGGCAACCCTATACTAGGGGCTCCTAAACCACACAACCATAGATTGATCTACTGATGAACTACAGTCCCATTGTTTGAGGTGAGATGGAGGAGCTTGACTGGCTCGTAGTCTCCACTCTAATTCATCCCAAAGGTGTTCTATCAGGTTGAGGCCAGGACTCTGTGCAGACCAGTCAAGTTCCTCCACCCCAAACTCGCTCATCCATGTCTTTATGGACCTTGCTTTGTGCAGTGGTGTGCAGTCATGTTGGAACAGGAAGGGCCCATCCCCAAACTCTTCCCACAAAGTTGGGAGCATGAAATTGTCCACAATGTCTTGGTATACTGACGCCTTTAGAGTTCCCTTCACTGGAACTACAAGCCCAACCCCTGAAAAACAACCCCAAACTATGATTTTGAGGGTGGCCCAATACATCTGGCAATATAGTACGGATGAGCAATTTTGGAATGGAGGAACTTGACTGGCCTGCACAGAGTCCTAACCTTAACCCGATAGAACATCTTTGGGATGAATTAAAGTGGAGACTCAGGCCAGTAAAGTTCCTCCACCTTAAACTCGCTCATCCATGTCTCTATGGACCTTGCTTTGTGCACTGGTGCACAGTCTTTTTGGACCAGGAAGGGGCCATCCCCAAACTGTTCCCACAAAGTTGGGAGCAAGAAATTGTCTAAAATGTCTTGGTATGCTGACGCCTTAAGAGTTCCCTTCACTGGAACTAAGGGGCCAAGCTCATCCCCTGAAAAACAGCCCCACACCATAATCCCCCCTCCACCAAATGATTTGGACCAGTGCACAAAGCAAGGTCTATAAAGACATGGATGAGCGAGTTTGGCGTGGAGAAATTTGACTGGTCTGCACAGAGTCCTGACCCCAACCCAATAGAACACCTTTGGAATAAATTAGAGCGGAGACTGCGAGCCAGGCCTTCTCATCCAACATCAGTGCCTGACCTCACAAATGCTCTTCTGGAAGAATGGTCAAACATTCCCATAGACACTCCTAAACCTCGTGGACAGCCCTCCCAGAAGAGTTGAAGCTGTTATAGCTGCAAAGGGTGGACCAACTCAATATTGAACCCTACGGACTAAGACTGGGATGCCATTAAAGTTCATGTGATGTGTGTGCAAAGGCAGGTGTCCCAATACTTTTGGTAATATAGTGTATATATACGTTTTTTTTTGGGGGGGGGGGGGAGGTTGGATACGTTGTAACAAAAAGAAAAAGTGTGAATTTTTCTTTCTCACCCTTATATAAGGATAGACCCTCTACTAACCCAGACAGCTGCCTCTCCTGCTCCCCCAAAGCGCTGGATTCAGAAATCTAGAATAACTGTGGCATTCTTTGTGCCGAGGAAACTGGAAGTCCTCTGCCGTATAAAGAAACTTCACATCGCTCCAGCCAAGATGTGCGGCGCTGAGTACAACAACAATGACTAATCTGTCTACCCATTACAAGTTCTTATACGTTCTTCAAAGCCTTGCCAGAACAATGCTTTGAGTAACGATTTCTGTACTGAGCCTCGCGCCTGGCATGGCCCTACAGCCTCCATGTATACAAAGATTGCTATGCCATGTTGTAACAGCTAATTATTGCCTAATCCCGTCACCTGGACGTTCACTGCTGGCATACTCGCTCAGCCAGGCATGGCAAGTGAATGTTAATTTGCTGAGTGAGACTGACACGAGGCCAGCATTGTGAGCAAGGGGATTGCAGAAGGACTACAAATGCCAGCAGGCCAGACATCTACAGCTGTTATCACCAGTGTCTCAAAGGGAAGAAAACACAAAAACGTCTATAAAGAAAAGCCTGTAAAATAAAACCATAGATATTTAACCACTTCAATACCGGGCACTTTCACCCCCTTCCCGTCCAGCCCAATTTTCATCTTTCAGCGCTCTCGCAATTTGAATGACAATTTCGCTGTCATGCAACGTTGTACCCAAATTACATTTTTATCATTTTTTTCCCCACAAATAGCTTTCTTTTGGTGGAATTTGATCACCTCTGCGGTTTTTATTTTTTGCCAAGCAAACTAAAGAAAGACTGAAATGTTTGAAAAAAAAAAACGTTTTTTTTTTGTTTCTGTTATAACATTTTGTTTTCTCCTTCTCTGATGGGCACTGATGAGGCGGCACTGATAAGGTGGCACTGATGGACACTAATGAGGAGGCACTAATATGTAGGATTCATGGGCACTGATATGCAGCACTGATGGGCACTGATATGCAGCACTGATTGGCACTGATAGGTGGCACTGATATGCAGCACTGATGGGCACTGATAGGTGACACTGCTGGGCACTGGTAGGTGGCACTGATGGGCACTAATAGGCAGCACTGATGGGCACTGACAAGCGGCACTGATGGACACTGACAGGTGGCACTGATGGGCACTAATGGATGCCACTGATGGGCAATAACAGATGGCACTGATAGGCAGCACTGATGATGAGGTACTGACAGTCATGACTGATGGGTACTAATTGGCACTTTGATGGGCACTGACTGGCACTCTAGTGGGCACTGACTGGCACTTTGGTGGGCACTGACTGGCAGCTGATAGGCAGTGATTGCCAGATGTGGTGGGCACCTCTGATGGGGGCTGTGCTGATAATCAATGCGCTGATTATCAGCACAGACCCCCCCCCCACGCCAATCGGCTCTCCCTGTCAGCGCGAACACAGGAAAGCCACTTCTTGGTTACACACTGTGATCAGGTGTGATTGGTCACAGCTGATCATGTGGTAAAGAGCCTTAGTGAGAGGCTCTTTACCATGATCGGAGTTGCGGTGTGTCAGAGTGACACCACCGATCGGCGCGCTGCACGTGGGCGCACGATTCCGGCTTATCCTGCTGGACGTCATATGACTCCCAGTCAGGATGACGAAACCACCGCCCGCCCATCATTCTGCTATAGGCTGGGCGGGAAGTGGTTAAAGGGGTCTATTTGTAAAAAAAAATCGCTGTACCAATGTGACAAACAGTTGCACTTCCTCAATGAAAAATTGTTGTTTTTTGCACTTCTGGATCTCCACCTGTAGCTTAAAGTGTTACTAAGCCCCGGACCCTGCATTCACTATATCTGGTCTCTACAGTACACAGAACATGGAAATGCAATTACAGTGGCACATAATTGTGAAGTGGAAGGAAAATGATAAATGGTTTTCAAAATTTTCTACAAGTAAATACAGGTGATACTCGAAAACTTAGAATATTGTGCAAAAGTTCATTTATTTCAGTAATGCAACTTAAAAGGTGAAACTAATATATGAGACTCATTACATGCAAAGCAAGATACGTCAAGCCATGAGTTGTCATAATTGTGATGATTATGGCTTACAGCTCATGAAAACCCCAAATCCACAATCTCAGAAAATTAGAATATTACATGCAATCAATAAAACAAGGATTGTACACAGAACAATATCAGACCTCTGAAAAGTACAAGCATGCATATGTACTCAGTACTTGGTTTGGGCCCCTTTTGCAGCAATTACTGCCTCAATGCCGCGTGGCATGGAAGCCATCAGCCTGTGGCACTGCTGAGGTGTTATGGAAGACCAGGATGCTTCAATAGTGGCCTTCAGCTCTTCTGCATTGTTGGGTCTCATGTCTCTCATCTTTCTCTTGGCAATGCCCCATAGATTCTCTATAGGGTTCAGGTCAGGCGAGTTTGCTGGCCAATCAAGCACAGTAATCCCACGGTCATTGAACCAGGTTTTGGTGCTTTTGGCAGTGTGGGCAGTGCCAAGTCCTGCTGGAAAATGAAGTCAGCATCCCCATAGAGCTCGTCTGTGGAAGGAAGCATGAAGTGCTCCAAAATCTCCTGGTAGACGGCTGTGTTGACCCCGGACTTAATGAAGCACAGTGGACCAACACCAGCAGATGACATGGCTCCCCAAATCAACACAGACTGTGGAAACTTCACACTGGACTTCAAGTATCTTGCAGTGTGCGCCTCTCCATTCTTCCTCCATACTCTGGGTCCTTGGTTTCCAAATGAGATGCAAAATTTGCTCTCATCAGAAAAAAAGACTTTGGACCACTGAGTTACAGATCAGGTCTGTTTCTCTTTAGCCCAGGTAAGACGCTTCTGACGTTGTTTGTTGTTCAGGAGCGGCTTGACAAGAGGAATACGACAGTTGAAGCCCATGTCCAGGATCTCTCTGTGTGTGGTGGCTCTTGATGCACTGACTCCAGCCTCAGTCCACTCCTTGTGAAAGTCCCCAACACCTTTGAATTGCCTTTTCCTGACAATCCTCTCCAGGCTGCGGTCTGTTCCTCACCTGACTCCGACCTCAGTCACGTAGTTCTCGGTGGTGTGTGTCTCTCTAGGACCTGTACCCGAAGTTGACAGCATAAGGAGAACAGTTCGGCGAGGACTTGTTGTTTGTTGCAGTCTTCGCAGAATGGACCCGATTTCTCTTTGTCTGGACTAGACATTGAGTCACCAGGTTTCAGAAAAAAAGACTACTCTCGTTTAAAACGTAGAGTAAACCTTTGGTTCCTGGGTCTCATACCTCCTTCTTACCTCTCCGCGTGTGACGTTCTATGAACTTCAGGTCACACTTCAAAGGTGTCAGACACAACTAAACCCCTCGGTACAGTAGACGACCACAACCAGGTGACACGAAGGACAGAGAATA
>BLSH010194623.1:475350-500797 GCA_018402905.1 Glandirana rugosa
CACCCCCCCCCCCCCCCCCCGCTCACTGCACTGCTTTAGTAAATAGGTTTGGAACAATGACAGCCTGGATTCCTTAAACAAGGATTGCTGCCATTGCCTGCCTATCTCATTGATCTTCTGCATTCATTAAATAAGGCTTGCTAGTGTGTTTAATGGATTGAGGTGCACAGATCAGGAATTTGTCTTAGGCTTGCCTCAAAAATAATTATTATAATAAAAAATAGTAATACATAAAAAAGCAACTGCCAATGGCAACCATTCAGGTCTCCTCTGGACTGGGGACCCTCTGGGGGGAGGGGGGTCCTACTTGACTGCACAGATGAGGTCATCTTTAGGAAGTACACTGGGGGGGGGGGGGGGGCTTGTAAGGTTGATTTTTGAAATATCCATACTGTGATCTAAAAGAAAAAAAAAGAAAGAAAAAAAAAAAAAAGCAACTGTCAAAAACAATCATTCAGATTTCTTGTTCATTCTGAAAAAGGAAACCTACATGACTGTTAACTCCACTTTTGCAAAGATCCGACTCCTAAGCAGCATAAGGGAAATGGGGAGAGCTTGACATGTGGCTGGGTGGAAGATTTGTTTTGCTTTCCCTTGGGGGGGTTCCTGGGACATGTAGTACCAGACAGGAGCCAGATCTATTCCTGGCTGCACTGGAGGACTCTATAGATAGAAGTATAAAGAGATGTTTGGTCCATAGACAGTTGCACTGGGGACCATAAATAGCTGTAGGTGGAGCTTTAGCATAGACAGCTGTATAAGATCAATAGACTGCTGTGAATGGTTCTATAGGGTCTGAAGATTAAGCCATATGTTCTAAAGATTGCTACTGTATATAAGGAGCTGTAGGGTCTAAAGAAAGCTGTAGGTGGAGCATTAGGGTAGATTGAGCTATATGGTCTATAGATTTAAATGGAGCTACATGGTCTATAAATAGATGTATGTGGAGGGTCTTTAGATAGCTGTAGATAGAGCTATGGGGTCTGTATATAGCTTTATACTGAGCTATAAGGTCTATACAGAGCTGTATGTGAACTATAAGGTCTATAGTGTATAAGAACATATAAGGCCTATAGATAGTTGTATAAGGACTATAGAGTCTGTAGGTTGAGTTATAGGGTCTGTAGACCTGTATAAGAAGTATAGGGTCTATAGATAGCTGTATAAGAAGTATAGGGTCTATAGATAACTTTGTAAGAACTATGGGGTCTATAGATAGCTGTAGGTGGACTATAGGGTCTGTAGAGTGAGCTATATGATCTTTAGATAGCTGTATAAGAAGTATAGGATCTGTAGATAGCTGTGTATGAACTATGGAGTCTATAGATAGCTGTAGGTTGGCTATAGGGTCTGTAGATTGAGATATAGGGTCTATAGATAGCTGTATAAGAAGTATATGGTCTATAGATAGCTGTATAAGACGTGTAGGGTCTATAGATAGCTGTAGAAGAAGCATAGGGTCTATAGATAGCTGTATAAGAAGTATAGGATCTATAGGTAGCTGTATGAGTATAGGGTCTATAGATAGCTGTATAAGAAGTATAGGGTCTAGAGATGGCTGTATAAGGAGTATAGGGTCTATAGATAGCTGTATAAGAAGTATAGGGTCTATAGATAGCTGCATAAGGAGTATAGGATCTATAGATAGCTGTATAAGGAGTATAGGATCTATAGATAGCTGTATAAGGAGTATAAGGTCTATAGATAGCTGTATAAGAAGTATAGGGTCTATAGATAGCTGTATAAGGAGTATAGGATCTATAGATAGCTGTATAAGGAGTATAGGATCTATAGATAGCTGTATAAGGAGTATAGGATCTATAGATAGCTGTATAAGAAGTATAGGGTCTATAGATAGCTGTATAAGAAATATAGGGTCTATAGATAGCTGTATAAGAAGTATAGGGTGTATAGATAGCTGTATAAGGAGTATAGGGTCTATAGATAGCTGTATAAGGAGTATAGGATCTATAGATAGCTGTATAAGGAGCATAGGGTCTATAGATAGCTGTATAAGGAGTATAGGATCTATAGATAGCTGTAGACAGAGCTATGTACAAAGACATCTCCCTGCAAGAAGCAGGTGACATCAGCCAGGTCTGGGGAGGATCGGAGTTTTGTGCATCGCTCCATCCACACGGTTGCGATATTTCGGAAGTGAATCAAATCCCAATGAATAGCTGTGGCTGTAATTATAAGAGGTGATCAACGTCAACTGTCTCATTAAATCCTCAAGGCACACGCAGTGTTTAACCCTTTAGAGACTGCAATCCAAGCTTTGCACACTGCCATCTCCCTGCATGCAAGTTTCCTGATTTATGAATGCTTTGCTTGTCCTTTTTATAGACTGAAGTGCATTTGTGCATTTTTATGTTGTATTATTATGAATAGTTTACGTTTTTCATATGACAAGCTTGCTGAAATGTGTTTGCTTTCAGCAATCTGCAGGAATTCTTTTCTTTTTAGACTGATCTGTGTGCATTTTAATGTCGCATTATTCTTATTATTGTCACCAGGCTTGTATGCTTCTTTATAATTGCTGCTCTTAGAGATCTGCACAAAGTCTAAAATGCATTATTGTTGTGTTGTTGATCACTTTTTGCTGGCTTGCAGTATTTCAGAAATAGGATGTTCCATGTGTTATTAGATGGCATTTCATTGCCTAGGAGGTGAGGCTGGTGTTGGCATTGATGCAGTTATGTTTTTAGGAGTATGTGATGTGTGCTGGAAGGGCATGCAGCTGAATGATAGCTTTGCCCCACTTCCTGCAGCCCCTGGGCACACTGCACCTGTTTTTTTAGGGCAGAAGCAGAGAATGACCGTTAGTTACCTCTCTGAGCTGAGGATTAGAGGACCGGGCACGCATGCGCAGTGCAGGCTCAATGCATCCTCTCCTAAACTTGCCATCAGTCTTGCAGGAAAGCAATACCCAGCCATCGGATCTCATTATATAAGACGTATGCAGGGGGCCTTGGGGAGGTATTTTAAAGAAGGAGCTGTAAAAAGCTGACAGGAAAATGTGGCATAAGTGTGAGGCTGTGCAGAGGAGGGGTGCCAGGGGTGTAATGGTTGTTTTTTTGAGCACTTGGCATCTGGATGTGGAAAACCGATCTTGCAGGGACAATGGAAAGGATCGGGTTTTCATTTCAGTTTAGTTGCAAAATAAAAAAAAAATATTATTATCATTTGCCAAGTTTGCTGCAAGACCTCAGGTTGGTAGAAAAGGCTGATAAATGGTGGAAATTGCTCTTATTAAAGCTGAGGTTTAAAGCGTAACTGCACTTTTGTTGAGAAAAAAACATTCCCCTCTGGGTAATCTATGTGCATTGCAAGGATTTTAACCACTTCGGCCCCGGAAGGTTTTACCCCCTTCCTGACCAGGTCATTTTTTGCGATACAGCACTGCGTTACTTTAACTGACAAATGCGCAGTCGTGCGACGTTGTCCCCAAATAAACTTGACGTCCTTTTTTTCCTACAAATGGAGCTTTCTATTGGTGGTATTTGATCACCCCTGCATATTTAATTTTTTCCGCTATAAGCAAAAAAATAACGACAATTAAAAAAGACAAAACTATTTTTTACTTTCTGCATTAAAACACATCCAGTAAAAAATTAAAAAATCAAATTTCTTTATAAATTCAGGCTAATATTTATTCTGCTACATATTTTTGGTAAAAAAAAAAAAAAATCTCAACAAGCGTATATATTGATTGGTTTAAAGCGGCTGTATACCCTCCAAAGGTATTTTCACCTACAGGTAAGCCTATAATAAGGCTTTCCTGTAGGTAAAATGAATATCTCCTAAACCTGTATGGATTTTAGGAGATATTCCCCCTGTAAGCAGCTGCAACGTCACATATACCGTGATGTCCCAGCGAAGGCCCTTGCCGGAAAGACGGGCTCCCGCGCATCTTGCGGCTCAGGCCAGTCACAGCGCCGGAGCCGCATACCCGGAAGCAAGAGGGGACCGAGCAGCCCTGACAGATCTTCGTTCCAAGGTGAGTATTTCATAATGAGCTAGTATGCGGTGCATACTAGCTCATTATGCTATTGTCTTGCAGGTTTTTTTTTCCTGTTGCCTGGGTATACAACCGCTACAAACTGTGGTATATATACTGGAATTTTTCTTTCTCTTTTTTATACTAGTAATGGTGGCTATCAGCGACTTATAGGGGGACAGTGATATTGCAGTGAGCAGTCTGACACTAACTGACACTTTGTGGGAACCAGTGATACTAATACAGTGATTAGTGCTAAAAATGCGCACTGTCACTGTATTAATGACACTGGGTGGGAAGAGGGTAAACATCTAAGGCAATCAATGGGTTAACTGTATGCCTAGCCGGTGTTTTTGTGTGTACTGTGTGTGCAGCTTTTAGTAAGGAAATTGATGGATTTTATTGCCTGCCTCGCAGGGACACAAAATCTATCACTTCCCCTCTGTCATAACAGAACTCTCTTGTTTATTAGGCGGAAGTGCAGAATCACATATATATATTATTGATTCTTTTGCAACATTCTTTTTTTCCAAAGATTCACACGTTGTATTTTCTTTCTGGAACACATTTAATAAACATACAATTAAGAAAAAACAAAAAGGAATCACATATATATATATACATGATTCTGCACAGGAGGGCCACCTTGCAGTAGCAGAATCTGCTTACGTTTTGCCTTCTCTGGTTCCTCCTTTGCCCACACCCACTCATCAATATGTTAATGTCATTTTTAAATATAAGCTTTGCTGTTTCATTAGATATCTTATTTGAGACCCGGTGGATCTCTGTGCTTCCCTATGCAATGCAGGCTGACCCTGGCTGGTGGGAGGAGCCGCCATCACAGCACCCCGCCTCAGTACACCTCTCTAGAGCCCTCTGATACAAGCAGTAGGCTGGCACTTGGGAGGAGTTATGCAAATGCGTTATGCAAATATCAAAATGCTTTATGGGTGGATGTCAGTCTGGTTGAGGAGTGGGTGTTTCTAGACAGGCTACGTTTGTATGCAGACCACCCTAAGGAATGCCCCCCTCCTTATGATGCTGAGCCTCCATGATTGAAAGAACCAAAATATAATGAATGAAAGTGGTGGGACAATAAGGCTCGGTTCACACCTATGCAGTTTGCTTTTGTTCCATTTCTGCAGTGGTTTTTGCGTTTTTGCACATTTTCCCCCACTTTTTTAATGCTATTTGCATTTGTTTATGCTTTTTTTTTTGGCAGAGGAAAAAACGCAAATCGTGGCAAAATCGCCAAGTAAAATTGCGGCAAAAGGCGCACTACATGTTTTTCTGTGAACAAGGCCATTAGGGCTGAAACGCGTTGACTTCTGCTGTATATATTCATCTTTTATGGAGTTACAATAAATTTTGACTTATTGAAGAGCATGTATGGATTGTTTTCTATCCATTTACTTTGTTGGCAACTGAGCGATTGCACATCCTGCACCCAACAGCTCAGGAGGATCTCTTCATAGACTGGGGAAGTAGCACCATGTTCTTCTATTGACATGCTTTTCTAAGCCTACGTTCACACTTGTGTGGGTGGAAGCTGCTGCGGGAAGCACAACCACCGCATCTGCAACCACCCGCACACAAAACGCGGGACCCGTGGGCAGGTGCCATTAATCTTAATGGTACGCCGCCCGCACTGAGAATCTCACCCGCAGCGGGAACCACACTGTAGTGTACTTCCCATGTGAGCTGCGGTTCCTGGAAAGGGGCCGGGACCTTTCACCTGCGTTTTGCAAGGCACGGCAGCCCATTTAACCACTTAAGGATCGGGCCTATTCTTCAAACTTGTTGTTTACAAGGTAAAATCATTTTTTTTTTGTTAGAAAATTACATAGAACATCCAAACATAATATATATTTTTTCAGACACTCTGGAGAATAAAATGGAGATCATTGCAATACTTTATGTCACACCGTATTTGCCCAGCGGTCTTACAAAAGCAATTTTTTTGAAAAGAATACACTTTTTTGATTAAAAAAACAAGAAAACAGTAAAGTTGGCCCAATTTTTTCTATATTGTGAAAGATAATGTTATGCCAAGTAAATTGATAACCAACATGTCATGCTTTAAAATTGCGCCCGCTCGTGGAATGGCGACAAACTTTGGCACTTAAAAATCTCCATCGGAGACGGTTAGAAATTTCTACAGGTTACCAGATTTGGGTTACAGAGGAGTTCTAGTGCTAGAATTATTGATCTCACTCTAACGATCGCGGCGATACCTCGCATGTGTGGTTTGAACACGTTTTCACTTACGTATGCGTTCGCGCGAGCTCGGCAGGGCGAGACACTTTAACTTTTTTTTTTTCTTATTTATTTTTTATTTTTACACTGTCCATTTTAAAAAAACATTTTAGGTCACTTTTATTCCTATTACAAGGAAAGTAAACATTCCTTGTAATAGAAATAAGCAGGACAGGACCTCTTTAATGTGAGATCTGGGGTCAAAAAAGACTTCAGATCTCACATTTACACTTAGGGCTCATACACACTGGCATATTGAAAAAACGAGCTGTAACGGCGGGACCGACGTCAGGGAAAATTCGGCATTAAAATCGCAATTTCATCGGCATTTTGCATTGGCGTTAATGCACGTTTCTGAGCATCAGCGCTACATCGTGTTTTGTTTGAAAAGACATCCCTCTGCTATTTTTGGACCTGAAAACTCTGGCGCTAAAAACGTAGCTACAGCGCTAATGCGTGTTAGTGAGCATTTTGCCGGCTCAGCATCAAAAACGCTCTAGAGCTGCAGCTTACAAACTCCAACGCCATCTACAGCTCAAAAATGTCAGCGTGTGTATGGGGCCATTGAATAACACATTGGGATGTGTTTTTAATCTGCAAAAACTGCAAAAATGGGCGACTTGCGCTCCGACTTGTGTCACCTCAAGTCGCCCCAGGTTGCTTGACATAAGAAATCCCATTGAAGTGAATGGGAGCCGTCTTAATATACACTACTGAAATCGCTCCGTTTTCAAGGCGACTTCAGAAAAGGTTCCTGTACGACTTCAAGGCGACTTCTATCCGACTTGTGCCCATAGAATTCAATGGAAGTCGCCTCCAAGTCGGATCCCCCATCTATATTGAAGCGACTTCACAGTTAAAAGAAAATCATTTTTGAAGGCAACTCCCTCCCTCCCTTCTCTGATTGACCACAGGCAAAGTCGCCAGGCATGGAGTCGCGTTGTAAGTCGCCCAAAGTCGCGTTAAAAATCGCCTAGCAAAGTCACGCCGAAGTCGGATCGCCTATGTGTGAACCGGCCCTTAGGCAGCAGACTTTGTGAAAATTAATATTTGTGTCATTCTCAAAACTCTTGGCCACGGCTGTACATAAATGAATTTGCTCTTCTAACCCCACCCCAAAATGTTTATATTCTACTAAGATTTTAATCTGACCTTCAGATTATTGGTTATTTTTTTAGCACTAGCATAAAGGAAAAAATAAAAAAGTAAGTTTAAAGTGAAACTTTTTAAAAATGCTATTTGAATAAAGTAGTGAGGCGGAGGAACACTGTTCAGGTTTTTATTGCGGTCTGTGTCCCCATTAGGGACTAATTGTTGTGACTAATTGTAGTGACCACCAATGTCTCTGGCAGAGGTGTAACTAGAACCTTCAGGGTCCTGGTGCAAGAAATTATGAAGAGCCCCCTTGACCCCTGGCCAGGGCCCTTCCCTCTTCCCACTGATCCTGGGGCCGTTTACTCCAATCACGGGTCTCTTTATTACGGTACCGCAGCAAGGCCCTTTCACAAGTTCTGCAGCCCCCTTTTTGCCATGTTCAGCCCTCCCCATGGTGGTGAAATGCCAGGGCCCGGTCACAATTGCAATCTTTGCAATCCTGGTCATATCAGTGGTTATTAATTTTTATTTTAATTTTATTATTTTTTTACCACTTAATTTTATTTCTTTTACAATTTTATTTTTATAATTTTTTTACAATGTTTTTAGGAGCTCTGTTGGGGGCTTTGATGAGATATCAGGGGTCTAAACAAACCCCAGCCCTCAATCTCCATTTGTGTAGCTGCACAGAAGGAATGGACAGGAATAGCTGTGCACTGAGCCTCCCATTCATTCAGAAACTGAAATATAGTAAAAACAGTTTACTATGCTTCAGTTATGAATGAACCAATTGGTACCAATCACTGACTCTGTTCATTCAAAAAAGGAAGGAGCCGGTAAATGACAAATTTACCGACCCATTCCCATCTCTCCATCATGACACATCTTCTACAGCAGCTGGCAGGAGAGAGGAGGGGGGAAGTCAGCAGATCTGGGGGGGGAGCACAGGGACCCTGGGAACAGCAGAAGACAAGTAAACTGGATAGGAGAGGCGGCGGGGGCAGCATATAGAAGAACCAATCTCCTGCATTAGGAGGAAAATGGAGGAGATTGGTTCCTCTAAATGCCGCCCCTGCCATCCCTCCTATTCAGGTGTACAAGGGAGGGCCCAGGGATCCCTGGAGCATGGGGCCCGGTTGCAATTGCAACCCCTGCAGTTACGCCCCTGGTCTCTGGGAAGGAAAGTGAAACATCATAACTTTTGAGTTGCCATCAGAACAGAAATTGAGCGGAAATCTTCCAATGGGGACACTTGTTCCTGTGATAACTGTGTAAGAAGGGATTTCCCAATGATGGGGCACTATTCCTCCCACTGACACCAATGATGAGGCACTATTCTTCCCACTGACACCAATGATGAGGCACTATTCCTCCCATTGACACCAATGATGGGACACTATTCCTTCCACTGACAGCAATAATGAGGCACTATTCCTCCCACTGACACCAATGATGAGGCACTATTCCTTCCACTGACACCAATGATGAGGCACTATTCCTTCCACTGACACCAATGATGAGGCATTATTCCTCCCACTGACACCAATGATGAGGCACTATTCCTCCCACTGACACCAATGATGGGACACTATTCCTCCCACTGACACCTACAAAGGGTCGCTATTCCTCCCACTGGCACCAAAGATGGGGCACTATTCCTCCCACTGATGCCAATGATGGGGCACTATACCTCCCACTGACACCAAAGATGGGGCACTATTCCTCTTACTGATACCAATGATGGGTCACTATTCCTCCCACTGATACCAATGATGGGGCACTATTACTCCCACTGACACCAATGATGGGGCACTATTCCTCCCACTGATACCAAACATGGGGCACTATTCCTCCCACTGATACCAATGATGGGGTACTATTCCTCCCACTGATACCAATGATGGGGCACTTTTCCTCCCACTGACACCAATGATGGGGCACTATTCCTATCACTGACACCAAAGATGGGGCACTATTCCTCCTACTGACACCACTGATGGGGCACTATTTTTTCCACTGATACCACTGATGGGGCACTATTCTGCCCACTGACACCAACGATGGGGCACTATTCCTCCCACTGACACCAATGATGGGGCACTATTTCTCCCACTGACACCAATGATGGGGCACTATTTCTCCCACTGATACCAATGATGGAGCACTATTCTGCCCACTGACACCAAAGATGGGACTCTATTCCTCCCACTGACACCAATGATGGGACACTATTCCTGCTACTGACACCAATGATGGGGCACTATTCCTCCCACTGACACCAACGATGGGGCACTATTTCTTTCACTGATACCACTAATGGGGCACTATTCTGCCCACTGACACCAATGATGGGGCGCTATTCATCCCACTGACACCACTGATGGGGCACTATTTCTTCCACTGATGCCACTGATGGGGCACTATTCCCCCCACTGATACCAATGACGGGGCACTATTCTGCCCACTGACAGCAAAGATGGGACACTATTCCTCCCACTGATACCAATGATGGGGCACTTTTCCTCCCACTGACACCAATGATGGGGCAATATTTCTCCTCCCGCTGACCACCAAGCCTGAGGCACTGTTTGCTCTCACCGACACTGGGGTGTTTTCTACTTCTCCTGGCCACAGTCTGCCCCCCCCCCCCCCCCAAAGTCTGAAGGCCCTTTGTTTAGAACGTTTGGAGACTCCTGGTATATTTAATAGACCACAAGGGAGCAAATAAAGAATGTTCACTGTTAGGGCTTCACACAGGTGGTCATGGGGTGGTAATAGCTGGTGATCCCCCCCACCAACTGTCAACTTAAAGAAGGGCATGCAACCACTTCACTTTGTGGCAAAAATTAAACAGCAGGTCATATTTGATGGGTCTCCAAACCCGTCCCTTTTAAGTGTATGGGGCTGTGCCAACTCCATCTCCCAATCACGTATAATGCAAGTGGTGGCAGCAAAGTGGTTCTGCATTTACAGGGCTAAAACCATTGCAGTGTTGGGATAACTTCCTTTGCATTGTCATACAGATGAGAAGACTCTTTTTTTAGGCAACACGTTGATTTCAAGCAGCGGGCACAATGCAGCTGTGCCTGGATAATGAACAGAAGACCCTCTGAACTCCCTATATAAAGCTTCCTTTTTACCTGGTGTGTACCTTTAAGGGCTGGAAAATATATTCCGGAGGAAGTGAATGTGTTCAGATATTTCATTATCAAATCCTTTCTTATTGGAGAACGGAAAAGCAAGACGCGGCATAAATTATCTTCCTCTAGACGTCTTTTTGTAAAGCAGCTTTTGTTATTGACTGAGCCGGGAATACAGAAGAGGGACACTGATTTCCATACATGACGCTTCAGCAGTTCTGTTCTATCTATCTATCTATCTATCTATCTATCTATCTATCTATCTATCTATCTATCTAGCTAGCTAGCTAGCTAGCTATCTATCTACACTATATTACCAAAAGTATTGGGACACCTGCCTTTACAGGCACATGAACTTTAATGGCATCCCAGTCTTAGTCTGTAGGGTTCAATATTGAGTTGGCACACCCTTTGCAGCTATAACAGCTTCAACTCTTCTGGGAAGGCTGTCCACAAGGTTTAGGAGTGTCTATGGGAATGTTTGGCCATTCTTCCAGAAGTGCATTTGTGAGGTGAGGCACTGATGTTGGACGAGAAGATCTGGCTCCTAGTCTCCGCACCTAGTCTCTCGCACTGGTCTACAGTCATGTTGGGACAGGAAGGGGCCATCCCCAAACTGTTCCCACAAAGTTGGGAACATGAAACTGTTCAAAATGTCTTAATATGCTGACGCCTTAAAGTGGTAGTAAACTCTCCTATCATTTTCAGCCAAGGAAGCTGCCATCTTGGCCTCTGTTTAACCTACAGCTGTCATGATGCTGCACATGTGATCAGCTATGACGCCCGCCATTGGATGGTTTGACAGTTTGGCTTAGAGCACAACCAATGGGAGTGTTACATTTCCGGCACGTGCCGGAAATGTAACTGGTTTTTAAACTGTTAAATGGATGGGTTTACTACTGCTTTAAAAGTTTACTTTACTGGAGCTAAGGGGCCAAGCCCAACCCCTGAAAAACAACCCCACACCATAATCTCCCCTCCACCAAATGATTTGGACCAGTGCACAAAGCAAGAAGCAGGTGCTGCATTCACAGCTCAGGTGGGAGAATCTGTCCACAGGACAACTATTAGTCGGGCACTCCACAAATCTGGCCTTTATGGAAGAGTGGCAAGAAGAAAGCCATAAGAAGTCCCCTTTGCAGCTTGCGAAAAGCCATGTGGGGGACACAGCAAACATGTGGAAGAAGGTGCTCTGGTCAGGTGAGACCAAAATTGAACTTTTTGGCCTAAAAGCAAAATGCTATGTGTGACGGAAAACTAACACTGCACATCACCCTGAACACACCATCCTCACCGTGAAACATGGTGGTGGCAGCATCATGTTGTGGGGATGCTTTTCTTCAGCAGGGACAGGGAAGCTGGTCAGAGTTGATGGGAAGATGGATGGAGCCAAATGCAGGGCAATCTTAGAAGAAAACCTGTTAGAGTCTGCAAAAGACATGAGACTGGGGCGGAGGTTCACCTTCCAGCAGGACAACGACCCTAAACATACAGCCAGAGCTACAATGGAATGGTTTAGATCAAAGCATATTCATGTGTTAGAATGGCCCAGTCACAGTCCAGACCTAAATCCAATTGAGAATCTGTGGCAAGACTTGAAAATTGCTGTTCACAGACGCTCGCCATCCAATCTGACAGAACTTGGGCTATTTTGAATGAATGGACAGAAATGTCCTCTCTAGATGGGCAAAGCTGGTAGAGACCTCCCCAAAAAGACTTGCAGCTGTAATTGCAGGGAAAGGCGGTTCTACGAAGCATTGACTTAGGGGGGCGCCATACAAATGCCCCCCACACTTTTCACATATTTATTTGTAAAAAAAAATGTTGAAAACCATTTACCATTTTCCTTCCACTTCACAACTATGTGACACTTTGTGTTGGTCTATCACATAAAATCCCAATAATGTACATTTACGTTTTTGGTTGTAAGATGACAAAATGTGGAAAATGTCAAGGGGTATGAATACTTTTTAAAGGCACTGTATCTATCTATCTATCTATCTATCTATCTATCTATCTATCTATCTATCTATCTATCTGTCTGTCTGTCTGTCTATCTATCTGTCTGTCTATCTATCTATCTGTCTGTCTATCTATCTATCTATCTATCTATCTGTCTGTCTGTCTGTCTGTCTGTCTGTCTGTCTGTCTGTCTGTCTGTCTGTCTGTCTGTCTGTCTGTCTGTCTGTCTGTCTATCTATCTATCTGTCTGTCTGTCTGTCTGTCTGTCTGTCTGTCTGTCTGTCTGTCTGTCTGTCTGTCTGTCTGTCTGTCTGTCTGTCTGTCTGTTTGTCTGTCTGTCTATCTATCTATCTATTTATCTATCTCCTTGTTTGGCTGTACTTCTCCTGGGAATCACAGGAGTGCAGTTTCTTCTACACGCCTGTGATCCATTTTCAGCAGACAGTGGGCTGAAGCTCGCTATCAGCTGACATCACAGAGCCGGGCCAGGCTGGGGACAAGATTGTGACAATATGGTCAGGATCCACCCACAGCCCTGGACCGGCACCGGTGCTGAGAGCCCGAGCCAGCCGCTCCCAACCCCTCCACAGCTCCAGTGAGCATGAGGGGGGCAGACAGTCACCAGCTTTCTGCTCACGGAGCTGTGAGAACCAAGTGATCAATGGTTTTTAATCACTGTTTTCTCAGTCTTGGAGCTGACGCGGGACAGATGCAGCATCCACCTAGGTAAGTATGATTCTTGAATCTTCTTCTCCGTAAAGACATGGATGAGCGAGTTAGGGGTGGAGGAACTTGACTGGCCTGCACAGAGTCCTGACCTCAACCTGATAGAACACCTTTGGGATGAATTAGAGCAGAGACTGAGAACCAGGCGTTCTCATCCAACATCAGTGGCTGACCTCACAAATGCTCTTCTGGAAGAACGGTAAAACATTCCCATAGACACTCCTAAACCTTGTGGTCAGCCTTCCCAGAAGAGTTGAAGCTGTTATAGCTGCAAAGGGTGGGCCGACTCAATACTGCACCCTACGGACTAAGACTGGGATGCTATTAAAGTTCATATGTGTGTAAAGGCAGGCGTCCCAATACTTTTGGTAATATAGTGTAGATAGATAGATAGATAGATTTTTTTCCAACAAAAATCTTTCTGTGTATTGCCTCCATTCTCACTTGTCTGTACTCAGAATAGATATTTTATTGGTTTCTTCAGAGGTGTCACATTGGCCCCTATAGAAGGATTACCCACAACCCCCCTCTATGCTCCTCTTCTTCTTCTGCTGTCCATTCTCAGTATATTCCCAATCATTCGGCCCCTATGTGGGCCCAGACCCAGGAAAAAGTCCTTCCAGCTCCAATCAGTTCATCAACAATTTGGCAGCGTTCTCCGCCTTGTGTTTTGCCAGCAACTATTTACCGGGTTACCGTTCAGCGACAGAATTACAAAAACAGATTTGTCCAACCAGCTGTGCGCAGGATCTTCAGAAAATCCCCGCTTGTCTCTGCACAACCTGGAACGAGCTGTGTCCAATTCCATTATCATCCCTCTCCAGAAATGATCATTTCCATCATTTATTAATACAGGCTCATGGCTGGCGAGGATAATTATTATTTTATGTAACACTCTATTGTTCTACATAAGAGGGTGAGTAATACATAGAAACACATTCACTCGATAAGTGGTTTGTTATTATTTGCCAGGAATATTTAGGTATTCTGGGATGAGGAGGATTTTAAGGTCACAAACATTTACAGAGGAAAAACACTTTGAATGACTGATGTATCCCATGGAAAAAAGCGATCCCAAATGTCTCATAAAATGATCAATTTTCCTTTAAAGAACTTACTTTGTTTAAGACATTGCTTCTGTAAAGACTGCATTACATTATTAATTATCTACTGACTGGTGGGCAAACAAGGTTACTTGGGGGGTCACACAGACTGACCTTTCAGCTCTGGCAGGGAGAAAATACAAGGGCATAGCAGCAAACATACCTATCCTTGCAAAGAAAGGCTGCACTAACTTAACAATTTCTGAATGCATATACCCAGATTAGGTAGTGATGTAGGGCCCTGGTGCACAACCTTCGGCCCGAGGGTCACATGCAGTCCTTAGGCACTTTTTGTGCAGCCTCCTGGACCCCTGTACACACTAATCTGGGTTTACCAATTGCCCTGTTATAGTTGTGATCTCTAGCAGCCTCGTGTAATATGTTTCCAGTCTATGACTGTCTTCTGAAGCAAGTTTCCAGGCTCCAACAACTCCTATAACATGTTCACAGTCTCTAACCATTTCACGTTGTTGTCCGCATTCTCTGACCATCTCTTGTAACATATCCATAATCTCTGGCCATCTACTGTGCTATATTGACAGTCTCTGACCATCTCTTGTACCATGTCTGCAGTCTCTGATCCTATCTGGTATCATGGCTGCAGTCTCTGACTATCTCCTGTATCATGTCTGCAGTCTCTGACCATCTCCGGTATCATGTCTGCAGTCTCTGACCATCTCTTGTACCAGGTCTGCATTCTCTGACCATCTCTTGTACCATGTCTGCAGTCTCTGACCATTTCTGATATCATGTTTGTAGTCTCTGGCCATTTGTACCATGTCTTCAGTGTCTGACCATCTCCTGTATCATGTATGCAGTCTCTGACCATCTCTGGTATCATGTCTGCAGTCTCTGACCATCTCTTGTACCATGTCTGTAGTTTCTGACCATCTATTGTACCAGGTCTGCATTCTCTGACCATCTCTTGTACCATGTCTGCAGTCTCTGACCATCTCCTGTATTATGTCTGCAGTCTCTGACCATCTCTTGTACCATGTCTTCAGTGTCTGACCATCTCCTGTATCGTGTCTGCAGTCTCTGACCATTTCTGGTATCATGTCTGCAGTCTCTGACCATCTCTTGTATCATGTCTTCAGTCTCTGGCCATCTCCTGTATCATGTCTGCAGTCTCTGACCATCTCTGGTATCATGTCTGCAGTCTCTGACCATCTCTGGTATCATGTATGCAGTCTCTGACCATCTCTTGTATCATGTCTGCAGTCTCTGACCATTTCTGATATCATGTTTGTAGTCTCTGGCCATTTGTACCATGTCTTCAGTGTCTGACCATCTCCTGTATCATGTATGCAGTCTCTGACCATCTCTGGTATCATGTCTGCAGTCTCTGACCATCTCTTGTACCATGTCTGTAGTTTCTGACCATCTCTTGTACCAGGTCTGCATTCTCTGACCATCTCTTGTACCATGTCTGCAGTCTATGACCATCTCCTGTATTATGTCTGCAGTCTCTGACCATCTCTTGTACCATGTCTTCAGTGTCTGACCATCTCCTGTATCGTGTCTGCAGTCTCTGACCATTTCTGGTATCATGTCTGCAGTCTCTGACCATCTCTTGTATCATGTCTTCAGTCTCTGGCCATCTCCTGTATCATGTCTGCAGTCTCTGACCATCTCTGGTATCATGTCTGCAGTCTCTGACCATCTCTGGTATCATGTCTGCAGTCTCTGACCATCTCTTGTATCATGTCTGCATTCTCTGACCATCTCTGGTATCATGTCTGTAGTCTCTGACCATCTCTTGTATCATGTCTGCAGTCTCTGACCATCTCTGGTATCATACCCTTAGTCTTTGATTATATCCTGTTGTGTGTCTGCTGGCTCAGATAATAAATATTCGCTAAATTTTATGCATGGCTCTTTGGTGATTTCGGGAGCCGCACTTGAGGACCCCCATATTAAGAAAGTTGACAACCACTGATGTAGGGTTAGCAGATGGAACCACAGCAGTGGGGGATTATGCATATGACACATCCAGGTGTAGAAGATTCTTTGATGACCATAGTTCCTGAAGACAGTGAAGGTCCAGGGCCCACCTAAGAGGTAAGTATTATATCTCTTCTTTTGCAGGCAGGTTTGTTTTTACTTTTTCTTTTGTAACAATTATGTTTCTTTAGACTGCAGACCGCAGCACCCTTCCTCCTGCTTAACCTGGTGCCATCTTAGATGACTTCCTAGGTATGTGGGTGGCTGCGCTCCGGAACAGGATATATTTATTAGAAACTTAAAACAACATAAAAAGGCAACCAAATCCCATAGGGGAGAAGAGGAAGGGCCTATGCGTTTTGTGCTGCTAGCGCTTAATCACGATTGTGCTATGATGTCACGATTAAGCGATAGCGGTGCGAAACATGTTGGCCCTCCCTCTTCTCTTCATCGTATTTGGTTGCCTTTTTATGCTGTTTTGAGTTTCTAATAAAGATATCCTGTGTCAGGGTGCAGCCATCCACATGCCTGTTTGTCCATACAGTATCTATCACTGCAACAAGCTGGGCTTTGCACCTGGATACAAAGGAGCTTTGTGGGATCTTATAAACCAGGAGCAGCGTCCTCTGTGTTCTTGGTTGATCTTCTACATGGTGAATGGGAACAGGCTATCATGATGCCATGCCTATGCTGGAATGGTGCCCAATGCCATCACCACAAGGTGGTTAGCAGATACTGGCATTAGTTAGGATGCAGAGAATGTGGCAGACAGTGCCCATGCACTAGGTCCCATCAAGAGGGAAAGAAAAGGGCCATTAAGCAGAAAAGAAGAATGATTTGGATGACCTGAAAGCTATCCATAGCCAGTACTCTACAGGTACTTTGAGGTGAGACAAAGTTTATTTTAGTGAGTTTAATACCCCATTAACACCCTACCGTTACAACTCAATTCTAGACAGATAAAATAGACACAATTTTATTCAGTTATAACCATTAAAATATCATTAAATGTTAAAGTGTTACAGAACCCAGGACCCTGCATTCATTATATCTGGTCTCCCACAGTACACAGAACATGGAAATGCAATAGGATTACTAAATATAATGTAGCAATGCCACCACAGGGGTTGCTGAATGTGGTGGTTGTATGTCACCCTGCCCAGCCAGGCATTCAATTCCTCAAGCACTCATTGTCATTGTACAGTCCCTACACTTGTTTTTTTGTATTTTATTGAGGCGATTAACTTGGATGGGGATGGGATATATGGGATGCCCAGAACGATTCAATGCAAACTTGCCTCGCCAGGAGTACAAGAGAGCTTGAAATGATGGTGAAGTTTATTATGGTAAATTCCAATACATGCTAGGCAGACAACAAAGTAAAAAACCACAACAGGGCAACAAGGTTGATGCGTTTCACGGACTACATGTCCGCTTAATCAAGACCTTTCTTATTGAACACACCTGGAGCGGCTTGACATGTAGTCCATGAAACGCGTCAACTTTGTTGCCCTGTTGTGGTTTTTTACTTTGTTGTCTGCCTAGCATGTATTGGAATTTACCATAATAAACTTCACCATCATTTCAAGCTCTGAGTGCGGTCACATCCTTCGTTTTCTCTTGTACCCCGGATCACGGACCAGACCTGCACCTGCATGCTTGATTTGCCATCTTATTGAACACACCTGGAGTGGCTCAACCTTTCCTTTCCAATTTATGATACATTGCCTCGCCAGGACCTCTCCAGTATATACATTCCAGACTTCTCTCCAGCGCAACTCTTTCTTAAGTCCTCTTTCCTTTCTTCCTCCAGCACTGCCCTTGCTGCAGACTGTCACTCTTCCAGACTAGCTAGAACCGCATGGTTAGGCTTGACACTGACTTCAACCAGACCTCAATGGATTGCCTTTTGTGGGCAGGGACCACGGGCCCCTGTGGTGTAGAATAGTTCAGGTGCTAGCCGTCCTCTACTCAGCTACCACTCCCATATAGCTCTCTTCAGGCCCTGCCAGCCAGCCTGGCTGCAACAACCTCTCTCAACTGCCCTTTCCACAGTCCTCTCCCTCTGGTTCTGCACCCAATTTCCCATTTCTCTCAGGTGTGCCTCTCCAGTCCTCCCAACTGTGCCTCACTCACCAGCAATACACTTGCTGTGACCAGTTGTCCTTCCTGGAGACCCTTAGCAGTGTTCTCTCCCACTGTCCTGTACTTGCTCTCTCATGTGCCTCTCTTCCTGGATCTCTTCACTCCTACTGGATGCACCCGAGCCCCAGCCCAGGGTCACCCCCCTCAGGCTGGGGAGCTCCCCATGGGCCCCTGACAGTCCCCACCCTCTTTCACTCCAGCTCTTCCGCCCGACAACTCCTCCCGAGCTGGGCTGACCCCAGGTATTTACGGAGGCCTGCCCCCTGCCAATCCAAGTTGGGGATTGGTCAGGGCTCCTTAAGATGCCCCAGGCAGCTCCACCTCTCTTCTCTCCTCTCCTTCTAGCACTTTTTGGAGAGAAAAGGGGAGGTAACCGAGAAGTGACACTGCCTGTGAGCCACCAGCTGCTACCCTGAGCCACTCCCAGCCCAGAATCAAAACAAACAGGCCTAGCAATCAGCTAAGCCTGCCTAAATTTACCTATACTTCCAGAGAAAAACCTCACTCTAGCACCTCACTAACTAGAGCAGCTTTCCTCAACCTTTTCAACATTGAGGAACCCTTGAAACAATTATCCGGTCTCGGGGAACCCCTGCTAAAGTTAAAAATCTACAACTCGTGATGCATTAATGTGATGGTCAATGGGAAGAATGCTCCTTACACTTGTGCTCATTGAAAATAATTACCCCCTTACAGATAGCTAAAAAGATCAATACTATCATTGGGAATTTATCTGAGAGGTAGACCATTGCTCAAGGAACCCCTAGCAACCTCTGGAGGAATCCTGGTTGAGAAACCCTGAACTAGAAGGTGCTACAATAAACTGCTAAATACCTTTTCTCATCAGTAGTATATACCAGTCTTGTGACTTCTATCATTGTCTGGTCCCTGGTACCAAAAAGGTTGAATACCGCTGCTTTACATAATACAAGTCTGTGGTAATGTAGAAAAAACTGAAAATATTTCAACATCATATGCAGGATATTTTTACATCACTTATTTTATGTAAAATAATCCCCTCTCTATATTGTGTGGACTTTGTACCCTTCCTCCATTATAAAAGGCATTGAATACATTACCAAATAAAAGAAATGATCTTTCTACTTTTTTTTTTTTTTTACAATTTTTACATTTATCTCTTCTACAAAATTGTATGTCTATCTGAGAATGCCATCCCCTACACCATAGTGCATTCAGGGAAGTTTTGTATTGGGTTTTTATGATGGACCTGGAACATTCAGTCTTTCCTTTCATGCCTGGGCTGCTTTAATAATAGGTGAAGCAATCTGAATCTTTTGTAATGATTTAAATTCTCATCCAGATTTAATGACATCAGTGCTGTTTTTTTATTTTTTCATTGGAATAATAAAATCTCTCCGGTTTCTTTGTGCGCCACCGGAGCGACATTTGATCACCGAGAACTGAACAAGAAAGATTAAAGTTTTGCTGAGTTGACCGGTATTGGTTGCCGCAGATTCAGTTGGCTATTTAGGACTCTTGGCTCGGAATCTGAATGTTGTATAATGGAGCAGGCCAGAAGGGGTCACCCTAAGAACGAATCCAGATGTGGACATCATGTATGCTGGCAATATTTGGGTACTAATGTTTGCAACTGAAATGGGGTTTCTGCTTGAACGTGTGACCATACTATGGACATGAAAGTATTTACATATTATTATCACATCAGAGACTCTAAAGTTAAAGTGGTTGTAAATCTTCTCAAATACCCAGTGAACTGTATAGCCTCAGATGACACACAAAAAAACGATAATTCTCCCACTCTACAAGACTCTGGTCTGGTCGCATCTTCAGTATGCTGCCCAATTCTGGTCACCAGTCCTCAGGAAGGATGTGCTGGAGCTGGAGAGGGTCCAGAGAAGGGCAACAAAGCTAATAAAGGGACTGGAGGACCTCAAATATGGGGAAAGACTACAAGCATTGAACTTATTCTCTCTGGAGAAGAGACACTTGAGAGGGGATAAGATTTCAATGTGCAAATACCATGCTGGTGACCCCACTACAGATGGTCCCCTAGTTACAAACATCCAACTTCCAAACGACTCCTATTTACAAAGGGAGGGAGACAACAGGAAGTGAGAGGAAATCTCCCCCTAGGAAGGGAAATTCACTCCTGTAAGAGTTATTATGGGAAAAAGGTGTCTCCACTGATGCTTTATCACCAATCCTTGTTTCCACAACGACCCAAAATTTTAAAAATCCAATTATCATTGGGACAGGAAGTGAGGTGACATCTTCTGAACAGAAACATAGACAGCAAAACAAACATTACAGGAGTGTTAACCCTTCCCCATGCTATCCAAAAAGCTTAAAAATCGTTTTCTGGCTGAAGCTACACTTAAAAAATGTCCCTGTTCCGACTTACAAACAAATTCAATTTAAGAACAAACCTACAGACCCTATCTTGTTTGTAACCCGGGAACCGCCTGTCTAGGGAAAAAGCTTTTCCATGAAAAAGACACACGGCCATTCACTAAAATTAGAAGAGAAGCGGTTTAACCTTAAACCGCGTAGAGGGTTCTTTACTGTAAGAGCGATAAGGATGTAGAATTCTCTTCCAGCAGCAGTGGTTTCAGTGGGAAGCATCGATAATTTCAAAATAACAACCACAACATACAGGGGTATACAATGTACTATTAACATATGAGCACACACACACTTCTTTTTTTTTTTACACTCCTTCAAAAGTGCTGATTTTAGTTAAAATGTTCTGCATTTTTCAGTATCACAGAGGAGGGGTGGAGAGCTGCACTTACAGCTCCTATACACTGTGTGAGAGCTGATTGGAGGAAAGGAACACACCCCCTGCACACACTGCAGAACTGTATTCTGAATGGACAAGCTGTGTGCTGATCTCTCTTCCCTATCACAAATGTTATCTCATGTGTAGGGAAAACTTCTCAGAAGTGACTCATGCTGATAACAGAGGAACAAAGCACCCGAGAAAAACGACACATAGAGCTTTGGTGAGAGATAAGTAAACACCAAAGGTATACACTATATTGCCAAAAGTACACCTGCCTTTAGACGCACATGCATTTTAACCACTTCAGCCCCGGAAGGTTTTGCAGCTTTAGGACCAGAGCACTTTTTGCGATTCGGCACTGCGTCGCTTTAACGGACAATTGCGCGGTCGTGCGACGTTGTACCCAAACGAAATTTGGGTCCTTTTTTTCCCACAAATAGAGCTTTCTTTTGGTGGTATTTGATCGCCTCTGCGTCATTTCTTATCGCCGCTATAAACAACAGAAGAGCGACCATTTTGCAAAAAAAAACAAATTTCTTACTTTTTGCTAAAATTCAAATCCAAAAAAAAAATATAAAAAAAAAAACGTTTTCACCGTTTTTGGCCGATTTATATTCTTCCTCATATTTGCGATAAAAAAATCGCAATCGGCGTTTATTGATTGGTTTGCGCAAAAGTGGCCGCGTTTACGGATGATGAGAATTCATTTCTGGGGTTTTTAATTTTTTTTTATTTTTTACTAGTAATGGCGGCGATCTGCGATTTTTAGCGGTACTGCGATATTGCAGCGGACATGTCGGACATTTTTGACACTTTTTTGGGACCAATGACATTTATTCAGCGATCAGAAATTTAAATGTCCACTGATTACTGTATAAATGTCATTGGCAGTGAAGGGGTTAACCTGCAGGGGGCGATCTAGGGGTTAATAGTGTTCCCTGGGTGTGTTCTTACTGTGGGGGGGTTGGGCTAACATGGGCATGAGAGATCTAACTGATCCCAGTGACAGGGATCAGTAGATCTGTCATGCCCCACTCTGTCTTTGCCCTGTAGCCGCTCATCGTGGCTCGCCGGCGGACATCGGGTCCGCCCGAGCCGCGGGCACACTCCTCAGGAGTGCGGCAGGTGCGCGCGCCGCCGGCGGCCAAAATGCGAATCGCCGTTTATTTACGTCGATTCGCGCAGGGCTCCCCCACTGCCGCCGTAAAAACACGGCGCGCGGTGGGGAACCAGTTAATGGCAATATTGAGTTGGCCCACCCTTTGCAGCTATAACACCTTCACCTCTTCTGGGAAGGCTGTCCACAAGGTTTAGGAGTGTCTATGGGAATGTTTGACCATTCTTCCAGAAGTATATTTGTGAGGTCAGGCCCTGATGTTAGATGAGAAGGCCTGGCTTGCAGTGTCCACTCTAATTCATCCCAAAGGTGTTCTATTGATTGAGGTCAGGTGCAGGCCAGTTAAGTTCCTCCACCTCAAACTCGCTCATCCACACTATATTGCAAAAAGAATTGGGCCACCTCCGCAAAACATTTGGTGGAGGGGGGATTATGCTGTGGGGTTGTTTTTCAGGGATTGAGCTTGGCCCCTTAGTTTCTGTGAAGGGAACTCTTATAGCATCAACATACCAAGACATTTTAGACAATTTCATGCTCCCAACTTTGTGGGAACAGTTTGGGGATGGCTCCTTCTTGTTCCAACATGACTGCGTACCAGTGCACAAAGCAAGGTCCATGAAGACATGGATGAGCGAGTTTGGGGTGGAGGAAATTGACTTGCTTGCGCAAAGTCCTGACCTCAACCCGATAGAACACCTTTGGGGTGAATTAGAGCGGAGACTGTGAGCCAGGCCTTCTCATCCAACATCAGTGCCTGACCTCACAAATGTGCTTCTGGAAGAATGGTCAAACATTCTCATAGCCACCCTAGAGTTGAAGCTGTTATAACTGCAAAGGGTGGGCCAACTCAACATTGAACCCTACGGACTAAGACTGGAATGCCGTTAAAGTTCATGCACGTGCAAAGGCTGGTGTCCCAATACTTTTGGTAATATAGTGTACATGTGCTTTGTTCAGATTTCATGACTGATGTTTACAACCACTTTAAGTTTCAGTCAGTTCCTAACAAGAGCACTTCTTTACATTAGAAAGCTGGAAGGAAGCCAAGTCTCCCTTGCTATAGAAAATAGGAGGAAAACTGTGATTTCAGTGCTTTTGTTGTGAGCTTTGAAAATGACTTTTGCCACAATGTCTACAGCTACAGAAGGTTTAACTATCATATATTCCTTGTTTGGAATATGTAAATAATTTAATGTGGAAGTAGAATTATTCTAAAAACATTACACCGCCACATAATGCACGGTCCTTGATAAATGCATAGTATCATGTTTGGATTTTTTACGTGCCTCGGATGTCCAGCAATCAGCACTGGAAACTGCATACCATTCGCCAGCGACACCATGCAAATCATGTTGTCTCGCACCCCACAAGATATAGATTGCAAGGAGGGTGGGCTCAGTGACACCTAGAGTTGTATGGTGTCACTGGTAAATTTCTGGCAGTTTCCATTGTTAATTGCTGGACAACCAGAGTGTGGAGAGATGTCTAAATGGTGCTGTTTTATTAATATACATGTGTTATATGGCTGTTTAATGTTCATGTAATGTTTAACCTCTTGGCGTTGGCCACATGCAAATGTGCGGCCTCTCGGAGGGTGGGCCTTGGCGCAGAGCAGCTGTATATTTGCCTGCATTAGTGCTCTTGGTAAAGTTACCGGCGGCTAACAGCAAGCCCCTGATCGTTACTTGCGATCGGGAGCTTTCCGATCATGTGGCCGCTGTGACAGGCCAGCCAGTCACATAAACCCTTTCTCGCCTCCCGCCATCCTAAACCCCTTAAAGGGCTGGGAGGTTCCGGCTCCAAGGGGTTAGGTTCGTAGAGTAGGGTGAACTTCCACTTTCAAGTTAATATCCCACAACACGGGTTAATTTTAGGTGGTTTAATTGATGGGAAGAATTGTAACGCACACTTACATTTAGAGCTGAGACCATAAATTCAAGGGTAGCTTTCTTTGCAATGCCCTCTCAGTGTGCCGAAGCTCATCCTGCAGCAAAAATGTACTTTTTGAGTGGAGGCATCTAAGTCTCCATCCTTTCCTTTCTCTACAGCCATGAGTAAGACCTCATTTTGAATTTGTAGTTTAATTTTGGGCACCAGTTCACAGAAAAGGAAATTGCGGAACTGGAGAAAATGCAGAGAAGGACAACTAAATTATTAAGGGACATGAAGGACCACAGCCATTAGTGAAGATAAACTGGAATTTATTCTTCTTGAGAAAATGCATTTACAGTAGGTGGGGATATACTTTTCTTGTAATTACATAATGATTCATATAGTGCATTTGGTGCAAAGTTGTTTCCTTTAAGGTAATTGCGAATGACAGGAGGGCCCTCTTTGCACCTGGAAGACAAAATGTTTACCTTTCACATACAGAAAAGCTTCTTTATGGTAAGAGCTCAAAAAATATGGAATCTACTTCATCCGTAGATACCTCTAGCCAATTGTATGGATTGCTTTAAAAAAAAAAAATGTGGGTTTCAATTTGAAATGCACAACATACAGTCAGGTCCATAAATATTGGGACATTGACACAATCCTAATATTTTTGGCTTTATACACCACCACAATGGATTTGCAATGAAACAAACAAGATGTGCTTTAACTGCAGACTTTCAGCTTTAATTTGAGAGTATTCACATCCAAATCAGGTGAACGGTGTAAGAATTACAACAGTTTGTATATGTGCCTCCCACTTTTTAAGGGACCAAAAGTAATGGGACAATTGGTCAGCTGTTCCATGGCCAGTTGTGTGTTATTCCCTCATTATCCCATTTACAAGGAGCAGATAAAAGGTCCAGAGTTCATTTCAAGTGTGCTATTTGCATTTGGGATCTGTTGCTGTCAACTCTCAATATGAGTTTACGTTTATCGTGTGAACTTTACTTGAGACCTGGAAAATAGACGAGGAACATTTACCCTATTACTCCCTTATTGTGTGTTGACCGGTACCTTGTCGACTGGTTAACAGGGTAATGAAAACCAGGGAATTTTTCACCCTCCGTGTATATGTTTGACAACATTAAGAATGTGGCAAGTGGACTAAACCTACACTTATGAGAGTTTAATTTCGACTTTCAGACGTCAATTTCGTGTAGAACAAACAAAGTAACGTTTAGGTAACACCACCACATATTTCGGTTTTTATAATCCTAACACAGTTACAGGGTTATAAATACCTGGACTGACATACAACAC
>BLSH010194623.1:500807-516403 GCA_018402905.1 Glandirana rugosa
TTGCTGTCAACTCAATATGAGATCCAAAGAGCTGTCACTATCAGTGAAGCAAGCCATCATTAGGCTGAAAAAACAAAACAAACCCATCAGAGAGATAGCAAAAACATTAGGCGTGGCCAAAGCAACTGTTTGGAACATCCTTAAAAAGAAAGAACACACCAGTGAGCTCAGAAACACCGAAAGACCCGGAAGACCACAGAAAACAACTGTGGTGGATGACCAAAGAATTCTTTCCCTGGTGAAGAAAACACCATTCACAACAATTGGCCAGATCAAGAACACTCCAGGAGGTAGGTGTATGTGTGTCAAAGTCAACAATCAACAGAAGACTTCACCAGAGTGAAAACAGAAGGTTCACCACAAGATGTAAACCATTGGTGAGCCTCAAAAACAGGAAGGCCAGATTAGAGTTTGCCAAACAACATCTAAAAAAGTCTTCACAGTTCTGGAACAACATCCTATGGACAGATGAGACCAAGAACAACTTGTACCAGAGTGATGGGAAGAGAACAGTATGGAGAAGGAAAGGAACTGCTCATGATCCAAAGCATACCACCTCATCAGTGAAGCATGGTGGTGGTAGTGTCATGGTGTGGGCATGTATGGCTGCCAATGGAACTGGTTCTCTTGTATTTATTGAGGATGTGACTGCTGACAAAAGCAGCAGCATGAATTCTGAAGTGTTTTGGGCAATATTATCTGCTCATATTCAGCCAAATGCTTCAGAACTCATTGGATGGCGCTTCACAGTGCAGATGGACAATGACCCGAAGCATACTGCGAAAGCAACCAAAGAGTTTTTTAAGGGAAAGAAGTGGAATGTTATGCAATGGCCAAGTCAATCACCTGACCTGAATCCGATTGAGCATGCATTTCACTTGCTGAAGACAAAACTGAAGGGAAAATGCCCCAAGAACAAGCAGGAACTGAAGACAGTTGCAGTAGAGGCCTGGCAGAGCATCACCAGGGATGAAACCCAGCGTCTGGTGATGTCTATGCATTCCAGACTTCAGGCTGTTGCAAAGGATTTGCAACCAAGTATTAAAAAGTGAAAGTTTGATTTATGATTGTTAATCTGTCCCATTAATTTTAGTCCCTTAAAAAGTGGGAGGCACATATACAAACTGTTGTAATTCCTACACCGTTCACCTGATTTGGATGTAAATACCCTCAAATTAAATCTGAAAGTCTGCAGTTAAAGCCATCTTGTTTGTTTCATTTCAACTCCATTGTGGTGGTGTATAGAGCCAAAAACATTAGAATTGTGTCGATGCCCCAATATTTATGGACCTGACTGCATATTATAAGAGATTTGGAAGGTAGTTTTTCTTTATTGGAGCGAATTGGATCATGATAAATAAGGGTTTTGTTTTATTTATTTTTTTGCCTTCCTCGGTTGCAGTCCTAGGGTTCTGAAGATGTAGTTTTTTAATTTAGTTTTTGTCATTTGGTTAAACTTGATGGACATGTTTTTTAAATCTAAATATATAACCCTTTATGATCTAGACTGAAGGCCTCACTTATCTCTCTCTCCCTTCGTCTGGTCTCTATGATCTAGGCTGAAGGCCTCCCACCTCTGTCCCCTTCAACCCTGCTCTCTAAGATTAAGACGGAAGGCTCCACACATCTGTGTACCCTTAACCTAGTCTCTATGATCTAAGTCAAAGACCTCACACATCTGTGTACCCTCAACTTGGTCTCTATGATCTAGATCTCCAAACTATGGCCCTCCAGTTGTTTAGGAACTACATTTCCCATCATGCCTAGCCATGTCTGTGTATTTCAGAGTATTACAATGCCTCATGAGATATGTAGTTCCACAACAGCTGGAGGGCCATAGTTTGGAGTTCCCCGATCTAGGTCGAAGGCCTCACACATCTCCGTCCCCCTCAGCCACTACTCACTTCCCATTCCTTTTGATAGCACCAATGGAGGCTGAAACTCCTGCGTGCTTAGGAACTTTACATAAGACTTTTCATAGGCAGAACATACCATCTTTTTTGGTTAGTTAGGCACTCAACTTTAACAACTGGTTGATGTTTAACAGTCTTTCTCCACATAAACTAAAGGCAAAACTTTTTTTTTTTAGTTTTGGATAGAGTAGAGATAGATTAGAACACCTGTCAGTTTGTATTGCTGTTTGTGCCCCCGTTTAGGAGATTCACCCTCACTATTTGTCCTATTTAGCATAAACATTGAAAGTGAAAGTAAAAGAAAATCCCAAAATGTTGGGTTGTCCCCAGAAAAGTAATAGAGGGGAAATGTTCCAATGGGGACACTAGTTCTGGTGACCTGGGGGTCCCCAAGAAATTACCTTAATTTGCAGGAATTTCCTCACACTTCCTGTTTGGCTATGGGACAGGAAGTGAAGGGAAATCTCTGCCATGGGACACAGATGGCAAAATATCTGACAGGGGTTACTACCCTGCCTTGCTCTATCAAATTTTTTTTTTAAAAAATTGTCTGTAGTTCTATTTTAATGAGCACTATCCTTGGCTCCATGATCCCCTCATAATAGAGACCATCACTGCAAACTTACATGGCTGGCCTCATTCACTTTTTTCTATTTTAAAGAGGAACTTTCCTCCTCAACTGCCACTGCTGAACGACCTCAATAAACAGATTCCTTCTGATGATTGGAGGACTCTTTCCACCAAGCAGAGAACTGAAATTTTGGGATTAACTGTATACTAAATCTAAGACATGGGCCAATATCTTGGATTGGTTGGCTCATCTCATCATTATTAGCGTGGAATTGGGAGAATTCATTGTTAGTGGATTGTACCATTGGCTGTTTTCATCTCATGGGCCCATTGCCAATGTTACTGAATCCGGCATAAGGGTCAGTGTACATTTTGGCATAGGATTGTGAAACATTTCTGTTGGATTTAGAACACAGTGTTGACATTTCAATTTGGATTTTATGTAGTTGCTGCAGTTACAACATTACTGCTTGTCACATGATAATAAAATGTGGTTTCATTCCTATTTTTCTTTTTTTTTTTAGAATGCCGGCATCCCTTCAACAATGTCAGACCCAAAGTCAGTATGCGTGTCATTGGATGAAGTGGTTTCCAACTGCGCCAACAGCCAGGACACCCCACTTCTTAATGGACATTTAAAAAAGGTGGACAACCACCTTACGGAGGCTCAGCGCTTCTCCTCTCTGCCAAGGAGGCCAGCCGTGAACATCGATTTCAAGGATCTATCATTCTCAATCCCTGAAGGGCCATGGTGGAAAAAGAAAGGTGAGACAGTTCATGATATTTTTTTTTTTTTTTTAAATGCCTATTTTGAACCAGAATGCCAGTTCTTGTTCCACTGTGCTTGTATAGGGTATTGAGATATCTGTTGGCTCAAATAAAAATTATTACAGATCGGTGGTTGCCAGGGGGCACATGGAATGCTATGTTTAAAATGCATCTGAAGATATTTTTTAAGGTTTTTTGACGGAGTATTGAATAATTAAATCTCATACTTTTCTTTTGTTGTCTGTGTTCATTGTGGAAATTTCCCTTCACTTCCTTTCTAGAGACACAGCAGGAAGTAAGGAGGAAATTTCTTCAAAGTGAAGTAATTCCTTTAGACAGCTCCCACTAAAACAGATTTCCGGGTTCAAGGGACCACTGCAAAATTTTGGATTCCCCTTCACTGCTGGTGACATTGGTCACCAGGACATATAGAGGGAAAACAATGGGCGATATAAATTTAATATGTGTTTTACCGCTTCCATAGTCCATCCTAGAGAAGAAATAAAATGTTTTGGCTTCTTCACATATATTTTATCAGGAGTTGAAAACCTAAAAAAAAAAGTCTATCTATCTATCTACTCTATATTGTCAAAAGTATTGGGACACCTGCCTTGACACGCACATTAACTTTAATGGCATCCCAGTCTTAGTCCGTAGGGTTTAGTATTGATTTGGCCCACCCTTTGCAGCTATAACAGCTTCAACTCTTCTGGGAAGGCTGTCCACAAGGTTTAGGAGTGTCTATGGGAATGTTTGACCATTCTTCCAGAAGAGCATTTGTGAGGTCAGGCACTGATGTTGGAGAAGTCCTGGCTTGCAGTCTCCACTCTAATTCATCCTAAAGGTAAAGGTATTCAATCGTGTTGAGGTCAGGATTCTGTGCAGGCCAGTCAAGTTACTCCACCCCAAACTCACTCATCCATGTCTTTATGGACCTTGCTTTGTGCACTGGTCCAAATCACTTGGTGGAGGGGGGATTATGGTGTGGGGTTGTTTTTCAGGGGTTGGGCCAGGCCCCTTAGTTCCTTTGAAGGGAACGCTTAAGATGTCATACCAAGACATTTTGGACAATTTCATGCTCCCAACTTTGTGGCAACAGTTTAAGGATGGCCCCTTCCTGTTCCAACATGACTGCACACCAGTGCATAAAGCAAGGTCCATTAAGACATGGATGAGCGAGTTTGGGGTGGAGGAACTTGACTGGCCTGCACTAAGTCCTGACCTCAACCCGATAGAACACCTTTGGGGTGAATTAGAACGGCAACTGCAAGACAGACCTTCTCGTCCAACATCAGTGCCTGACCTCACTCATGTGCTTATGGAAGAATGGTCAAACATTCCCATAGACACACTCCTAAACCTTGTGGATATCCTTCCGAGAAGAGTTGAAGCTGTTATAATTGCAAAGGGGGGCCAACTCAATATTGAACCCTTCGGACTAAGACCGGGATGCCATTAAAGTCAAAGTGCATGTAAAGGCAGGCATCCCAATACTTTTGACACTATAGTCTATCTATCTATCTATCTATCTATCTATCTATCTATCTATCTATCTATCTATCTATCTATCTATCTATCTAATCATTTGTATATCTGTGATCAGCCCATAATAAATGCAAGTTTTAACATTTTTACATTTCTACGTATAGTTTATACTGACATAATTATTTTATACTTAGGGTAGACATACAGTATATGCTGGTTACTTGCTATACTTTCTGCTGAGTAAGGTAGCACAGTAATGCTTTATTCGTCCAACTGTTTATTATTGAGTCTTCATCAATTTACTTGCTTGTCTGGGGTCTGTATTATAAAGTGTAAAAGCAGAACGTCAGCAGAACAGGACTGGCAATGAGGGAAATATCTGGAATCCCTCCAGTTTACTTTCTGGAATAACCTTGTATAGGGTAAACAGGCAAAGGCTAATTTAAACTCCTGCAGGAGCTGCCTTCTTCCAGCAGTTTGTGATCTGTTTCTGTTATGATTACATGAGTGCAGTACAGCAAAGAAATTGACATTTATGGCTCTTAGAATTGCAGGCAGTGAATAAAGCAGGCTTGTGGAGCAGATACCATCGTTGTTATTCTCAATCCTGGTCTGCAAAAAAGTCTCTAAACTGTAGAGCAGATTTTCTCAACCTTTTTTCAGTCAAGGCACCCTTTAAAATTCGGGACAATCTTGAGGCACCCCATCTAAAATGTAAAAAAACTAGACTAAGGGTTTTTCATAATGCATCAATATCCACACTCAAAGGACACCCAGCATTAGAGGTGATTTACTCTTCCAAAGAAAATACAGCTTTGCACACTAGTAATAATAACTAATATTCCAGCATTCCTCTTCTCCCTCAGTTTCTTTCCCTCTCTCAGCTAATGTGACCCCAGTGCTGTCAGAGACAAGGGTGCTCTGCAGGTGCCCGACGTCCTCCTTATCAACCAATGACATCATTGGTTGTTGGGGCGCCAGCCACTGGACGGTTATAATGGTGCACAATGAAAATCCGTGGCATTGTGTAACTAAACGGCAGACTTGATCCACAAGCTGGCTCATATACAATTTTTGGGCAATTTTTAAGCATTTTGCTTAGGGACCCCTGGGCACCCTGGTTGAAATAGGCTGCTGTAGAGTACAGACTGCAGAGAAGCTGAATGTAAACAGAGCAACTAGTCTGGACCTGTGGTGACATCTCTCAAATTATGACTGCTTTGACCTTACTGGTTGCATGCCTGTTCCAGGGGAGTTCTGAAATCAGAGGATAAGCCATTGGCATTTTCAGAAGCAATTCAGTTATGGCAGCCTCCAAATCGCAAGAGGTTTTACCTAAAGTGTGCCTATCCACACAGGGCAAGTAGCCAAAAAATATATTGAGTCCTTGATTTCACCAGTAACTGAGCCAATAGTCTGCATCCTCTAAAATTTGAGTCCAGTCTACGAAATGTTTACATGCCGTGCTCAAGGAGGCAGGTCCTCTTTATGCAGACAATTCGGAACATGTAACTAGTTTTTCTTGTTCTGCTTCCTGCCTCATTTTCCAGGCATGAAAATAAATGATTCATAGCAGGCACTGTCTTGTACACTCAGGAGACCCTATGGTGATGTTTTGCTATGTCAGTGCCTTTTTTTCCTCTGGATCATTTCTGTGTCTCACAAGGGACCAGGAGGAACGTCACTGATGAGGCGGTGGTGCTGACTTTCCTTACGCAGACACATATTTTCCCAAATATCCTGGAGGCTTTTTTTTTTTTTTTAGGGAATTCTCTTTTTGTTTTATTGACTTTCTTGTCACTCCCCACCTAACCTCTTTGGTGGTGTGGTAGAACACCATTGGTCCTGTTCAAGATTGAAAGGCCATCTTTGAGCATTCCAGAGAGTTTGCAAGGGATCCTCTTCTATAATAGTGGTCTGGTGATAAGTATACCTTCATCTTTCATGGGTTTACCAGTTATATGAGATAAGTCTCCTGATAGGATGGTTGTCTGACTGCTCTATTTTAAAATTGAACATTATTATAATTATTTCAGGTACTTCTATAGCGCCGTCAATTTACGCAGCGCTTTACACATATATTGTACAATCACATCACCCTACCCTCAAGGAGCTTACAATCTAAGGTCCCTAACTCACATTCATACATATACTAGGGCCAATTTATACAGGATCTAATTAGATATTAAAGTGACCCTGTTACTACAAGGTACACAGTAAATAAAGGTCAGCCTGTAAATGAAGATACCTACAATTGCAGTGGCCCATGTGTTAAAATTCTGTTGTGTTGTTAATCCCCAGTTGTTTAAGGTATCCAACACTTCCAGGTGTGTTAAATACCTGCTCCTCTGCTGCACATTGTTGTTTCTCCATGGGCCGTACATCACTACAAGAAAAAAATCAGGAACGGTTTATGACAATTTTGTAAATGTTGAGTCTTGGTGGTGCCCACTCTAACCTGTTGCCCTTAATACTGGCCCACAAGCTCTATTATGTTAGAAACAGTCTTGGTTGTCATCCTTACTCTGAGGTGGGTGTTTTTTTTTTTTTTGGATCAGACAGCTGGTTAATCGAAGAAAAAAAAAAAAAATGAACGGATTCTAATCCATACAAGCAAGGTGAGTGAGGGAATGCTTCCCGATGTGCGTTTGTATTCTGACAGTGGGACTCTATGGGTGAGGTCTACTGCTCCCATATACCTCACTCTGAGTGCGCTCATCAATGCCCAGGGCCAGGTGGGGACTGGGTGTATGTGAAAAGTCGTACATTTGGGCAGTTTTCTGACTTAGAGATGAGCTTTACTTTGTGTAGTGTTGAAGTGCAGAGTCCCTGACAAAGTGCTGTCCCATGTTACTGCACACTATAGCTGATGTACAGTAGGTTGCATTAGGAGGGATGTGCTGAACTTGCACCCACTCCACCAGTCCAGAGTCCTCTGTTACCTTACTCCCAGTAACAGAATGGGGTCCCGCCGAGCACATAGCCAGAACCTCATGCATGCTCGTGAAATTTCCGTAACACTATGCGAGACGGACTGCTAGGGAAGGAACCAGAGTATCAACCCCCTTGCTACTGGAGGACTGGTCACCTAAACAGGTACCTCGCCAAACGACTGGTTGCTTGTAATGTGTTCCTTTACTTGGTTACCCATAGCAACTACTTCCTGTCCCTTGGCTTGCCGGGGTAAACTTTTGTAGCGATGTTACTCTTACCCCATAGTACTTTTACAGACCCAGGTTCTTTGGAGTACTCCAGAACCCAACATGCACCCCTTTGAATAACTTCAGATCAGGCTCAAAGCAGCTGAAACAGCTTTACTGTTGGAACTTTAATAAAACAGCATGATGGGTAAAAGTCCTTCTCCTATCTAACCTTAACTGTGGCTGCCCCAACATACCTGCAAAGGTAGAGTCCTTTCAGGCAAAATCCATAGAAGGAGAGTCCAGAAAGGTAGTGTCCATAATAACAGTGTCCCGACGAGTTGGCGTTACCTGGAGTGGACAACAAGTCCTAGCAGCCCCTTTCTTCTCTCTCTTCATTTGTAACTGTAGCCCTCTTGAGGATCCGGACCCCTCTCCCTTTTATAACACACAGGATGGGAGGCCGGGTCCTAGAAAGCCCACAAACTTAGCCCAGGAAAGGCAGAGAAAACATTAACCCTTCCCCCTGACTTGGGCAGCCAAAACTGACTAAGTAGCTCACAGTAGGCAACCTGCCTACAGGCCATAGATGGATCTAAATGTGGCCGGTCCCTACTGAACCAGCCTAATTTCAGTCCATCTATGGCCAGCTTAAGTTCCCTAATTAGGAAGTCACTAATAGGGCTTTAATTATGTTTAGTGTGCCCCATAGCAAAGCCTTCAAAGGGACCCTTTGTCTCTCTAATTTCCATCTCAAAGGCAGTCCCCCAGTGTTGCAGAATACTAATTGTTAGTAGTTTTCCACAAACTATATATCTATTCATTTTAATCCCTTCCTCACCCAACATGACCTTTTCAGCCCAAATTTAAAATGCCCCTTGTCATAACTACGTACATTTAAAATGCTGCTTGCCGTTAGTATTTACAGAATGTTTAAAATGCCCCTTGCTCTAAGTATGCGTGTTGAAAATTCCCTTTGCCATAAGCGTGCACCTACATGCGTTCCTAGTTCTCAGACAATATGTCAAACAGACAAATTGGTCATAGAGTTGTTGTAAGGTTAACTTCCCTATACCAAACTTGATCTGGACATTTATACTTGAAGAAAAGCCTAACTACTGTATATCTATTCCCAAAAATGATTCCTCCTCCTATCTAGCCTGCCTAACCTGTATAAAAAAATATCTGTATACCTACCTATTGTTAATCCTTTGCAGTCACGTGATTCTGCAGCTCCGGCTCAGGAAGCGCTCAAAAATGGCCCTGAATTCTAGTAGCATCACCTATGGGTTCCCATAGTCCAGCCGTTGTCAGCGCTCCCTCCTCTCCCCTGCAGCAGCCGCTCACTAACACTTGAGGATCAGAGCTGCAGGATCATGTGATCAGACTGGCGTAGGTTAAAAATAGGTAAGTGCACAGATCTTTTTTTAAACAGAGCAGGCCAGATGCAGCTGCAGGTATCACCCTGAAACCGTTTTTTAGAGCCAATGGTCAGCTTTCTTATAATAACAATCGATCTGGCTAAGCAGCCGCTTGATCGTTATCACAAGCAGCGGGAGGGGACGCCTCCCTCCTCCTACCCTCTTCCGCGGCTTGCCTGGGCTCTCCAGTCCCACCAGGAGACCTGAGCAACCAGCTGGCATGTCCACCAGCTGGTCGGAGACCTGAACAATGCCGCTATCAGCTTTGATCGGATCTCGGATCTTGTAACCTGGAACCAATGTCATTACATCACTTCCAGGTTACTGAAACCTTAAAGTCTCTGGATTTAAAAAAAAATGTTAGCATTCAAAACAACCAAACTTGGCTTTTTGAACGCTTTTAAGTGCAAAGGAGGGATTTGCGGTCTTATAGACCTAAGATTCCTCCATAAAGATTACCTGTCACTGCCTATTACTGTCACAAGGCATGTCTACATTCCATTTACAGAAATAAAAGTGATTAAAAAAAAAAATTAAAGTAAAGTGTAAAAAAAAAAAAAAAAAAAAAGAATAAAGAAAAATTAAAGCGCCCCATCCCTCTGCGCTCGTGTGCAGAAGCGAACACATACATAAGTCGCGCCCGCAAATGTAAACAGTGTTCAAACCACACATGTGAGGTATCGCCACGATCATTGGAGCGAGAGAAATAATTCTAGCACTAGATCTCCGCTGTAACTCTAAACTGATAACCGTTAAACATTTTTAAAGCATCGCCTATGGAGATTTTACCATAGAGTGTTGCCATTCCACGAGCGTGCACAATTTTGAAGCGTGACATGTTAGGTATCTATTTACTCGGCGTAACATCTTTCACATTCTACAAAAAATAGGTCTAATTTTACTGGTTTTTTTTAAAATTTTGAATGAAAATGTATTTCTTTGAAAAAAATTGCATTTGAAAGACCGCTGTGTAAATACGGTGTGAGATAAAATATTGCAAAGGCCGCTATTTTATTCTCTAGGGTCTCTGCTAAAAAAAAATATATATATATAATGTTTGGGGGTTTTAAGTAATTTTCTAACAAAAAATACTGAATTAACTTGCGAGCAACAAATGTCAAAAAAGGCTTAGGCGTGAAGGGGTTAAGAAACTCAAATCAGGGAAGGGTTAATCAAATGTCTTTGCTAAGTGCTACTGCGGCCTGTATGAATCAGTGTCTAACCAGACAGCTCTGGGCCCCCTGTGCTAAGTTCTGGGCTCCATAGCAGTTGCATGGCTGTTGCTGTTCTATTTGGTCACTGACTGAGACCAGCAAGCAAGCAAATCAGAAGTCCGACATTTCCCTGGTTGCATAGATGCTCCAAGCGCACCACCGAAAAAAAATGGGCAATGGTAGAATCCATAATTTGGTGCTCAGGTGTTTGCTTTCATGTTGCAAGTGAGCAAATTGCCAGCAAGAGGTTAACATCAAGGTAAAAAGCAATTTCATAGTTTTGCAGCTAAGAGGTTACAGTCTGTTCAGAGGATGGGAGTGTGATTAACTGCTGGACTTTGAGAACCTTTAAGGAATTGTTTCTCTTGGTAGTGACAGTCAGTCATCTTCTAAAGAATACTGTAAATTGTAGGTTTGTACGGAAGGTTATTAAGTCACCTGCTGCCTAGATGTTGCCTCACCAGATAATGGTGCTAAGTATAGTATTCCTTCCAATGATTAGCGCTTGTAGGCTTTTAATAGAAGTGATGAATCAGAGAGAGATGCAAGCTGTGAGCATGCTGTGTCGTCTCTCAGCTTTCTCACGTGCCGGTAAGTGCTCGGCGCCGTGCGAACGGATGTCCTGCTGTTTGTCTCTGTGACTTCCCAATGTCAGCCCTGCTCTGGTAGGGAGAAAATGGACCTGCTTTTTTTGGGGGGGGTATGTTATTCATAAAAATGTTTAACGTGCAACTTCACTTTTAATGAAGTTGTCCTTTAAATAGACCCCCCAACCCCCCCTGAGTCACTGGCCTAGACCTGCCTAGGACTACGTAGTCTCTGCATCCAAAGCATCCCAGCCAGGTCCTTTGGCTATCAGCCCTGCTGCCCCATTCTTTCCAATAGATGTTTCGTATTCTATTGGATGGCTAGGGACTGCCATAAGTACAAACCAGTCATACAAGCAAATAGGGCCACAGCACATGTATGCACGGTACGTAGGAGACCCGACTTGAAAACTCTGGATGCACATTATATACTGTATAATGGACATCAACCCTTGGACTTTTATTCTTGTATACAGTATATATGGCTGGATGGGACAGCTTGGTTGCAATGCAACAGTGACCATGTTCAGGTGCGGGTCACCTTTTTCCCCCATTTACTGTATATATATACAGTTGTATGATGTATGTTATTAAAAAATACTAGAGGAACATTTGCATTCATCAGCCAGGAAGCTGCGCATGGGACGCACTTGGACATTCCAACATGACAATGATCCAAAACACAAGGCCAAGTCGACCTGTCATTGGCTACAGTGGAATAAAGTGAAGGTTCTAGAGTGGCCATCTCAGTCTCCTGACCTCAATATCATTGATCCACTCTGGGGAGATCTCAAACATGCAGTTCATGCAACACAGCCCAAGAATTTCCAGGAACTGGAGGCTATTTGCCAAGAGGAATGGGCAGCTTTACCATCTGAGAAGATAAAGAGACACATCCACAAATACTTCAAGCTGTCATTGATGTTTAAGGGAGCAATACACAGTACTAAGAACTGGGGTATGTAAACTTTTGATCAGGGTCATTTGGGTAGTTTCTGTTGTCATTATGATTTAAAAAGAGTAAACACAGTTGATTGATAATAAATGCCAAACACTAACCATGAGTGAAAGAAATGTTTTTGTGCTATCATTCATATTCTCTGAAAAATGGCCAAGAAATCATAAATTCTGCCAGGGTATATAAACTTATGAGCACAACTGTATATACACACAGTCTCCGGCCACTTTATTAGGTAAACCTGTGCAATTGCTTGGTAGCACAAATTGCTAATCAGCCAATCACATGGCAGCAACTCAATGCATTTAGGCATCTAGACATGGGGAATACGACTTGCCGAAGTTCAAACCGAGCATCAGAATGGGTAAGAAAGGGGATTTAAGTGATTTAGTACGTGGAATGGTTGTTGGTGCCAGACAGGCTGGTGTGAGTATTTCAAAAGCTGCTGATCTACTGGAATTTTCATGCACAATCATCTCCCGGGTTTAAAGAGAATGATTTGAAAAAGAGAAAATATCCAGTGAGCGACAGTTGTGTGGAGGAAAATGCCTTGTTGATGTCAGAGGAGAAAGGGCAAACTGGTTCCAGATGATAGAAAGGCAACAGTAACTCAAATAAGCACTCGTTACAACCAAGGTATGCAGAATACCATCTCTGAACGCACGACACATCGAACCTTGAAGCAAATGGGTTACAGCAGCAGAAGACCACACCGGGTGCCACTCCTGTCAACTAAGAACAGGAAACTGAGGCTACAATTCGCACAGACTCAACAAAATTGGAGAAAAGATGGTAAAAACGTTGCCTGGTCTGATGAGTCTCGTTTTCAGCTGCGACATTCAGATGGTGGGGTCAGAATTTGGCGCAAACAACATGAAAGCATGGATCCATCCTGTCTTGTATCAACGGTTCAGGCTGGTGGTGGTGTAATGGTGTGGGGGATATTTTCCTGGCACACTTTGGGCCCCTTAGTACCAATTGAGCATCATTTAAAAGCCACAGACCAACCAGAGTATTGTTGTTGACCATGTCCATCCCTTTATGACTACAGTGTCCCCATCTTCTGATGGCTCCTTCCAGCAGGATAATTCACCATGTCACAAAGCTCCAATCATCTCACCACTGGACAATGATGTCCCTGCACTCCAATGGCCTCCACAGTCACCAGATCTCATTCAATAGAGCACCTATGGGATGTGGTGGAAGAATTATGGTGGTTCTGAAGGCAAAAGGGGGTCCAACCCAATACTAGCAAGGTATACATAATAAAGTGGCCGGTGAGTGTATATATTTTTGTACATCAGTGCATCCAAGTTGGGTCCTCTGCCTACTGCACACTGGTGACATGGCGTCATTCTTTTGCATAGATGGCCCATCCTCATGGCAGCCCCTAGACATCCAGTGGAGAATGGAACAATCATAGGAAAGAATAGGGCAGTGGAGTTTGTGCACCTTAGGCACACTAGGCAGAGGACTTGGCTGGGATACTTCCATTGCAGAAGCTTCAGAAATATTTCTTTATGCAGTAATGGAAATTGAAGCACCACGCGACCGCTAATAGGTCCAGATACAACTTTATTCCAATAAAAGCCATGGGGAAAAGAGTATCCAATGTATTTTGGGCATCCAAAAATTCCACCCTTATCAGGGCTTGATTGAGAACAATGTGAATGGACTAGAAGTCATCTGGACCTTTAATGTTATTTCTTCCAGTTTGATTACAAGCACTGGTCTTTTCTGAAGCTGGTTTGGCTGATGAAGGGAGCATTTTTGGACCCCCAAAACACTTTGGATGCTCTTTGAATTGTCCCCCTGACTCTTATTGGAATCATCTGGACCTTTTAGCAGGGATGTGGCACTTCAATTTCCATTTTTTGTTACATTACAATACAAGCCAAGGAGACCATGGAGATGTTCTAGGGCAGGGGTGTCAAACTCAATTTAATCAAGGGCCGTATGGTTGCCCTGTATCTGGGGTAAAATACGTAAAAAAGTGTTGGGTTCAAGAGTATGTTGAGTACAGAGTGCAGAATCGAGTTTTATGCTATATACAGAGTGCAGGGTTCAGGGTTGTGCTGTGTACAGAATGCAGGGTTTAGGGGTACGTTACATACAAAGTTCAGGGGTGTGCTGTGTACAGAATGCAGGGTTTAGGGGTGTGCTATGCACAATGTGCAACACCAACCCCCTCACGGAAGAATCCTTGCATCTCTCTCCTACCTTATCTGGCTCTACTACCTCCCTTTGTAGGTGGCTTTGTCTCACCTTGCAGGGAGCAGAAGCGGTGAGTGAAAGTTGGAGGTGGCAAAATGGAGCTCTGCCACATTCCAGCTGCAAAACTGGGTGCGAGGGCCACATGACAAGGCCTGGAGGGCCGCATTCGGCCCGCGGGCCTTGTGTTTGACATATGTGTTCTAGGGTGTAGAACAGGGATATGCAATTAGTGGACCTCCAGATGTTGCAGAACTACAATTCCCATGAGGCATAGCAAGACTCTAATAGCCACAAGCATGACACCTAGAGGCAGAGGCATGATGGGACTTTTAGTTTTGCAACAGCTGGGGGTCCACATAATGCATATCGTTGGTGTAGAAGCTGCCTGACTGGGAACCGGATCATTTACTTCAACATCAGTGCCTTATGATAGCAATACTAATAAGACAACCCTATGGGTCTAGCACAATTTTCCACTTTCTTCAACTATTTCTTTACACAGTACTTAGCTCATGTGACCATTGACTGCTACAGCAGGGACCTAGAAGTCATAAGGAGTACCATATGTTACATGCTGGAAACTCAAAAATCAAGAAGTCCTGTTGTACAGATTTGTGCTTCAACTCATTCCATCTCCTCCTACACTTTACCATTGATTATTGAGGCCATCAATCATTCTGGTCCATATTGAGGAGTGGAAGTCTGAAGAGCCAGGCTCAATATCAAAAAGAGAAATTGAGATTTGCAGTTCCCTGCGTTTTGAGGCTCCCATGGGGATCATGGAGATGTCTGAAGGTATTCTTAGATAGCCCTAGTCACCTGCTAGGCTGCTAGGCCCTGACTTTAGCAATTCTTTAGCTTAATCTCTTTACAGTTGTATTTAATGAGGAGTTGCAGTCTGCTCACAAAACATCTTTGCCATTCTGAAGCTTCCTTCCAACCACTTTGCATATTATATATTGCATATTATCCTTTATTTACACAGACACACAGAGGCACACCTCCAGCTCTGCAGCTCTCATTGGCCCTCTTATGACTCACTCCCCTCCCTTCCTGGCAAACTCTCACAAGGGTGAGAGAGTGAGCTGTGCATGATGTCATAAGCCTAGGTTAATGACCAGACAAGAAGCAGGAAGTGGGCTGTATAAGGTATTTACTGGAAGAAAAAAACATGTTTTACTATCCAAAGTTAAAACAACAAGGGCAGAAGATTTAATAGACGGAAAGAAGAAAAAATTACTGAAGTTCCACTTTAAGGTCCCTATCCTATTTACCTAATGTTACCTGAAGCAGTGATAATGGTGATTGGGGGGGGGGGGGGGGGCG
>BLSH010194623.1:517943-545988 GCA_018402905.1 Glandirana rugosa
TGTCATTGGAAGGAATAGTGCCCCATTGTTGGTGCACTGTTGTTGATGTCAGTAACAGGAATTATGCCCCATTGTTGGTATCAGTGGAAGGAATAGTGTCTTGCATCAGTGGGAGGAATAGTGCCCCAAGGGCCGGATAAAGGCAATCAAAGTGCCACATTAGGCCCCTGGGCCACAGTTTGGGGACCGCTGCTATAAAGCAAAAAATGCCATTCACCAAAACAAACCTATGCCACAAAAGTCTTGTCACCTACATACAATGCATCAAAGCATCTTCTAAGATTCATACAACATGAAGAGTTCATCCTAAGAACAAAGGCAGTTGTCACCTGGTTTATGCAAGGCAAAGTAAGTTTCTGCAGCCCCCCCCCCCCCCCAAACACACACCCATGTGCTCCTCCTACCCTGTTTCCTTTGCAGCTCCCTACTGCTAAGCTGTATCAACTACTCAGGGGAGTGGTAACATCACTTCCCCCATGTGATGGTGCTCTGGCCTAGCAATTGGCTGTTAAGGCTAGGCACTGACACAGAGGAGGAGGCCACATGCCCCCCCCCCCATACCTGGAAGTTCCAGGTATCAGAAGTAGGGAGCTGTGACGGACCTCACGTAAGATACGTTTATGGGGGTCCATAGATGCTGAAACACTGCCATTTTGCTTTGTATGAGCAAGGTGCCAGTGCTTCTTTAACTATTTACTGGAGACTGATCTGTAACTAATTTTTTATCCTAAATAGGGTCCTATTTTTATGTCCCAAGCCATTCTTATTTATGTTACACAATAGAACATGCATTAAAGAGCATTAAAAAGGAATGACGGTCCATACTTTCACATCTGAATGCCTATACTCATTTCTCCAGTGAAGCAGTATTGACAAGTGTAAAAAAAAACTTTTTTTCATTCTTTGTTTTTACAGCTTCTCTGCTCCTCCCATGATAGAAGCCCAATTTGTGAGTGTTATGTTAATGGTTGACAGCTCAGTTCCCACCACTCCTGCCAAGTAGATATGCTTGGGGGGGTATGACATGTTTGCTGGAGGGCTCTATCTAACTCCCTTTTTCCACCTTCTTTGTCTTTTTATTTGCCACCTAACAGCCTAGAGTGCCTGGTTGATAGCACGATGCACTTTGTCACCTGGAGGCACAAAAAAAGTATAGCAAGACCTCTTTTTTAAATATTGGAACTGATTTACATTTATGCATTGCAATACTTAATTCTCAGTTAAATGCCTTAAAAGAATTTCAAGGTGCATAAAAAAGTTCCTATAAAAATGTGAACTTAACTGAACCATCAATACAAAAAGGAAAATTCCTAGGGACTGATCTGTTACTTACTTTTTTCATCTGAATTGGGGTCCTTATTTTACATTAAAAAACATATTATTTTGACAGAACATTCTTTGGAACACTTTGGAACAGATTTACAATTATACATTGAAATCTGTAACTCTTAGTAAAACGGCTGAAAAGAATTTAAAAATGCATTAAAATGTTCCCACAAAGTAAAACATCAATAAGAAAAGGAAAAAAATGCGATATCAAAGGGGATTTGTGATTTTTTGCTTTACCCACCAAGAGGCTTTATACAAATACCACAATAGATTTAATTGTTTTATCAGCATGGGTCTAATCCTATAAATTGATATAAAGGGATTTCAGAATGCAGAAAACTGATTATTTTATTTATTCTTACAAGTCAGAAACTTGAGGACAAAACAAAACCTTTATCACTTCAATATTTGAGGAAGTGCAGATTGGCTTGATTTTAGTGTATATAAAGTCCAACTTTTTTTAGTGTTGAAGGCATAGCACCCCTGTCAGGTTTTTATTGCGATTTTTATCTCTATTTGGGAGATTCGCCTTCACTATGGGTCCCGGTGACCATTGTCTTCAGCACAGACTATAAATGGAAATCCAATATTGGAGAACATGCACTTTTTTAGTATTCTGTCTGCAGTCAACCTTTTTATCCATCAGCAGGCTTCCAAAGCAAAGACTGAAATAGAGCACTCAGCCTCAGTAAGCTCCCCAAACACAGTGATTGGGAGTCCGCCTCCCAGTCTTCGTGTAAAGAATCTCTTAGGCTTCATGTACACTTAAATTACTTTGACCGCCAACGGCGGGAAAACGCAAAACGTGGAGAAATTGCACCATGATTTTACTGCGATTCTGCGCGTTTTTGCGGCCGGTGGTCAAAAGGGAGGTTAGTGGAAGTTGAACCTCCCCTAACCACAGCAGCTCCCAAACGATATTTAGAGCCTATGTATACATGAACACATAGGCTGGCAAAGAAAAATGCTAGGAGCTGCTAGTGTTCATGGAGCCTTAAAGGGATGGCAGGAGCTGGCGGGAAGGAGTTAACGAGACCTGGCAAATAGGGAACATGTGGACCCAGGAATGGAGACTTTATCCTTCGTAAAGGAGAAGTAGGCCCAAAGCTTTTTTGGCCCTACTTCTCCTATGGATCACTGGAGTGTGATTCGCTCTGCAATCCTGTGACCCATTTTTAGCCTGCCAAAGTTCGCGGTCAGCTAACATCACTCAGCTTGTCGAGGTGCTGGATCGATCTCGACTTTGCAGTGGGGATCCACCCTGAAGCCTGGTCCAGCAGCTGGCTGAGCCTCTCAGAGAGCTGCTAAGAACCTGAGCCAGCCGCTCTCACCCCGCCACAGCCCAGCTCTCCAGTGAGCACTGGAGGGGCAGAGCACAGAGTGGAGACTGACAGTTACCGGCTCTCTGCTCAGAGCGGAGGGGAAAACTGTTTGACTGCTTACTTCTCAGTGTAGAGGCAACGGGGGACAGATGCAGCATCGGAACATTGCTGCATCCATCTAGGTGAGTATCATTTTTTTCTAGAAACCCAAACTTCTCTTTTAACGCTCTACAAATGCCCTAGGCTCCAGAGCCCAGTGCAGAACCAATTATGAACTGAGAAAACAAAACGTATGATCTTTCTATATCAGCCTAAACCCTGGAGCCCCTCACCATGTGTAGGTGAGAAACCTAGGTGACTCATACACTATTTACAATCTGCCAGCCACAGCCTCACAGTATACATATTTACAGTCCAGTGTGTTTTAACATACTTACTGGTATCTTTTCTCCATGTAATTTATTATTTGCTAAAGCAATAATTTTTATGATTGTTGTGTAGGTAAGAGTTCCTCCTGAATCTCCCTTGCGTGCACACCACTGGCTGACAACCAGCACTTTACTGCTCCTTATTGCTATTCCACTTTCCTTTCCTGGCTTTACCTCAATCTTGGACAGGCTTTGAGAAATTGCTGGGATGATGGCGGATATTTTTAAGAAGGAGCAGAATGAGAAGAGAGGGCTCTGGGGATGCTTGTGTTATGCAGCCCTGAAGCTCGGCCAATCTTTGCCACTCAACATTTTCGAGAATCAGAATGCATTGTAACTGTTGGTGCATCCATTATCTCTACTGTTGAGAGGAGACCCATAAAGAAGGATTAATGCTCAACTACAGGTTGGCCATTTATAAAAAGAAAGCTTTATAAGGTTTTAAGATGTAAGCCAAACTTTCCGCAAGACATTAGAAATGGAAAGACTGTTGTGGGTTTTATCCATATCAGTTCTGTGTTGGGTGGACTGGACAAAGCTTGGAAAATTCTTGCGGTGGTGAGGGACAGGGTTCTGCGGTGCTGTGTCTGTCTATTGTGTTTGGAGGTATTGCTTGGAGGAAAATGTTTGCTTTGCAAACATTTGAGTCAGTAGAGGAAACTGTGGCCAGTTCGTAAAAGCATCAGACATTGTTGCGTTGTATCATGAGTGACCAGATTTGATGCTAAGCACACAGGATGCATTGCATCAGCATCCACCTTAAAGTGAACTTATGCTTTGGCCATGCAGGCAAAGCAACATAGTCACTTGATTGCTAACCCAACCTTCCTTTCTGCTCTGCTGCTTTTACATTTACCTTCCCGATGCTACCCTACCAGGAGTGAAGAGATACTCAATAACTTGGTGTATTGGGAAGCAAAAGCCTTTCTACCCTTCAGCTTAGGGTGCCAATCACTAGGTCCCCATGTGCTGTCACATGGAAATGGGAAAGGGTGCTGCCATTAGTCTTGTGCACTTTTCACAGTTTTCCAAGGAACACAAAGCACTTATCCAATTGGTGTTGGGGCAAATAGAAGGTGAGGCAACCATGTAGAGCACACTTATACTAGGGCCAGCTTACTTACCTAGCATGTTTTTGTGTGGTAAAAACCAAAGTACCCAGGGGAAACCTAAGCAAACATTTTTCTTCAAGCAGAGGAAAACACATGCACAAGGAATAAATGCATATTTCATGCAGATAGTGTCTTGGCTAACAATTTGAGGATCCCGGTGCTGCAAGGCAGAAGTGTTAGCCACTAAGCAAAATAACTGGATCTGCCATCACATGATCCTTCGTGAAGACGGGTAATCCACCCTTGCACTCCATGCCTACTGGTGAGCGGTTTTGTTGCTGCCTCTTGCTACGACATCATCAAGCCAACACTGGAGTCTTCTGGGTCCTTTAGGAACCACACCAATGGACCAAATTTGAAGTGTCCAAATATTACTTGGCAACCAAAGCAGGACCCTCTCACTTTGCATTCCAGAAGAAAAAGACCCAAGATCTGGTGTGCCATACGACTACTGATTTCCAAAACTAAAATTCATTAAAATACTGTACACCCCTACAAAGGGGGCCTTACATGAATCTGCCATCACATGACCCTTTATGAAGACCAGCGATCCACCACTGCTCTCCATGCCTGCTATCAACCGGTCTTGTTGCCACCTCTTGCTGCAACATTGTCAAGCCAACACTGGTGTCTTCTGGGCCCTCTAAGAATCAAGTCAATAGATCTAGTTGGAAGTGTATATTTTATCGGACACCCAAAGAAGGACCCTCCCACTTTGCAGTCCAGAAGAAGACTTGGGATCTGGTGTGCCATGTAACTACCAATTCCCGTAGCTAAATGGAGATCCTACCTGAATCTGCCACTTGACCCTTCATGGAGCCTAGTGACCCACCATTGCACTTAATGCCTGCCATCAACTGATCTTGTTGCCACCTCTTGCTGCAACATCACCAAGCCAGCACTGTGGAGTCTAAGAACCACACCAATGGACTCGATTGGAAGTGTGTATTTTACTGGGCACCCAAGGAAGCACCCTCCCACTTTGCAGCCCAGAAGAAGATTTGGGATATGCCACATGATCAGTGATGTCCATACCTAAAATGCTTGGGATATGCCGCACAACTACTGATGTCTATACCTAAAATGCTTAAAACAATGTACAATCCTGATAACCAAACCTTTTGCTTTGTCCTGCATTGGCAAAGCAGAACTTTATTTTAAGATTTTTCTGAGGAAGTAAATATGCTTTCCTGGCTAACTTTAGCAGGTCAATGGAAACACCCTTTAGTAGTGAGATCACATGAGGTTATCAGACGTGGCCTCTAAGTCAGGTCTTCCCTGCAGTGTTACCAGGCAATTAAACCTTTTAATCCTCATACTTCTGATTTACAGAGCTGTTATAGGATTAACTCTGATCAAACACACACGGGTACCCTCGTACATCTCATTATTCGTATGTACAGATTATCGGTCTAATATTTTGCAGCATATTAGCGGTATCATTTAATGTGTGGGAACAACTGATAAAGACACTTATTCAATTAATAGGCCTCACAGCAATATATCCGGTGCTGGTGACCCTAGGGTGCTCTGAACATCCAGTCTAACAATTAGCTGAACCTTCAGCGGCTCCTCTTATCTCTGGAGGATCTTGTTGCACTGTAGCAAAGAGGCTGAGAAAATCCGCTGCATCAGCTACAATGCATCTCCAGAACAAATGTTACATTCTCGCAGTCCTGAGTAATTACAGGGGTATGAATACAAGGGATAGACAGCAATTACCCCATAGGCTATTTATGGATGGGTTTCATAGAACAGAATGAGAACATTTTGTCTATGTATAGGGTTCACTTAAAGAGAACCTGTCACCAACTTAAAAACAATTGCAGGACGAAGCACAGAAAAATCAATTATTTTAAATGCTTACTTAAACTGTGGTGCCTTTGGATCTGCTGGGAAATTTGAATAATCCAGGAATTGTCAATCCCCTAGAACAGCCCCCTCCTTCTTTGCATAGCCCTCTTCTCTTCTGGGAGCGTCACTGTCTGTGCTGGCCCAGCTGCTCTGCTTCTCCCTACTTAAAGTTTTATGTAGCTGCTGGAGAAGAAGCAAAGGTGAATACTATAGGGCAGTAATGGCGAACCTTGGCACCCCAGATGTTTTGTAACTACATTTCCCATGATGCTCAACTACACTGCAGAGTGCTTGAGCATCATGGGAAATGTAGTTCCAAACATCTGGGGTGCCAAAGTTGGCCATCACTGCTATAGGGTGTCAAATTCTTCCAGTGGGAATAATCAATTAATAATTGACAAAACATTCAAGTCATTTGCCACACACGGGGAAGAGGAGTTTGGTCAAAAGTTGCTGCAGGCCCCCTTCCTTACTGGTTCTGCCATCTTTGATGGTCGGGCACCTGTGCAGTTATGCTGAGGAGCTTCGCCAATCCTTTGGAACTTGGCAGAGCCCTGCGGTAGATGTGCGCATGCGTGGGCATGCAAACGTGATGAGATTACGAAGGTAGGAGAAATTTTGTTTGGTCTGTGCACGTGCCAATTCTAAGTCCTGTACCTTCTTAATCATGTCAAGTTCATGCACATGCAAATATGCCAAACAGTGTTGGCCTGCCAATAAGGGGCGCAGGGAGCACCGCCCCCTAACTTTTTTTTTTAGAAGTACATTATTAGAGCCTGAGGCTCTAATTTGCTTCAAAAGTTGGGCTCTGCGCCCCAAGTGCACCCACTTGTGACATTAGCGAATGTTGTTGATGCATTATTGTCTTCCTGCTTTTCCTCCCTGCCAATCAGAACAGGAAGTGGGTCCTAAGACCGGATTGGCCAGGAGGAGAAGCGACCAGATTGGCTGGGAGGAGAAGCTGGGGAAGCTGCCCCTGACCTGGATGGGGTAAGTGTGGGGCGGGTTAGTGGGTGATCGGGGAGGGTGGGTTTGTTTGCTGCCCCCCCAAACAAAAATGTAGTACCAGCCGTCTCTGATGCCAAAGGTACTGCCAAGTCTTTCAACACGTTGAAGGGAAGGAACTCCAAGGCAATATTCTCTGAAATATTGCCTGTGCCATGGGCTAAAGATTTGGTGTAAGGAGGAGGGCTTTGGGTTTTTAGAGCACTGGGCTGTCTTTTTATTGTGGTACAACCTATATGCTAAAGATGGTTTGCACTTAAATGGAAGGGGGTCTGTTGTGCTGAGGGAGAGGTTTATAAGAAGGAGGAGGAGTATTTAAACTAGGATTGAGGGGGGAGGGTAAATTTGATCATAATGGGTAGACAAGTCAGATAGGGGACAGCCCCTCTTGGTGGGTGGAATAGGGAAAGATATGGGGCGGTCTATGTCTATGGAAGATGATATGAAGGTTCCCATGTTACAATCAACCATTGGAAATGGTACTGTTTGTACTAAAATAAAAAATATACAACATACATGTGCAAAACGTGACAGTGAATTAAAGTGTTTGTTCACCAATGCCAGGAGTCTGCCAAGCAAAATAGGTGAGTTGGAAGCTCTGGTGCATGAGGAGAATTATGATTTGATTGGTATAGCTGAATCTTGGCTTCATTCTTCACATGACTGGGCTATTAATATTCCTGGCTATGCTCTCTTTCGGAAAGACATGGTAAAACGGAGGGGTGGTGGTGTATGTCTCTTTGTGAGAAGTGATCTCAAAGCGAGTGTGAATGAGGACCTAGTTGATGGAGAGTGTGATGAGTTTGAAGCATTATGGGTGGATCTTCATATGGGTGTGCACACTACAAAGGTTATCATTGGAGTTTGTTGTAGACCTCCCAGTGTTAAAGAAGAGGTGGAGACTCAGCTCCTTGCACAGATGGAAAGAGCTGCAAGGGCTGGGACAGTGATAATAAAGGGGGATTTTAACTACCCAGAAATTAACTGGAGTAATGGCACTGCTGGGACAGTTAAAGGGCAAAAACATATAAACCTATTACAGGACAATTTTATGGTCCAGTTTATTGAGGCCCCAACTAGGAATGATGCTTTGCAGGACCTGGTAATCTTAAACCATATAGAGCTTATTACCAATATTCATATAAAAGAACATCTGGGTAACAGTGACCATAACATGATTTCATTTAATGTAAGCTGCAATCAACAAACAGATACAGGAAAGATAAAAACACCTAATTTTAAGAGAGCGAATTTTACAAAGATGAGGGCTGCTCTCCAGGTCTTAGACTGGGAGGGAATATTGGCATCAATGAACACAGAACAGAAATGGGAATTTTTTTTTAAAAAAAACTGTATGCAAACTCACTGCAAAGTATATTCCCATGGGCAATACGTTTAAAAAACTAAAAATAAAACCTATGTGGCTCACGGCCAAAGTTAAAAAAGTTATAAATGATAAGAAAAGAGCATTTAAAAAATATAAAAATGAAGGAACACTATCATCTTTTAAATGTTACAAAGAATATAACAGAATATGTAAAAAGGAAATCAAGGACACAAAAATTCAAAACAACAGATTGCATAAGATAGTAGGACAAACCCCAAAAAATTCTTCAAATATATTAATAGGAAAAAGGTCAGGACTGAGCATGTAGGCCTTTTACAAAATAATCTAGAGTGCTTGACTGGGGACAAAGAGAAGGCAAACTTATTAAATACATTCTTCAGCTCTGTGTATACAAAGGAGCATGGGGGAGCTCATGTCCATAATGGGGGTGGTAGTGACACAGCCCCAAATGATCCACAATAGCTCAAAAGTGAAATGGTCTAGAAGTATTTAGACAGAATAAAGGTAGATAAAGCACCTGGACCAGATGACATCCACCCATGGATCCTAAAGGAATTGAGCTGTCATTTCAAAGCCATTGTATCTCATTTTTATGGACTCCTTAATGACTGGAATAGTACCACTGGATTGGCGTAGGGCCAATGTGGTGCCCACATTTAAAAATGGATCAAAGTCTTTACCAAGTTACTAAAGACCTGTTAGTTTAACTTTTATACCTGGGAAGATACTGGAGAGTTTAATAAAAGACCACATAGATGAGTTCTTGTTGGAAAAAAATGTTTTACGCAACAGACAGCATGGATTCATGAAAGACAGAAGTTGTCAAACAAATCTGATTTCTTTTTATGAGGAGGTAAGTAAAACCTTGGACAGAGGGGTGGCTGTGGACGTGGTGTGCTTGGATTTTGCGAAAGCGTTTGACACCGTTCCCCACACACGGCTAATGTGTAAGGTAAAGTCTACAGGCTTGGAAAGATCAGTTTGTAAATGGATGGAAAACTGACTAAAAGACCGAATTCGGAGAGTAGTGGTTAATGATTCTTATTCTGAATGGTCTAAGGTTATCAGTGGTGTACCCCAAGGTTCATTGTTGGGACCCTTACTTTTCAATATATTTATAAATGATATAGGGTCTGGGATTAAAAGTACCATTTCAGTGTTTGCAGATGACACCAAGCTATGCAGTGGAATAATGTCCTTGCAGGATGTCTCCAACTTACAAGCAGACCTCAGTGCACTGTCTAATTGGGTGACTATGTGGCAAATGAGGTTTAATGTTGATAAATGTAAAGTTATGCACTTGGGGGCTAAGAATGTGCATGCATCGTACATATTAGGGGGAGTACAACTGGGGGGAATCCATAGTGGAGAAGGATCCAGGGGTTTTGGTAGATCCTAAGCTTAATAATGGCATGCAATGCCAAGCTGCGGTTTCCAAAGCGAACAAAATCCTTTCTCGTATTAAGAGAGGTATGGACTCCAGAGATAGAGATACCATGTTGCCCCCCTGTACAAATCATTAGTAAGATCTCACCTGGAATATGCAGTTCAATTTTGGGCACCAGTTCTCAAAAAGGATATCGGGGAACTGGAGAAAGTGCAGAGAAGGGCAACCAAACTAATAAGAGGCATGGAGGAGCTCAGCTATGAGGAAAGATTAGAGGAACTGAATTTATTCTCTTCTTCATTAGAGTAGATTAATACAAATACATAAGTGGTCCATATAGTGAACTTGGTGTTGAGTTATTTACTTTAAGGTCCTCACAACGGACAAGGGGGAACTCTTTATGTCTAGAGGAAAAAAGATTTCATCTCCAGATACGGAAAGGTTTCTTCACAGTTAGAGCTGTGAAAATGTGGATTAGACTCCCTCCAGAGGTGGTTCTGGTCAGCACAGTAGATTACTTTAAAAAAGGCCTGGATTCTTTCCTAAATGTACATAATATGTCTGGGTACTAACAATTTTAGGTAAAGTTGATCCAGAGAAAATCCGATTGCCTCTAGGAGGGATCAGGAAGGAAATTTTCCCCCGCTATAGCAAATTGGATCATGCGTTGCTGGGGGTTTTTTGTCTTCCTCTAGATCAGGGATATGCAATTAGCGGACCTCCAGCTGTTGCAAAACTACAAGTCCCATCATGCCTCTGCCTCTGGGTGTCATGCTTGCGGCTGTCAGAGTCTTGCTATGCCTCATGGGACTTGTAATTCTGCAACAGCTGGAGGTCCACTAATTGCATATTACTGCTCTAGATCAACTGTGGGTGAAGGATTGTATATGGTATTTAATGGTTGTGTATGTGTATATATATATTTTTTTTTTTTTTTTTTTTGGTTGAACTGGATGGACTTGTGTCCTTTTTCAACCTGACTAACTATGTGACTATGTAACACATCTGCGTGCATGGATACGGAGCAACATTATTCTCCCCTATGCTGCAAATAATTGTAAAATCAAATTGAAATGAGAAAAAATAAAAACATAAAATTGTGGGAAATGGAGGTCGCTGTAACTAGATACAAACAATTTGTTTTTTATCTGTTTTTTGTCGGTTGATGATACAATCATCTTGCATCTTTGTCTACCATGTAATGTCATAATATGATCAACGAAAATACAATCATATTTATGAACAAAGTATCTGGACAATCAATGCAAAGCGATAAATAATATTCCGCCCTGACCAATCAACTTATTTTGATTGAATCCTATCGAAATTGAGTCATTTTTTTTATATAAATATATATATATTTTTATTAAGGTTTTTATCATAAACATTTGTAGGAATTTACAAATGAAATAGGAGAAAGAAAGAAAAAAAAAGAAAAAAATACTCAATTAGCAACATGAAAATTTACAATAAGATCCATAAGTGCCTTAAACATACTTAGTAATATGTCCATGAATATCAACATAGGTTGCCAAGAAAAATATAAAACTTAAATTGCCAGTGTGCATTCAAAATTAAACATTAAATACCAAATTAAATATGAGAAAAGACAAAGAGCAACAAAAAAAGTAAAAAAAAAAAAAAGAGAAAAAAACACCCCGGGGCCTGTCAACGAGATGTCCCGCGGTATGTGAAAAAAACCAAATGCAGTTCAGTGCATTTTCCCCCCTTTTTCTTAACCTAAAATAAGGACATGTGAGTTCCAGTGCGTTTTTGGTGCATTAAGGGTCAGTTCACACCACATGCAGTCCAGTGCGGTTTTTTTCTGCATCAAAAAACGCATGGATAGTAGGTTATATGGTTTTCAATGGCATAGTTCACACCAGTGCGTTCCAGAAAAAAAAGTAGAACATGCTGCATTTTTTCTGCACTGAATCGTACAGGAACGCGCTAAAACGCATCAAACACGCACGTACACAGCTGAATTCAAGTATGTAGGGCACACACGTGTATATGAACATAAATTTCGCCATGTGCTTGAGATATTATCGCAAACATCGGAGTGTCATAATTCGCAATTAACTCTCAACCGGTGACCTGTAAAGGCTTTAAAAGCATCACCTATAGACAATTTTGAGTACTGTCGTTTTTTTTTTTTGCATTTCTTTTAAAGCTTGACATGTTTGGTATCTATTTACTTGACACAACCTCTTTATTTATATTTTACAAAAAAATTATATTTTATGGTGTTTGTTTGCACTAAAATTAATATTATTTCTTCCTGAAAATAGGCATTTGGTTTGGAGTTGTGCAAATATCTTGCGACCTAAAAAAAATTCAACTGCTGCCATTTTATTCTCCAGGGCCTCTGCTTTTAGAAAATATACCATTGTTTGGGGAGGGGTTAAAGTAATTTTCTAGTAAACAAATGCAGATTTTAGTATGTGCAAAAAAAATCAAGCTCCGGTAGACAAGTGGTTATTAACCCTTTGGCGCCGGACGCACGCATACATGTGGCCTCTCGGCAGGTGGGCATTGGTGCTAAGAGGCCATATTTTTGCGTGCATTAGTGTGAATAAAGCTGTACTACCGGCACAGTTACCGGCAGCAAACGGAAAGCTTGCAATTGAGAGCTTTCCGATCATGTGACAGCAAATCACAAATTAACCTCCGCTATAAGGCTATGTTTAGAAGTGCGGCTAAATTGGCACGCTCTCTAAAAAGTGATCCATGTTCAGATTGCTTTTCAGAGGCTTTTGACAGGTGGCGAGAAGGTGATGTGATGCCTCCTCAGCGTATGTTTTAACCCCATTAATACCACACCAATGCGTTGCAACCATGTGTAATACACGTGATGGTGGGGCGTTTGCGGCATATGCCCATTTGCTTGAATGGGTTGCATTTGGCGGCAGTACAGGGAAATCATTTTTTTTTTCCATGGGCACAAGGCATGGCATGGCACCATGGCATGGGAATACCCTTTGCAGCTTACGGAGGGGGGAGGTCGGGGACCCCAACAGCAAGTCTAATGAGCCTTAGCATGGAGGAGTCAATGTTTTCACCCAAGATTCAATTAGAAAAATGTGTGAATGTTGGGTGAAAACATTGATAACTGATTATCTCATAAGCTAGCATGCACACCTCCATTGACAGAGGAGGAGGGGGAGGGGGTGTGTGGTCATGTGATCCATTGAAAACATTAAAAACTGAATGCTATTATTTCAAAAACTGAAGACAGAATCCCGACTGACGATGAAAAAAAAAATGTGTGCAGAAATAAAAGAGGAAAGTAGAGAGTCCTATCAGTGATATAAGAGAAAGGGCGAAGTGTTAGGTAATTATGCCAAATAAAAATGCATCAGGCGTTTGCCGCGTTGAGCCTTTCTGAAAGATGACTTTATTACTGCAATGAAATCTTTTTATTTCTGGATTTTCTGCCCCTGATAATTCATTGGACTCAAGAAATGTGTTCTGCATGGCCGCAGCATCGCTCTAATACACCGAGCATGGGATTGCCAGATTACCGCATTAACCCCTGCCGTCCTGGACAGACTGCGGTCTGATAAATCATTAATGAGCGCCGTTCAGAAGACGCACAGATTGATATTATCTGGAATGCGTCGTATCATTTTTATCTCCAGAATTCGGAGGTGGCCTACATTCCCGGCTTATCCTCCGGAGACGGCGAGATGGCCCAGCCGGCAGGTGCAATGCAGTGTAGGTAGAGTGTGAATGATCTCTCCGGTTACTGGCGGACAATGCACTGCAGTAACCTCAGATCAGGATGCCGGCTGAGACGGAGAGCTCTGATTGGCTGCAAGCTGCCTTGTTGCCAAGAGGATAGAAAGAGCTGAGAGCAGCCAGAGTGAGCATTGTGCGGAATTCAGTGTTATGTGTGACGGTGCCATCATATACCAAGAATATATACCATGCCATCATATACCGAGAATATATACAGTGCCATCATATACCGAGAATATATACAGTGCCATCATATACCGAGAATATATACCATGCCATCATATACCGAGAATATATACAGTGCCATCATATACCGAGAATATATACAGTGCCATCATATACCAAGAATATATACCATGCCATCATATACCGAGAATATATACAGTGCCATCATATACCGAGAATATATACCATGCCATCATATACCGAGAATATATACCATGCCATCATATACCGAGAATATATACAGTGCCATCATATACCGAGAATATATACCATGCCATCATATACCGAGAATATATACCATGCCATCATATACCGAGAATATATACCATGCCATCATATACCGAGAATATATACCATGCCATCATATACCGAGAATATATACAGTGCCATCATATACCGAGAATATATACAGTGCCATCATATACCGAGAATATATACAGTGCCATCATATGCTGAGAATATATACAATGCCATAATATACCGAGAATATATACAGTGCCATCATATACCGAGAATATATACAATGCCATCATATACCGAGAATATATACCATGCCATCATATAACGAGAATATATACAGTGCCATCATATACCGAGAATATATACCATGCCATCATATACCGAGAATATATACCATGCCATCATATACCGAGAATATATACCATGCCATCATATACCGAGAATATACACAGTGCCATCATATACTGAGAATATATACAGTGCCATCATATACCGAGAATATATACCATGCCATCATATACCGAGAATATATACAGTGCCATCATATACCGAGAATATATACCATGCCATCATATACCGAGAATATATACCATGCCATCATATACCGAGAATATATACCATGCCATAATATACCGAGAATATATACCATGCCATCATATACCGAGAATATATACAGTGCCATCATATACCGAGAATATATACCATGCCATCATATACCGAGAATATATACCATGCCATCATATACCGAGAATATATACAGTGCCATCATATACCGAGAATATACACAATGCCATCATATACCGAGAATATATACAATGCCATCATATACCGAGAATATATACCATGCCATCATATACCGAGAATATATACAGTGCCATCATATACCGAGAATATATACCATGCCATCATATACCGAGAATATATACAGTGCCATCATATACCGACAATATATACCATGCCATCATATACCGAGAATATATACAGTGCCATCATATACCGAGAACATATACAGTGCCATCATATACCGAGAATATATACAGTGCCATCATATACCGAGAATATATACAGTGGCATCATATACCAAGAGTATATACAGTGCCATCATATACCGAGACTATATACAGTGCCATCATATACCGACAATATATACAGTGCCATCATATACCGAGACTATATACAGTGCCATCATATACCGACAATATATACAGTGCCATCATATACCGAGAATATATACAATGCCATCATATACCGACAATATATACAGTGCCATCATATACTGAGAATATATACAATGCCATCATATACCGAGAATATATACAATGCCATCATATACTGAGAATATATACAATGCCATCATATACCGAGAATATATACAATGCCATCATATACCGAGAATATATACAGTGCCATCATATACCGAGAATATATACAATGCCATCATATACCGAGAATATATACAGTGCCATCATATACTGAGAATATATACAGTGCCATCATATACCGAGAATATATACCATGCCATCATATACTGAGAATATATACTGTGCCATCATATACCGAGAATATATACAATGCCATCATATACTGAGAATATATACAGTGCCATCATATACTGAGAATATATACTGTGCCATCATATACCGAGAATATAGACAGTGCCATCATATACTGAGAATGTACACAGTGCCATCATATACTGAGACAATATATACAGTGCCATCATATACTGAGAATATATACAATGCCATTATATACCGAGAATATAGACAGTGCCATCATATACTGAGAATGTACACAGTGCCATCATATACTGAGAATATATACAGTGCCATCATATACTGAGAATATATACAATGCCATCATATACTGAGAATATACACAGTGCCATCATATACCGAGAATATATACAATGCCATTATATACTGAGAATATGTACTGTGCCATCATATACTGAGAATGTATACAGTGCCACCATATACTGAGAATATATACAGTGCCATCATATACTGAGAATATATACAGTGCCATCATATACCGAGAATATATACCATGCCATCATATACTGAGAATATATACTGTGCCATCATATACCGAGAATATATACCATGCCATCATATACCGAGAATATATACAGTGCCATCATATACCGAGAATATATACCGTGCCATCATATACCGAGAATATATACAGTGCCATCATATACCGAGAATATATACCATGCCATCATATACCGAGAATATATACAGTGCCATCATATACCGAGAATATACACAATGCCATCATATACCGAGAATATATACCATGCCATCATATACCGAGAATATATACCATGCCATCATATACCGAGAATATATACAGTGCCATCATATACCGAGAATATATACCATGCCATCATATACCGAGAATATATACAGTGCCATCATATACTGAGAATATATACCGTGCCATCATATACCGAGAATATATACAGTGCCATCATATACTGAGAATATATACTGTGCCATCATATACCGAGAATATATACAATGCCATCATATACCGAGAATATATACAATGCCATCATATACCGAGAATATATACCATGCCATCATATACCGAGAATATATACAGTGCCATCATATACTGAGAATATATACTGTGCCATCATATACCGAGAATATATACAGTGCCATCATATACCGAGAATATATACAGTGCCATCATATACCGAGAATATATACAGTGCCATCATATACTGAGAATATATACAGTGCCATCATATACTGAGAATATATACAGTGCCATCATATACTGAGAATATATACAGTGCCATCATATACCGAGAATATATACAGTGCCATCATATACCAAGAGTATATACAGTGCCATTATATACTGAGAATATACACAGTGCCATTATATACTGAGAATATATACTGTGCCATCATATACTGAGAATGTGTACAGTGCCATCATATACAGAGAATATATACAGTGGCATCATATACCAAGAGTATATACAGTGCCATCATATACCGAGAATATAGACAGTGCCATCATATACTGAGACAATATATACAGTGCCATCATATACTGAGAATATTTACTGTGCCATCATATTCTGAGAATATACACAATGCCATCATATACTGAGAATGTATACAGTGCCATCATATACTGAGAATATATACAATGCCATCATATACCGAGAATATATACAGTGCCATCATATACCGAGAATATATACAGTGCCATCATATACTGAGAATGTACACAGTGCCATCATATACTGAGAATATTTACCGTGCCATCATATACTGAGAATATACACAATGCCATCATATAGTGAGAATATATACCGTGCCATCATATACTGAGAATATATACCGTGCCATCATATACCGAGAATATACACAATGCCATCATATAGTGAGAATATATACCGTGCCATCATATACTGAGAATATATACCGTGCCATCATATACTGAGAATATACACAATGCCATCATATACTGAGAATGTATACAGTGCCATCATATACTGAGAATGTATACAGTGCCATCATATACTGAGAATATATACAATGCCATCATATACTGAGAATGTATACAGTGCCATCATATACTGAGAATGTATACAGTGCCATCATATACTGAGAATATACACAGTGCCATCATATAAAGAGAATGTATACAGTGCCATCATATACCGAGAATATATACAGTGCCATCATATACTGAGAATATACACCTGATCAGTGGTTGGGTTACACATGGATTGTATAGATTAGGTAGGTGGTTTGGCTACACATGGATCGTATAGATTAGGTAGGTGGTTTGGCTACACAGGGATTGTATAGATTAGGTAGGTGGTTTGGCTGCACAGGGATTGTATAGATTAGGTAGGTGGTTTGGCTTCACAGGGATTGTATAGATTAGGTAGGTGGTTTGGCTACACAGGGATTGTATAGATTAGGTAGGTGGTGTGGCTACACAGGGATTGTATAGATTAGTTAGGTGGTCTGGTTACACAGGGATTGTATAGATTAGGTAGGTGGTTTGGCTTCACAGGGATTGTATAGATTAGGTAGGTGGTTGGGCTACACATGGATTGTATAGATTAGGTAGGTGGGTTGGTTACACATGGATTGTATAGATCAGGTAGGTGGGTTGGTTACACAGGGATTGTATAGATTAGGTAGGTGGTTTGTCTAGACATGGATTGTATAGATTAGGTAGGTGGGTTGGGTTACACATGGATTGTATAGATTAGGTAGGTGGTTTGGTTACACAGGGATTATATAGATCAGGTAGGTGGTTTGGTTTCACATGGATTGTATAGATTAGGTAGGTGGTTGGGTTACACATGGATTGTATAGATTAGGTAGGTGGTTTGTCTACACAGGGATTGTATAGATTAGGTAGGTGGGTTGGGTTACACATGGATTGTATAGATTAGGTAGGTGGTTTGGTTACACAGGGATTGTATAGATTAGGTAGGTGGTTGGGTTACACATGGATTGTATAGATTAGGTAGGTGGGTTGGTTACACAGGGATTGTATAGGTAAGGTAGGTGGTTGGTTACACAGGGATTGTATAGATTAGGTAGGTGGTTGGGTTACACATGGATTGTATAGATTAGGTAGGTGGGTTGGTTACACAGGGATTGTATAGATTAGGTAGGTGGGTTGGTTACACAGGGATTGTATAGATTAGGTAGGAGGTTGGTTACACAGGGATTGTATAGATTAGGTAGGTGGTTTGGCTACACAGGGATTGTATAGATTAGGTAGGTGGGTTGGTTACACATGGATTGTATAGATTAGGTAGGTGGTTGTAGGTGGGTTGGTTACACAGGGATTGTATAGATTAGGTAGGTGGGTTGGTTACACAGGGATTGTATAGATTAGGTAGGTGGTTGGTTACACAGGGATTGTATAGATTAGGTAGGTGGTTGGTTACACGGGGATTGTATAGATTAGGTAGGTGGGTCGGTTACACATGGATTGTATAGATTAGGTAGGTGGTTGGTTACACAGGGATTGTATAGATTAGGTAGGTGGTTTGGTTACACAGGGATTGTATAGATTAGGTAGGTGGTTGGTTACACAGGGATTGTATAGATTAGGTAGGTGGGTTGGTTACACAGGGATTGTATAGATTAGGTAGGTGGGTCGGTTACACAGGGATTGTATAGATTAGGTAGGTGGGTTGGTTACACAGGGATTGTATAGATTAGGTAGGTGGGTCGGTTACACAGGGATTGTATAGATTAGGTAGGTGGGTCGGTTACACAGGGATTGTATAGATTAGGTAGGTGGGTCGGTTACACAGGGATTGTATAGATTAGGTAGGTGGGTTGGTTACACAGGGATTGTATAGATTAGGTAGGTGGGTCGGTTACACAGGGATTGTATAGATTAGGTAGGTGGGTTGGTTACACAGGGATTGTATAGATTAGGTAGGTGGGTTGGTTACACAGGGATTGTATAGATTCACACCAGGAAGAAAGGTTCCATGTGCGTTTTCCACACCACCCTCAAACAGCCCTGCTTTTGCGACCCGCTGCGGCGCCAATTCATTGCTGATGACATCCCAATCTCAGTGCGTTTCCAGGCCCCAGATCGCATGGTGCTGCATTACCATGCAATTGTTTTATTGACAGGTAGTGCATGCGGTGCTTTTTATGCGTTCCGGAGCGATTTGCATTATTTCACATGGATGGGCTGCAGGGGAAGGTGCAGGAATTGGGGGAGTGTCCCGACCCTCGGAGGTCATTGTAGGCAGTCAGAGGTCGCAGGTTGCTATAGAAAGGGGTGGCAGGGATAAACCTAGCAAGCTGTACACAATGGCCGCTATGCCGGTATGATTCATGCGGTTGCACATGGAAGCTCCATATTGCTGCATCTCGGCGCGGTAGCGATGTCGGCGGCGGATCGCTCGTAGTAACATGGAAGTTATTAATATTTAGCATTGTCTGGGGCGATGGACTATTTATATCGCTATCTATAACCTACTTTTACGTCATTTATCATCGCCTCCCGAGCTGTCACTGTTCCCGGATGAAGGGCCCTAAGTATGTAAAGGAGGATGGCAGTCCATGGAGGTGCTGCAGAAGCCCTCCCTTCATCCCCTCCCTCCTCCTCCTCCTCATCGACATTCTCATGAACCCTTCCTGCTTTCATGGATACCTTATTTTAGTCCTAGTGATGTAATCACTGGGTCTCTGTGCTTCTCTGTGCAATGCAGGCAGACCATGGCTGGTGAGCAGGGATCAGCAAGGTGTCAGTGAGCGGTCCTTGCAGGGTTGGTAGGATGTCCTAATAACCAATCAGGTGCTTGCCCCGCCCCCAGGCCCTGACCTTCAGAGGAGGAGAATGGAGCTTCCTCCTTTAAACCTGCCAGTGCCCCATCCCCCAGCTTCCTTGTGTATGTGTCCTATTCCTATAGCTCCACTAGAAGAATCAGATAGTAATGGAAGGGGATCGATGGGGGACCCTGGCCTGATCTAAAGGGGGATCAATGGGGACCCTGTCCTGGTCTAAAGAGGGATCTATAGGGACCCTGTCCTGGTCTAAAGGGGGATCTATGGGGACCCTTCCCTAAGGGGATCTATGGGGACCCTGCTCTAAAGGGGATCTATGGAGGTCCTGCTCTAAAAGGGGGATCGATGGAGACCCTGCTCTAAATGGGATCTATGGAGGTCCTGCTCTAAAGGAGATCTATGGGGACCCTGCTCTAAAGGGGGATCTATGGGGATCCTGGCCTGGTCTAAAGGAGGATCTATGGGGACCCTGCTCTAAAGGAGGATCTATGGGGACCCTTTTCTAAAGGGGAATCTATGGGGACCCTGCTCTAAAGGGGGATCTATGGGGACTCTGCTCTAAAGAAGGATCTATGGGGACTCTGCGCTAAAGGAGGATCTATGGGGACTCTGCTCTAAAGGGGGATCTATGGGGATCCTGGCCTGGTCTAAAGAGGGATCTATAGAGACCCTGTCCTGGTCTAAAGGGGGATCTATGGGGACCCTTCCCTAAGGGGATCTATGGGGACCCTGCTCTAAAGGGGGATCTATGGAGGTCCTGCTCTAAAAGGGGGATCGATGGAGACCCTGCTCTAAATGGGATCTATGGAGGTCCTGCTCTAAAGGAGATCTATGGGGACCCTGCTCTAAAGGGGGATCTATGGGGATCCTGGCCTGGTCTAAAGGACGATCTATGGGGACCCTGCTCTAAAGGAGGATCTATGGGGACCCTTCTCTAAAGGGGGATCTATAGGGACCCTGCTCTAAAGGGGGATCTATGGGGACTCTGCTCTAAAGGAGGATCTATGGGGACTCTGCGCTAAAGGATGATCTATGGGGACTCTGCTCTAAAGGGGGATCTTTGGGGACCCTGCTCTAAAGGGTGTTTTTTGATGGTTTTAATTTGAAATGTACCTTGGTGTCCTTCACTAAGGTCTGTACTTTGGAAAATGTCCACCACAGCCTTGGTCCATGCCAATCCCTGCTGGTGAGAGGGGTTAGCAAGGCGTTGTTTGCACATTTTCAGGAACACATGCATTTCTGCCCATGTTCCAAGAATGCAAAGGTGTGAATTGTCAATGATGACATTCATCTTGGGTCGTAATGACGAGAAAATTTGCAGGATGGATGATTCTTCTTGAATGAATTTCTAGCAGTGTATGTGGATTTCATTTGAGAAATTCCATTCTTATAAAAATCAAATGTTAAAAGCAAATACAACTTTTAAATATTTATCAATGCCAATCATCAAGTCTCTGTTGGCATCATCAAATGCACTGAGGATGAGATTCCCACCAGTGTGTGGCCTCTTCAGAACCGGTGTCCCCATTGGGAGATTTCCTTTCACTTCCTGCTCCTCTGATAACTGTAAAATGTTGGATTCCCCATAAATTTCTGCCATGATGACACAGAGGTCTTGATTTACTAAAGGTAAATAGACTGTGCACTTTGCAAAGGGGCGCTTCACAGCTGAGCGATTATCTGCTTGAAAAAATCAATTATTCTCTATGGAGACGGTTCATCTCCACTCCAAGTCGCCTGAAGCCAAACACCTGAATCTCAAACAAGTTCTGGAGCTTTTTTTGTTGCTCGAATCGGGCAGATTTTGGAGTTTTTGGCGCTTGGATTCCCATAGAAATGAATGGAAACGCGCACGTTTCTGTGTGCGTTTTTGCGTGATTTTCTGCTCAAATGAAAGAAAGTAAAAAATACATTAGTAATAATATATGAATAAATAAATGTAAATTAAATACACCAATAACTAAAAATCATCATAAATAAGTAAAATAAATAAACAATATGTAATAATACATTAATAAATAATTATTAACCTCTAACCTTAAAAATATTAAATACATTATTAATATTATTATTATTACTAATAAAATAACAACACCCAAACTCAAACAACAAAAATACATTAATAATAATAATAATAATAATAATTTGTTTTGTGTTAGGATGTTTAGTTATTTATTATAATTTTATTTTTAAGGGGTAAGGGTTAAAGTTAAAGGTTAATTATTTATTTATTGTTATGCAGTATTAACTTATTGAATTTATTTATTTTTTATTTATGATTTTTATTTGTGTATTTATTTTACATTTATTTATTCATTTATTATTATTTCGCATAATAATAATAAATATGATAAAATAAAATAAAAAAATAAAATATTAATAAATAATCCTAACCCCCAACTCCTAACCCTACCCTACACTCAGACACCTTACCCTAACGAAAAAACATTATAATAAATGAATAATAATAAAAGAAGAAATAAAAGCTGATGGAAAAGCTAAAAAAGCTGAAATACCTAGCAACAAATGATGCAACCGATTCATAGTTTTCTCTATTGGCCAATAAAAAAAGCCCAAAAAATGTGCCAAAAACGCCGGAAAAGCGCACAAAGACGCTACGCTCCGGTGTGAATGCAGCCTAATACTCTGCAAGTGCAGCTGCTCCAGAGCTTAGTAAAAGGAAAAGCTTCACTTTGCAAAGGATGACCAATCACATGCAAGGAAAATTTAACCAGTTCCCGACTGCCCGCCGTCGATCGACATCGGCAGTCTGGCTCGATAACACGAAACGCCGTCACTTGAAGGCGGTTGCGAGATTGAGCATTGTTGGCGCGCTCACTGTGTAGCGGGGGAGCCAGGGAGCGGGTAGGCCGGACTCCATGTCTGCCGGCTACCCGCGATCGCTCCCCCGCAGTGAAAAAATGGAATCCATATAGTAAACAAGCGGATCTTCATTCTGACAGGGGAGAGGAGAGTGATCTTCTGTTCCCTGTATATGGGAGCAGCGATCACTCCCCTCCCCCACTCAGCCCAGCCCCCACACAGTTAGTAACACTATCCCAGGAAACACATTTAACCCATTGATTGCCCCCTAGTGTCAACCCCTTCCCTGCCAGTGACATTTACACAGTAATCAGTGCATTTTCATAGCTCTGATCGCTGTATAATTGTCAGTGGTCCCAAAAAAGTTTCAAAAGTGTCTGACATGTCCGCCGCAATATCGCAGTACTGCTAAAAATCACAGAGTGCCACCATTACTAGTAAAAAAAACAAAAAAAACGCCATAAATGAATTCCCATTGTTCGTAAACGTGGCAACTTTTGCGCAAACCAATCAATAAAAGCTGATTGCGATTTTTTTTTACCAAAAATATATATAAATAAATCGGCCAAAGCTGATGAATAAATTTGTTTTTTTATATTTATTTTTTGGATATGCATTATAGCAAAAAGTAAGAAATACTGGGGTTTTTTTTTGCAAAATTGTTGCTCTTTGTTTGTTTATAGCGCAAATACCGCCAAAAGAAAGCTCTATTTGTGGGGGGAAAAAGGACGTCAATTTCGTTTGGGTACAACGTGGCACGACCGCGCAATTGTCAGTTAAAGCGAGGCAGTGGCGAATCGCAAAAAGTTCTCTGGTCAGGAAGGGGGAAATCCTTCCGGGCCTGAAGTGGTTAAAAACAGCAAATTTGTTACATGGCAGCCATATGCACAACTCTTCATCAGGGCACTAAGTGACTTCATAATAATGACTTACATGCACTCCACTTACTGACCGCCCGCCGTCGTTGTGCGTCGCTACTTTGATGTTGTAATGGTAGCAGATATCAGCCATAACCCCGGTATCATTTTTTTCAGCGGGCAGTTGGCTTTCAGTTAAAAGTGGTCTCTGTGGTGGATTCGCCGAGAGATCACTTTTATTGAGGGCTGGAGAGGGCCCCCGCCACTTTCTGGTCGTCTCTGTGTTGTACCGGATCCGTCAGTAGCGGCGGAGAAGATAAGGTCCTCTCCCCTCACTGCCTGGATGCCAAGTGAGGGCAAGATGGCGCCAATGGCATTCAAGGGCGGAAGCGATGTCAAACGTCACTTCCGCCCGATGCTCTTAAGCCCTGGTTCACATTGACACGATTTGGCATGCGATTTGACATGCCAAATCGCATGCCAAATCAACGGCAATTGCCAACCATGCCACCGTCCTAATTGGTGCAACGCCACACTTGTGGCGCCAACCAATTTCAAAAAGTAGTTCTTGTACTACTTTTTCAGATTTCAGGTGCGCACAGATGTCTGTGAAATCGCCGGTGAAATCTGGACTGACATGCGGTAATGAAATGGTGCGAGTTCAGTTGAACTGAACTATTTCATTTCCACAATCAGTGTGAGCCAACAGTAAAGGAGATAATCGTTTTATTCAAGTGACTTGTTTTTTTTTTTATTTATTGCATTTTAGTGCAAATGTGAGATTCGAGGTCTTTTTGACCCCAAATCTCATATTTAAGAGGACCTGGCATGCCTTTTTTCTATTACAAGGAATGTTTATTATGAATAAAAGTGGCCCAATTTTTTTTTAAAGGACAGTGTACAAATAAAAAATAACAAGTAAAAGAAAAAAGAAAAAAAAAAAAATTAAGGTGCCCATCCTGCCGAGCTTGCGCGCAGAAGCGAAAGCATAAGTCCCGCCCACATATAAAAACGGTGTTCAGACCACACATGTGAAGTATCTCCGCGATCGTTAGAGCGAGAGCAAGAATTCTAGCACTGGACCTCCTCTGTAACTCAAAACTGCTAACCTGTAGAAATTTGTAAAGTTAGCCGATGAGAATTTTAAGTGCCAAAGTTTGTCACCATTCCACGAGCGGGCGCAATTGTGAAGCATGACATGTTGGGTATCAATTTACTCAACGTAACATTATCTTTCACAATCTAGAAAAAAATTGGGCTAACTTTACCGTTGTTTTTTTTTAATTAAAAAAAATTATTTTTTTTCCAAAAAAAATTGCGATTTTAACACCGCTGCACAAATACGATGTGACATAAAGTATTTCAACAACCGCCATTTTATTCTCTAGTGTGATAGAAAAAAATATATATAATGTTTGGGGGTTCTAAGTAATTTTCTAGCAAAAAAACTTTTATTTATAAATTTTAACTTGTGAACACCGAATCTCAGAAAGAGGCTCAGTCCTGGTTAAAGGGAATGGTCACCCACGCCCCAAGATAAATGCGAGTAATGTGCCTGTTACTTCTTCTCATCTTCCTATGTTGCGTAAATATTTTACAAGCCCAGGGGATCCACAGCGTTGTCCCATCTTTCTGTATCTCATTATAGGGATAGGGCTGTCTCTTCCAGGTTCACTCAGCCGGCCCTCTGATGATGCTTCCAGGTTCACTCAGCCGGCCCTCTGATGATGCTTCCAGGTTCACTCAGCCGACCCTCTGATAATGCTTGAAGGTTCACTCAGCCGGCCCTCTGATGATGCTTGCAGTATCACTCAGCCGGCCCTCTGATGAGGCTTCCAGGTTCACTCAGCCGGCCCTCTGATGATGCTTGCAGTATCACTCAGCCAGCCCTCTGATGATGCTTCCAGGTTCACTCAGCCGGCCCTCTGATGATGCTTCCAGGTTCACTCAGCCGGCCCTCTGATGATGCTTCCAGGTTCACTCAGCCGGCCCTCTGATGATGCTTCCAGGTTCACTCAGCTGGCCCTCTGATGATGCTTCCAGGTTCACTCAGCTGGCCCTCTGATGATGCTGCTTGCACAGCGTGTTCTAGATTGTTTGCGGTCTCCTGAAATACATGACATGGGGGTCACTGGAGAATGCAATCTATAATAGATAGATAAAAAAAACCTGTACTATATATGTATATATATATATATATATATATATATATATATGTATATATATATACTGTACTTTTATAGAACATATATAGAATATATATATAATATATATAATATACAGCGTATCTACAGTTTTTTAATTAACCTGATTAACCCCTTACTAGCACAATAATTATACAAAACAGATTTGTGTGTATAGTTTAGAAGTGTTGCCAAGATGATTTTTTTAAATATAATGAATTCATTCAATAATAAAGAAGTAATCTGCATGGCTGTCGTCCCAGAAGGAAGCCTCTTCTAAAAATGATGCACAAGAAAGCCCACAAACAGTTTGCTGAAGACAAGCAGACTAAGGACATGGATTACTGGAACCATGCCCTGTGGTCTGATGAGACCAAGATAAACTTACTTGGTTCAGGTGGTGTCAAGCGTGTGTGGCGGCAACCAGGTGAGGAGTACAAAGACAAGTGTGTCTTGCCTACAGTCAAGCATGGTGGTGGGAGTGTCATGGTCTGGGGCTGCATGAGTGCTGCCGGCACTGGGGAGCTACAGTTCATTGAGGGACCCATGAATGCCAACATGTATTGTGACATACTGAAGCAGAGCATGATCCCCTCCCTTCGGAGACTGGGCCACCGGGCAGTATTCCAACATGATAATGACCCCAAACACACATCCAAGACGACCACTGCCTTGCTAAAGAAGCTGAAGGTAAAGGTGATGGACTGGCCAAGCATTTCTCCAGACCTAAACGCCATTGAGCATCTGTGGGGCTTCCTCAAACAGAAGGTGGAGGAGCGCAAGGTCTCTAACATCCACCAGCTCTGTGATGTCGTCATGGAGGAGTGGAAGAGGACTCCAGTGGTAACCTGTGAAGCTCTGGTGAACTCCATGCCCAAGAGGGTTAAGGCAGAGCTGGAAAATAATGGTGACCACACAAAATATTGACACTTTTGTTACCAGCGCTTTAGACATTAAAGTGTTACTAAACCCACAACAGTAAAATCAGTCTGTATATGCAGCATAGCATGCTTGTTACACTCACTGTGGAACTTAAGGAGTTAATCATTAGCATTGTGTAAAAAAGGCTTTTTATCCTGTACACATTGATTCTTCCCTTCTGCACTGTCAATCTGAGCAAGTCCATATAATACACAGCAGGGTAGTAAAACTGCACATGCTCTGTTTGGTCTCTTATGCAGGATGAAACATTTCCTGTTCAGGTCACATGATATTGACATCACACATGTGGATGTGTATACAAGCTGTAGTGGAAATTTCCTCCTACCTGAACACACAGCTATGGACAAACTGTGCAGGTTATCAGGGAATCGTGGTATACAGATCATCCCAAAAAGGTATATAGTGGCAGTATTTTAATGTAAAAAGAAGATTTATAAGCTGGGAGGGGGGGGGGGGGGGCAGATTAACTGTTTTCATATTACTGGGTTTAGTAACACTTTAACATACTGTATATATATATATACACTTTTCCACTGGTCTTTTGGCTGGTCTGAGGACATTTTCCAGTAGTGGGCTCTTCTGAGGACATCTAGGAGACAGCTCTGGATTGAAGGTGAGAAGTGAGCATTGTAGCTAAAATAACTTTTTTGTGTTTTTTTACTATATTTTTTTTAGCTAGAGATTGGCTTTAAAGCAGGCCACCCCACCCTGCCAAATAAACCTCATTACCTAAGTACATTCTATTACCTATAACCAACAACTTTGGCAGTACTTACCTTCCTCTATCTCAGCACTCTGCATCCCCCATCGGTCAGAAGTCCATGTTGTCACCATTTAACCACTTGCCGACCGCCGATCGGCATCTGACGGCGGCAAAGTGGCTCGTTCCCGCAAAACGGCGTCATACGACGACGGCTGCGGGAACGAGTTTAGTGAGCGCGCTC